>JAIEZT010000441.1:25781858-26289358 GCA_019594935.1 Periophthalmus modestus
TAGAAACACAGGTGTGTACCGGGGCCCGCAGTGTTTTGCCATACTGTCCGACATTGTCATTAGAGCAAGACCACTTCACCGACTTTGCTGATTTAAAGGACCTATATTGCGCAAAACCTTGGAATCTTGTGAGCTTGTAAGCCATGTTTAGAATGTTTTCACTTCAACGCAAAGACATACCTGGAGTTGTGTTTTGTTCACTAACATGTAACCCTGTTGTTAATTATTAGTCCTGTCAACATCTGCAAAGCTCAAAAATTCTCTGTTTCATCACCTTGTGATGTTATGAAGCGGTGGGTTTCTAACAGGCTACCTTTTAACATTTGTTCAGTAGAGATAGCAGTTTCCAGGGCTGAAAGCATCCAAAATAATTCTAGTGAAGGTGTATGGAGTTTGGAGCACATTCCTGATTACCACATGACATCACAAGGTGGAAACAGAGTATTTTCTTTTTGAGAGGACACAGCCTAAAATGCAGCGAGTTGTGTGTGAATGAAACAAAAGAAAATCCAGGTATGTTTTTGAGAAGGCAAACAACGTTATTATAACATGGATCAGAAAATAGCATAATATGGCCTTTAAGTATGTGATATGTCATGAGGAATGAGTGATTATTTGGTGGTCATTTCTGGGGCCGATGGCATAGACTGGCAGCCTCACTTGCATCCGTCTGTCCCGGGCCTTGTAGCTACAGAAGTAGGTTATCTTCATCAAGTATGGGAGAGAATGAATAATGCAATGTAATTTGTTTAGAGTGTCTGAATCCGTGCACTGTTGATTCTGGTTTAGAGTTTTAAAGGTGTAAATACACATTCATAAACCTAAAGATACACCCCGTTTGCTTCGGCTCTGATAGTGCTTGGTTTTGTCAGTTATAGTTGTTCATATGGGACTGGTTGTTATTATGATGCTTGATTGACTTGTGGTTCTTACTTAGCATAAGGCCTTTCTCCAGCAGTTGCGCTCCAAAACTCACAGCCCTCTTCAGAGTGAACAACAGCAGCTCGCCGGTCTTTGCGGGTAAACTCTCATCCACCACACCACATCCACCCACTTGCCAACTGCCAGAACTGGAAATACACATATTATTATCTAGACTAACTTGTGAATAGACCTGATTTTTTTACATAATTTTCATTCAGTTTTCTAACGAGACGATAGTGGGATGAACCACATACTTTTAAATTTAATTGAAACCACACATTTGAATATGTGTTTTTAAATGCTGTTTAGTACACCATGCTTGGTTTAAAAAATATCATAATTTGTTTTTATTCTAGAAATATGATCTTTAGGTATGGTCAACTGACTCTAACATGCAAACTTAAGTAACAAAACAAAACAAAAAAAAACTTTTCAAAATACAATGTGGCAAAATTTAATAAAATATAATATAAAATAATGATAATAATAAAATAAAGTAAAAAAAAAAATATATTAATAAAAGAAACTTGCACTTCTGTTTGCAGTGTCAAATGACTGCAATTAGATTTAAAAAAAAAAAAAAGATATTTATGTTGGTGCAAAGAGCCCAGTTATTTCATACCATTATTCATGTAGTCAAAGTTAGAAGAATATCATTTATTTAACAACATTATAACATAGATCACAAAATAGCGTAATATGTGCCCTTTAAGCATGTGATGGTGTACATGAGTGCATGATACCCACAAGTTTTATGGAACAGAACAGGTTTCCTTTTCATTTATTTTTTTCTACTAAACCATGCAATAGATTAAACTGGATTCATTGCTTCACTCAGGAGTGACCCTTACCTGAAATGAAAGATGCCAGCATAGTCATCGTCAAAGCTCTGGTCATGTGGAACGACTCTGTGAAGAACGTCTTTGTTCAGAGTCCAGAGAGGGCAATGGCTGCCAGGAGCCAGCAGTCACCTACAAACAAATACTACCATGGATCAATGCACAGGTGTTTATACTGGCTCCCATAAGATGCATTCAGAGTATATGTGATTGAGCTTAAATCTCAGATAGAGGACATGGGCCAATATAACTCTAGGGATTTATTTGAAAGAAATACTTGAACCCACAAACGCTAACCTGATACATGCTATTAAAACCTACTGTATTATTTATGTGACTTAAAGGTGAATTGCATAATTGTTCAGGTGAAATGTATGCATCTGCTCGTATCCATGAAGATGTTATTTTACTTTAAACTTTCCACATTATGATATTAAACTTTTTCTATCTCCATGGAGACAAGCAGGTGGTGATGCCAGGCTAATTACAGGTCAGTTCTGTCGAGAGGCTAGCCTGCTTATAGGAGGTAAAAACACATGTAATAGTGAAATAAATGATGATACGTGTAATGCCATATGGAACATTCTATGAAAAGCATTAATATCTCCATGGAGACAAGCAGATGTCCCCAGCACTTATGCGGAGTATGCTTTAATGCTCTAATAGAAGTTCAGTTGCCCTCCTCTGTTGCATTAGTCTTGTTTTTAGTCTGTTTCAGAAATGTGGTACAGACGTGGGACACTTGGTATGCAGATGACTCACACTGGGTGTCACAGACACAGTGGATTCTCTGTTATTTTTTGTAGTGCATTTATTAAAAAACATCCAGACAAGTTACTACAGTACAAGTACAATGACAAAGATTATGAGACCAGAAGCTGTTTTATCAATGTAATGCAAGGCTTACCCAGGGCTCCTTGGCAGATGTCAGTCCTAGTCGCATCTTCAACAATGAACTTTTGGTCTTTGATGCAACTCCTGTGAAAGAAATGAGGAAAAGTTTTATAACAAATAAAAGGTTGACTATTTTACACTTAACAAGGATGGAAAGGTTTGCATCCAACCTGAAATACCAACATTGAATTGGTAGCAGCTGTATTTAATAAGCCAGTGAAAATTCCTTTACCTAAATTGATAGTGTTTTGGGTTTTGAACCTGGGACTTAGAACTGAGTTAAATTCATTGCGGCTGTGTAGCTGTTTGTGCAATACCTCAGTCATCCAGGTATGATCCGTAATTATTTAATTTAATTTTTCTTTTACTATGTGCAACTTACTATTACCAAACACACCCTGCAGCTTAATTCATGAATCTTTACTTTCAAGAGTAAGGTAGTAGCAATAATACAAACATAATCACTGTACCAGAAAGGCTTGTAGAGGAAATCCAAACTTGATCTTATTTGCGTAAGTTAACCACAAAAACAGGTAATTTTCTTACTTCGGTCTCATCCAGGTAACGCCCCTAGTTTTTAGCTGAATGTGGTCCAAGTTCCTTAAATCCCAGAGAAGAGGGTTCAGCGTCAAACAGCTCATCTTCAAAAAGCCTCCCTCTCTCCGCAGACAGCTCCTCTTCAGCTCCTCGTAATCTTGTTTTTAAAACTTCACTGCTCTGGCGTTTGTTCCAATGCCTTCTGCCTTATTGCGATATTGGATTACTTTTTTGACAATGCCAGTCATCTTGGAAGCAAAGCTGATAGTTCTGGCTGAGTGCAAAATCCTGACTGCAGCAGGAGTTATGGTAACACAGGTTTAGTGACGTGTGCAAGAGTCAAGTGTCTCAAGCCACACCCAGTTTTGTTCCTGCTGGCCAACTTATTCAAATAAAAACAGACCAGCAGCAATGGAAATTTTTCCAGAAAAAGGTTTTAGGCACACAATATTATATCTTTTACATTGTTTTTTTATTTGACATTTTGCACAGAATCATCATCCTTAATATTTTGTAAAGATAAGTCTGTGCATTATCAGTATACAAATCTTGATCTTGTATCTTGATTGAGAGGTTTAGTATAAGGCCAGACATAACCACTGCAAAAGATTAAAAAAAAAAAGAAGTTAGATCAGGTCAACTATAAATGCTTCTGGTAAGGATTTTTCTTTTTAGATTTAGTACAAAATTAGTACATTAAAATAAATAGTGGTTCTACCACATGCACACTCAACACACTAACACATTCATGAAAGTAAGGTGGGTGACATCATGTGCCTTGCTCACTGAACCAATGCAAAGTTTTTAATGAACAAACCTGTTGTATATCCAGCTCAATTTTTCCAGAGTCGCTCTTGTCCAAAGCTTTGAACATTTCTATATAAAAAAAAAATCACATTATGTTTGGATACACTCAAATCAATGTTATTATGTTGATCTAGTTAGGACAAATTCATTCATACAACAGCGTACACAGAAACTGAAACTGAAAACAAGGAAAAAAGCCAAAATGACACAACAACACCATGCACTAGCTACAGCTGGAATTGAAACCGCCCACCATTACTTAGACATTATTGAAGCACAAGGGAAATTACTTGGACACATAGCTCACAAACAACAATATAATAATGAGGATAAAAGTAGTGATAAAAAAAAAAAACAATAGTAAAAGATGTCAGATATGATACAAATATCAGATATGTATATGTACAAGTAGAATAAAAAAGTAAATGGAAATATATCTATATCGAGACACACACGAGGTTGGATAAGGAGAAACAGTGCAAAAATGAAAAAGTGGCTTTGACAGTTCTACAAGTAATTCATACTTACTGAACAACATTTCCAGTTTTATGAGACATCCCACAAAACTGTCAAAGTCTATGGCAAACTGAGCATCTGCATAACGGCTCACGATCACCTGAAGCACTGCACTGTTCACCTGGAAACCTGTGATAAAACACACTCAATTCAGCATACTTATTATTATAGTTTATTTTTGTGCCTTTTTTACACTGTGAGTCATTTAAAGGGGTCATATTTTCCGGCCCCTCCCATGTTGGCTTTGTTCAAAGGGAAACTGGATGGTTTCAGTTTGACGACAACAGGGGGAGTTAATGGCACCAGTCAGAGAGTGTGCTAACAGCCAGTCAGATGTGGCTGTAAAAATATTTTCTACGTATCAGTATTTACACTGTGTCAGTTTTGTTAACAAAAAATATTGCAGTTCTTTTAAGAACTTGTGTTAATTCAGTTTGAGTATACAGGCATCGTGGCTTTATAAATGATGCAAAAGATTAAGATTAAGATAATATTGAGATTGAGATTGAGATTAAGATTAAGATTAAGATTTAGATTAAGACTGAGATTGACATTAAGATTAAGATAGACTTTATTATCTCCAAGGGAAAATGTATCTCGGCTCACTGCCCGCATCTTTAAAACACAGTTTACACTCACACATCACACTACAGCCAGGCAACAGTCAGAGCTCATCAAAAAGTTTGTAATTGCACATGTCTCTATCCATTTGTTAATTTTCTTCAGAAATTACCATCAACCTTTACTAATTTTTTATTTATTTTTTTTTTTTTATTTTTTTTTGATGTGGACAGTTTCTAGTTACTTGTGCCTTTATCTGATCTACTCTTCTTCCTAATAGACCCATTAGGCCTGTAGTTATATGTAACATTACCAGCTTCAGTGGCAGCGTCTCTCATCTCGTGTGAGCTCATGGTGCCAGAGTAGTCTGTGTCGTGATTCTTGAAGATATCCTGTTATCACCAACGTACAAACTTTACAGTTTATTATTATGATTATTATGATTATTATTAGTCACACAGAGACAGTCAATATTATCCTACCAGGTATCTTTGGATTTTCAGCCAAAGCTTGTGGAACTCCAGAAAGCCCCAGTTTGGAGCTTTCATCTTTCTGTTAAATGTCAAAGTTTAATAAATTAAAATATATATATTTTTTTGTTTGATTGACATTTATTTTTATACAAAATTAAATCTGAATTTGATTATGTCTTTTTAAAATGTAAGGATACATCCAACAGGCTGATAATGATGCGACAGTCTCAAGACTGAAACCATCTGTCTTTATATCAGATCCTTGAAAGAGAAGAAATGATGAATTAATATTAGTAAAAGACTATTACATTCACAAAAAGCTGGTTTCAGATATTGTAGGCAACATACGGTGTGACACAACGTTGTTCAAAATCCTCACGAGCTCAAAGACAGACACCTCCAGGTCCTGTAATATGGCACATTTAGGCGACATTTTGTTCCATTTATTTTAAATTTGTTATTTACTTTTACTACATACATCTCCTGCAATTTGCTTGAAGAGTTTCTTGAAATGAGGATCAATATTACTCTCTGAAATCTCCTCCTGAAATAAATACATAAATAAGTACATAATGAATTAATTAATAACATAAGTGTATGCCTGAGCACTTAATAGTCAAAACATGTGGGGCTATGAACAGCTTTAGAAATTAAATGACAACTATACAGATGGTAAAATGACAACAAACTGCAGAATACATACTTTAACCAAGTATTCAGGAATTTGGCACTCTTTTTTTTTTATTTGGATGATTTTCAATACCTATGTAGAATAATCAAGTAATATATTTTAGGTTGGTTACATTCCATACATTTCACAATGTTACCTCATCAATTTCAGCTTCAATTTTCTCCTCCAGAGGACTATAAATGAAAAAGGAAACATTCTGTCACATTGCAGAGAATACTGGAAGAGTTATTCCACTAGATGGCGCTGTAGCACAGGTAAAACCTACCTGGTGTCGGCCTGCTTCTTCCGAGAACACCCGCAGCACAAAACTTGCCGTTCTTGTGCGGCTGGAAAGTGGACGGGATGATGGCGTATTCTCCCGGGGGCAGCGTGAAGCGGTCACAAATCTCGCGAGTGTTTATGAACGTGGTGGCTCATGGCAACCGGATTCTCACGCAGCAGCACGTCCGGACCCAGGTGCACGTGACGGGAGCCTTTATACTGAACATACATCTCAGATTTTAGACTAAACTATACAGATGGTGTGTGAGAGTGAAACTAAAAACTACAGAAAGATGTAACTGTTATATAAGTTATTAATTTAAAGAAACTCACCTGCTCTGGGACCTGCAAGGGAAAAACAAGACAGCGTTAGGACAATAAATAGGCCTTATGCAAAAAATGTGTAATATTATACCATAGGCCTTCTACTAGGCAAATCAATGGTACTGTGCAGTTTATGTACCTACATTATGCAACTTTTCTGGTGGGGAGTCTCCCTACCTGCTTGCCTCTATAGAGATCTTATTGCTTTGCCAGGAATGTTCCACAGTATGGCTTTAACATATCTATTTTACATTTATCAAGTAAGTGTTTAGAAATATTTGGAAATATATACATTCTTATGCTGAACAGGGTCATCTATCACAGATCTGACCTGTAACGTGGCCTGGTGGCATCACCTCTTTGTCTCCATTAAGATGCGTAATGCTGTACTGTGGGAAAGTGAATCCTTCACCAGTAAAGTTAGGGCAGATATGCTTCAACTGACGATGTTTTTTGCTTCTAAACAATTTAAAATGTGTTTTGTTTGACCTAAAGAACAGAAGGAACTCAGAATTTCATATAGCCAGATTATTTTAATACAGGCCAAATGTAAGATTTAAACCATTGTACCACACTACACCATATCTGTGAGCTCATCATCGGGGTGAATTAGGTGAATTGTCAGACATGAAAGTTACTTAAAAATAAAATGTAAAAAATAGTAAAAGATGTGTCAATATGATACAAATATACAGATATGGTTGTCAGATATTTCAAATTTTTTCTATAGATCCACGAAGTACACACCTTATAAATGGCAAAGCCAATGATCTCCAGTCTTTGTTGAGTTGCCGCTGTTTTCGTACATCCTTCTGCATCAGTCCCACCAGAAACGTGCAGCCCTCCTCCTGCCCATCCAGAGGGTCATCGTCCACCTGGTCCAAACGCACCACGAACTGAGGGTTGGAGGTAAATGTTGCTATGGGAAACAGAAAACAACTTCAAAGACCAATGCAAGTAGCTTATGTGTGAACACTCCGCCATATAGCCTATATTTTAAACAAATGCAATGCTCCTCTGTTTATTTATTCTTTATTTCAGACACAAATATTATTTGGTCCATAGTTAAAAAAAGAAAGTACAGGATACAAAATAAACACAACAGCCAAATTAGTCCATAAAATTCATTAAAGTGTGGAGTCTCTGTTCCCTTTCTCAGAGCAGAGGTGCAGCGGCATGAGCTCATGTGAGGGTTGGTCAAAATGATGATGGCATTTTCAAACACCTTTCAGGCACGGCATAAATGCGTATGTTAAATGTCTAAGCAGCACCTCACAGATGGGGACGCCAGCATCCACAAACAGCTGACTGGCACTATGCCATCTGGGCACCTGCAGCAGAAGCCTAAAGACGTCATTATGGGCCAATGTAAGCATGTGGAAGGTCCCACACCCATAATTCAACCCCAGAGGGCCCGTTTACAGCGGAGTACAATAGGCTTTAAACAGGGAGCACTTAACATCATGGGAAATTTTCTCAACATGTTTGTCTGAGCGTACAGTTTACAGTGATGACGCTATGATCTCACCATCACTGAGCTATACAGTAATCTGCAGCATATTTTAATTGTTTTAAGATTATTAGATCTGGAATTACAGATTAGCTATAATCTAGTGGAGAACATCTATATTTGTTATTTCATTTATTGTCTCAGTTCAGTCCTTAAAATAAATACTAGACTAAAACTAAACTTTTTGAATTATGTGAAAACCTTCACCAGATATTTCTGTCAAAATGTGAAAAACTGAGAGAAAAAAATATTCTGTCATACTTAAT
Organism: Periophthalmus modestus; assembly: GCA_019594935.1. NCBI lineage: Eukaryota > Metazoa > Chordata > Actinopteri > Gobiiformes > Gobiidae > Periophthalmus > Periophthalmus modestus. Next base: position 25,790,462 of record JAIEZT010000441.1, read on the forward strand.
TTAACATATTGTTATCTTCTTTGGTAGAAGAAATTGCATAGGTTCACTTGTCTGATTACATCAAATCACCCAGACTAGTCCTAACAGTTACTCTATAGATAAAGGGTAACATTTTTGCCATGTATTCCCAATTCTGGAAGCAATGCTGTAGTTGTTTTACTTTTAGCTCATACCTGGGTGGTTGCGGCAGCCCCCAGCAGTTGAACCTACTCTCCACATCCCCTCAAACTGGTAATGGTTCCAGCGGCCCTCGCCTTCACTCTCCAAAGTGTCTGGAGTCAAGTTACAAATCTCCAATTTTGAAAAGTGCCTGATGAAATCTAGATAGGACATCCTGGAACAACATAAGATACTCAGAAATTATGTATAGAAAAGCAGGAAATAAGCGGGAGTAAATGTAACTGATTGCAAGTCTGTAACATGATGGTAATAACAGATGGACTAACACTCCTAACCCCCACTCTGTACTGAATGTATTGTAATGAATCAATTGATGTATTGATTGATCAGATTCCAATATTTTTAGGTATTTTTTGCCATTCAGAAGGTGTTTTAAAATCCAATTTTTTATCATTCTGAAAACCACGGATGGGAGTCATATTTTAGATTAGCAGTTTGGACTTTTTCTGTGACATTAGGTATTTGGAAAGCCTGGGAAAAACATGTCTGCTATTGGACACAAGCACTATATTTTGTATCTACACTGGCCATTTTTCACACAAGAAATGTACTTTACCAGAATTCCCCATCATCAGAGACATGGTTCAGTTTAGTTTTGTCATCTTCACTGATGTGGCTCCACTCGTTCGATCTGAATTAGAGTTTGTTGTAATGTAAATAACAATACCATCCTTCAGTAATTATATATATATGATACATTGTTTTACCCATCACTCCAGGCCCCAATCCACTCCACTTGTCCCCAGGGGTTTCTCACTCGGATCAGCTGAACCTTTCTGCCTGTGTAATTCACCTGTAATCATATTAATGTAAGATGTAAACTAAAACATACATCTTTTATCTTTTACTCTGATGTTTTTGTTACCTCTTCTGCCCCAGTGACAGAATAGGCATGTCCCTTCACCAGTTTATGAGATGTTATGGCCTCTGATTCATATGCACTGGTAATCTGAAAAAACAACACACAGATTGGACAATTTTAAATAGCAAATACTAGAATTATGTTTCAAAGACTACATCTAGTTTTACATTTGTTCTTTTACTATGGATCATACCTGAATGACTGAGGGACAGTGTAATATAATGTTTTAACATTGAGAGAAGAATAACATGTAATTCTGTAGGTGTAAACAGGCAGGTTTACAAATTTTACATAATTAATAAGATATATTTTTTGCAGAGGACATTGTAATTTATGTTACCGATGCCTTTACAATTAAGTTAAGTTCAGTCATTTATATTGTGATAATCTTAGTCTCTATTCATGTGTTACCATTTCCTGTTTTGTAGGTCATATTTTGATGACTTTTGCCAACTCAAAGATATAATAATAAGTTTTGAACCGTTAATCGCTAAAGCTATTAACGATTCAAAACTCCACCACTCTGAAACCCACCACAAAGTCCTGTTATGTTTGTAAAGTTAAACAAATATGGATGGAATACAGACTCACATCTATCGAGCAGCCCATGAGCGAGCCGAGTTTCAGGGCCTTCTGCATGATTTGAAAAAAGGTGCGGTGGAGCTTTGTTTAACTCGTAAATTTCTGCGATTCCTCCAGTGAAGTCCTCAAAGCCCTCGATGGTGCTGCCTCCGATCAAGGCCTCATAGCTGCCATTCACCCTGGAAATGGCATAAACACACGGCACACACTTTATTACATTTAAAGTAAGATTTCTCCATTACAAGTGTGTACTAGAGTGTTGGTGATAGTAATGGTATTAGAAGAAGTAACTGGTAGTTGGTGCAACAGTGGCTCAGTGGCTTGGTGTTCAATTTGCCGTGACTACTAATGCATACTGTGTCACATATCTTGCCTGTATGAAAATATATTGTGTGAGTGATTGATGGCTGATTGCAAAGTCTGGAAGCCTTGCATGTCAGTTTAGCCCAGAGCAGCTGTGATTACGGAAGTAACATACCACCACTGAATATGGGCTGAATGCATAATGCACAACATTGTGAAACAACTTCTGCAAACATGCCATATATTCCTCCTGCATTATTATCAATAGTGGTGTTTGTAGTACTAGTCGTTGTAGTTGCAATTAGTGGTAAAATAAATATTAGTATAAAATTGTATGTGACATGGCTGTGGCAGAATTTTAAAGTACGCCAGAATTTTAAAATGCAACAGTAGTTTTAGTACTACAGTGCAGTCTTCCCCACAGGTTTTTACAAAGGTGACACAAGTAATCCATGTTTGAATTATTTTATTTAACACAATATTTTTGGTCTATAAATGCCATTTTATTGCATCTGCTGAACTAAAAAAAAAGCACTGATTACAGATTCAAAATGGTTACTTCCATATTTTCATGATAACACTACAAGCACAAAGCATAATTTGTAGCTACCGTAGTCTCCTCTATTAATGGGAAACACTGCAAATGTATTAAGTGTTGATATCTGTAATTTTTTTCTTTTAAACAGGCAGCCAAATCAATAGTATACTGTAAGTTGAAAAACAAAAGGTTAACATACTTAGCATAGGCCTTCTCCAGCAGCGCACTCCAAAATTCAGACCCCTCTGCAGAGTGAACAAAGAGCAGCTTCCCATCTTTGGTGGGCAAACGGTCGTCAATAACAACATCCACCCATTCACCATATTGCCAAAACTGAAATTTTAAAAAAAAGTATAATTGTAGTAGATTCATGATAGAATTTATTCCTTCTTGGACAGACAGTTAAAAATATCAAACCTGATAGAAAACTGACCTGGAAGTGAAAAATACCAGCATAGTCCTCAGTAAAACTTTGTCCAGGTGGCACCACTCGAGCCAAAATCCTCTGGTCCAGAGTCAGAGAAGCAATGGCTGCCAACAGCCAGCAGTCACCTGTACAACATTAGCACACAATACCACAAGGTTGGCCAACTTTTACGGGCCAAAAAGTACTTGTGAATTACATGTGATTAATAGTAATACCTTGTACATAATATGTCATGGTTTTGTGGTTTGAAAGATGGAGAATTATATTATTAATACCTGGGCGTTTTCAGACCCATAGTTTATACTGGCCGTTTTCATATCCTAGAACATGTTGATGTCATACTCCTCCCTGATGGAGGGGAGTAGGAGACAGTTTCCCCTATTGATAAAATGTACTGTCCTATGAAATATTGCAAGGTAAATCCACCAATTTGGATTCTGATAATTTGCATTTGTGACTGAAGCCTCACTATATTTGAACCAAAATCTGCTTTTTAAAAAATGTATAAAAATTTTGCTGCCCCCCCATCTATATTATATGCTATAGGCCTGTATGCAATTAAATCAATATATACTTCAGAACAAAACATTATGACTTTATTTAACTTCTCTGCCCAATGCAGTTTAACCAATTAAAATTAGACACATTTTTTAAACTTACCCAATGCTCCTTGACAAATGTCTGTCCTTGTGGCTCCATCATCAATGAATTTGGGGTCAGACCACAACTCCTAAAAGAACAACCAGTGATTATGCTTAATTATAGTAACATTAATATCACAACCAAACAGGGATTGTCCATTATATATACTGTGCACATGTTTCCTTGTTGGTTCTCGATGTTTAAACACTCTTCGACACACTTGAGTTGTTATTTTTTGCCTTACAGAAACAGATTTGAATATGAGGGGAATACGAGTAAACAGCAAATGAAATCTATGAAAAAGTAGAGCAGGGCACTTGATGTATTTTAGTAGTTTTACAAAAGAGACAAAGGGCTTGGTAGTTCATTGAAGAAACCAACAATTCCCAAACCGCAAGTATTATGCATTCATTGAAGTTTTTGTATTCTCTTTCAAGGAAAATAATATCAGTGGCATCTGCTATACACTGTAACCCACGCCAAAACAAGAGCAACACAATAGCAGTCTCAACTTACTAGAGGAGTCCCAAAAACAGATCAGTAACTACGCCAGCTTTGGTCTGACAGAAGAAGACCAGATGGCGTAAGCCAGAACAAAGGCCAGGTGAGGGGAGGGGGGAGGAGGAACAAGTTTAACATCTACAATGTACTGGTAAAAAATCAAATAAAGTTACAAATAGTAGCTTAAACACAAGGAAATCATGTCATTTGCAACTATTGTCCAAAGTTTAGCATTGTAATTTTGTGGATTTACTGTTGTCCTGCCCTTAGAATCCTGAAATTTAGATAACTCCATACCCAATATATGACAAAATATCTTAATGCATTTCTCCTGTATTCTATTCTTTCTTACCGTTGGCCTCTTCCATACCACGTCCCTGGTTTTAGAGGAGTAGGGCCCCAGCTCATTGTAACCCAAGGACCTCCGAGACGCTGGGAACGTGTTATATCCTCAAACAAAATCCCCCTTTTTAAAGACGTCTGTTTTAGGAACTCATAATCCTGGTCCAGATATTTCACTGCTTGCTGGTTTGTCCCTATGCCCTCCTCTTTGTCCTTCTCCCCTGGCCAGCCGATCCGCAGTAGAGGTCATGTTTTACCCAGGCAGTGTATACAGATTAAATACAGATATCAGAGCCATTGTGTGTTTTTATATGGGCTAGCACAAACACAGGGAAGTGATACAGGTGAAGGGAGGAGCTCTGATTGGACAGGTGAAGCTGGCAAAGAGTGAGGTAGCTCTAGGCAAATCTGTGTTGGTATATCCGTGACCACAGCAGAAACAAACAGGAACACGCCTATAGACCAATGCAATACACCACAATGCTACACGAATGTTGCCTAATTTAAAATGAATGAATGTGTAGGCTTGCAATGTGATAGTAAGTTCACAGAGAATAATACCTAGGCATTACTTTGGTATTACTTAAGTGTAGTTTGAAAACAAAACATGGAACCACATGGGTCTCTTTTGCAACGGTACCAAGAGGATGCGTATTAAATAATTAACCATGAATATTGTGATTGACATCTAACAAGAATTGTAACATTTGTTTTTGTTTTCTGTTGTTCTGTGGTGTCTTTTTTATGCTATGTTTAGGTTTTATATGTTTGGGGGATGAGCATAGGATGAGTTAGGGTTTTTTGGGCGTTTAGTGAAAAGGGGTGGGTTAGGAGGTTGTGACGTTTGTTGTTTAAGATTTTAGGTATTTTGTGTCTTGTTTTCATGTCGGTATTATTATTGCATTGTTTTTATCTTGTTCTTATTTTATTGTCCTTAAAGGCTCCACCACTTGTTTGTCCCCATGGAGATGTTTACCTGCATGTCAAGTTTAATGCCATTTCACAGTATATATTGTCGGTAACAAACATGGACACAAGCAGGTGGCAGATCATCCACTGTAAGTTAAGCAGTACACGCTAATGTACCATGGTTTGGCAGAACTGTTAACTGGCTCCACTACGTATCACAAAGATGGGTTAAACCTTTGTCAAGAGATATAGTTAGGGTTAGTATAGGTTAGATAGTATGTCAACCACATCCATTCACATAGGTTACTCTATGAGGCTACTACATCCTGCTTCCTGTTGCCATGCCAGCCTCTTTACTTTGCAGTTTATTTTATCAAAGATCAATATTCATATGGCTATGTTTGGACGTGAATAAATATAATGTGGTCTACAATAATCTTTTTATGTTCTAGATAACCTTTTACTTTCTAGTTCTATGGTTTAAGCTACAGGAGGAATGTTGTGTTCTTTGAGATGTGTGCGCCCTCTAGCGGTGGTCCGTGGCTGTGCGCTCTGGGCAGTGGGGTGTGTACAGTCCCTCCCCTCGGCTGCTCCGCATGGGCAGGGCCTGTACACTGCGCTGTGTGCTCTGCTGAAAGGCTACACTCACCTCCTGTCCACTCCACGTTCCGAAACTCTGATTTTACCCAGATTTATACCATTATAACGCCTTTACAACTCGCTCGGAGGTGATCCAGACTTTTTCTCTGCTAGCCGTGGTAAGTCAATCTTTCTTTCTTTTTGTCAATTTCTGAGATTGGAAGAAAGATTCAGACATAACGGAATAGCACCTTGGCTTATTGTAGTACTACTGTAGGCCACTGAGCTAATTTACAGGAATAAGAAGCTAAAATGTTGCCTGCAATGCTATATCTTTAGAGCATTTTAGCTAATCTATAAAACAGCGTAAATGCGTAAACTGCGTAAATACGTAATTGCGTAAATGCGTAACTGTATCTTAAAATCCTAATGGCTAAATTGTTTCTGTATTTAGAGGCCTTTAATTTCTCTACCCTGAACAGGTGCTTCCTTATGCAAATCTCTTCTCGCGTCATTTTAGCTTCGTTATAGGTCAAATTTTCAACTTTTATTACTGTTATATGGACATTGCATTCATTCATTGGCGTCTGTCCATCCTTTTGCTCGTTTAATGCAGTCTTAGGTTAAAGTCCAAAACGTGACATCATCAATTCAGTGGGATCTTGCATGGATCAGCAGCTGCTCTTCCATGCTCACTGGCCCGAGGGAAAGATTGTCAATGTTTGTGTCCATCCAAATGTCCATCCTCTGTGTCGTTGTGTCAGCCTAGGGACATTCCTGTAGTAGAGGCATGTGGGGCCTCACGCTCACGATGAGGGGCAGGTCATATAAACAAAATCCTGTCTGGAGGGCTGTTTCTAGGGTAAATAGTAGCTCTGTCATACACCCACTTCAAACTGCCAAAATGTCAGTGTTGTAAACAGTATGTAAATTAATTTGTGATCTGCACTATAGGCAATTCGCACACAATTAGTGGACTTGCTTTAATGTTATAGGCTAGATCTAGCTATGGGTTTCTTAGGACTCCCATAGCAATTAACAATAAAACATAGGATATCTTTTGACGGTGAAACGTCATCAAAATGTCACATATACCAGGAAGCAGAAAAAAACATGACTAGCAGGATACTGTGTGGAAAATGCTCTAATAAATTAATAATCTACATTTGGTGTTGATCCAGATATTTACTTCTTTCCACATTTAGTAAAGTTTGAAAATGTTCTTTTCCATTTTGAACTGTGGACTGAAGACTGGAGGTGTATTTACTATTGAGCCAAGTTTAGTCCTGATGTAAGCTCAGACTTGTTTCGGTCCTTTTCCAGTTCTGGTTTAGTCCTGGTCCAGTCCAGATTAAGTTCCAAATTTAGTCCCAATTTTAATGTGCAGTGTGTGCAATTAGAAATGCATGATATTTCTCATTTTCTGCATCATTACTCCATTACCATGACCATAGCATTTTTTTTTTCCGTTTTGCAATGTGCTCAGAAATAAACTTCATAGAATTGTATAACTACAGTCTATGAAGTGTTGCTTAGTGAAACTCATTTTGAAAGCAAAAACCCAGTAGTTTTGCTTGTCACGGCCGCTCTATCCAACTATGAGCCTGAGCTTTGAGAGACCTCATTGTTTACAGCTCATTGGCATTCCCTTTGAGTGAGGCGACATAATGAACCGTCCAGCGCCATGGTTTTCCCAGGACTTTCAGAACAAAAAGTGTGACAACTTAAAACAATTGTAAAAGCTAAAAATCTATTCTAAGCTGATTTTCTTTGCATTATCACTAGCTCCATTACGTTAAGTGCTTATAAGTAGCATAGAAAGTCATTAGGGCCGCACTCTCAGAAAAAAACAGCTGTAGAATGCTGTTCCCTCTGCATATAGATAACATAAACATTTTTTGTACAACTGTTGTCATGATACTAAAAGGTCATTAAAGGTCCAACTTTGTCCCATTTATGTATTTTTTCAGTATCAAGTGTTCAACTCAATTTTAGTACTAAGGAATTCAGTCAATACTCGATACTGATTACTTGCTTATTACTACTTACAAAATTAGTGTACTTTCTTTATCTTAGCATGAGCTCTGCTACATTCTGATAAAGCTCATTATCATACTGAAACTGTTCAGGAAAGCTCAATTTTGTCCTGTTAAGAGTTTTTTTTTTTTTTTTTTTTTTCAGTATCGATACCTGCTCAAATTTAGTTTCAATATTAGTTTGAGTATTGATTAGTATCTGATTTTTAATACTTTTGACAACCCTAGTATCAAATGGGTATCTAGTTTCAATAGTTTTAGTACCTATTAGTATTTGGATATTGATTTTTTTGACAATCCAACAACTGGCGTATACTCAAATATTCGTTTGTGACTGTATGTTTTTGTCTTTCCTCTCAGCCTGCCTATAGAGTCAAGGTATCCAATTTCTAACTCCCTTTGTTATTTTTGTGGTGTTTTAGGTTGTCCCAAGCCTATTCTTTTCTTGGTTAATGTTTCTTAGCTACTTTCCCCACCCGCTGTCTGTCTGTCCTATCACTGTTGGGCGTTGGTGACTTCTGTTACTACAGCAAATAACCATGCATAATCTGAAGATAAGATATTAAAAAAAAAAGTTTTAAAAAAAACTTCCCTGCCAAATACTTTCCTTTTTATTTTGCTGCTTAGTTGAGTTTAATTTGCTCATGACACTGGTTCTCAAACTACTCCCTTTTAGGATATAGCTTTCAACATAAAAACATTCCTTAAGTAAAGTCACAAAAATGAGTCATGATATTAACAAAACCAGATCACTTGTATAGACAAACTCAAGATTAGATATTCTGCTCAAAAGCCCTAACCAGTCCAGAACCAAAATAGCATAAAACCAGGAACTGTTACATCTGAAGAATGGTTTCCATACCACAGTTTGAGAACCACTGACTTCTAAAGTTGTCCATTAGCTTCAAAGTATACATAATGTTATTTTTCTTTTTGTTTTTTTAAATGCTAAAAGTAAAAACATCTGGTATGAGGTAATGGTTCTGAATCCCCTTTTTTCTGAATTCTAATCCTGTCATAACAGTTGTGATAATATATAGATTTATAATTAACTTTAAAAAGACCTTAAAATGCCCATATGTCCTGTTAACTACTTCTTAAATATTGATTTTTTTTGTTGATAATTTTTTTCCCCAAATTCTCTGATAGTGAATTTGCTGTTTTACCTCAACTAATTTCTATACTTTCTTGCAACAAAAAGAGACCATTCATATCACCCATCTTGCCCAGCTCTACTATGACTACTACATTCCCCTCTCTAAACTCAATTGCTGTGCTGTAACACTTACTCTCTGATTAGCCTTGTGCTATTAATATCTTGTAGCAGCCTTGCTCAGTCACTCACTTTGGTTTACATTGATATCTTTCACCAGTATGTTCACGACTGGAGGGATTTCTGCAAGCATACATGCTAATAGACTGCGAGCAGAAGGCATGGGGTCTCACGAGCAAGCTGTGAAGTTCGCTAACCAGGATTATGAGGCGTTAAAGCAGGAGTGTCTGGAGTCTGGGAACCTGTTTGAAGACCCCCTGTTTCCGGCCGAACCCCCCTCTCTGGGATTTAAGGAGCTGGCTCCGTTCTCTGCCAAAACCAGGGACGTGGAGTGGATGAGACCTTCGGTGAGACAGAGGATGGAGGCTAAGGGTTTAAATGTGTTAATATATTAAACAAGCAGATGTCCTGTGGTCAAGTTATGAAACCTACATGTGCAATCCAAAATATGTAATAATTGTAAACATTTAATTTATTTCAGGCCAATTCTTGTGGGATTCAGTACAGAGACACTGATATAGTAACTTCAAAGTTATTTATTTGCAATCTAGAGTCACAAGGAAATGTAATATTTGTTCAAACCTGGATAAATGGAAATGATTATGATAGGTAGGGCATCTGACTTTTTTGTGAAACTATAATGAATCAATGAAAACAAAAATGATTGATAGCAATGACAAAAGTTTTATTCTGTTGTATTGAGCCTGATTATGTATTGCATTGTAGTATATTATATAGTCATTACATGTTCATATTAGATATTTGTAAAAACACAAGTGTAAATAGTGGTAGAAAAAAAAAAAAAAGATTCCTGGATATAAAATATTTTATGTTCCTTGGTAGTGTTGCTACTAAATATTATTCCTCGTGTATTTCCAACAAATTCACTTTGAACAAATGCTCTAATGTATTATTTATATGAGCAGTTGTTTATCTGTTGTTGCTCACTTGTCCTTGTGTGTAAACAAACCTATCACTTTCCCTCATTTTGTCCATGCGAGTTCAGACATAAAGACTCAAGTCGAGACAGGACACCGCAGCTGTCCCCGACCACTCCCTCACACCACATGCCAGCACCCACACAGAGCAGTAACACGGATCTATCAGTCATACCATTGACTTAAACACACACTCTGAGATCAGATTCATCAAGTGTTTGTTTATTGTAATAATAAATAGAAAGTGATAAATATCGGTGTATTTTTAGGAGCTGGCAACAGATCCTCAGTTCATTGTGGGAGGTGCCACCAGAACAGACATTTGCCAGGGAGCGCTGGGTGAGTTGAAATTTAAAAAATCTAATTTTATATTGGTCTCTGATCTGACACACCTGAAATCTTATTAACAGGACCAGATTTTGGCTTAATGCAAGGAACAAAGCCTTGTGATGATGATGATGATAATGATAATAATAACAATAATAATATTAACATTGGGGGTGCTTTTCTAGTAAAAATAAGTGGAATCCAGCAGCAAACTCACTCATAACTTGGTTGGTGTGTTCAGAACACTCATATGACTAGGCGGAATTCAATGCAATTTCCCATAGGCACACAGATCTTAAAAAGTGAAATCGCATCTTTCAGCAGCTGAACAGCTCCATTAGCCAACTTCACAATACTATCATACAAGTGAGCAGAACAGTGCTGTCACGCATTGGGGGTGCTTTATAATAATCATAATAACAATAATCCTTTATACATACAAAGAACACAGGCGATCTTAGGTTACTATTTGTTTAGGAAGTATAGTTAACAGAGATAAATAATAATTGTGAATAGATGAAGTGTTCTGATTTTGCAGATAAAAAGAACCTAATTATGACCAAAAAAATAAATATTATTGATAAGGTGTATTGTGTAATCTGTATATTTGATTTTTTATGTGAAGCTCTTTGGTCATCTGATTAAAGTTTTAAATGTGCTATATAAATACACTTGAATTGAACAAGAGAATACACAACTGTCATAACAGAATACTTCATCATACATGCTTTAGTGTAGTATTGCATTACCTGCATTAATGCAAGGGCCATTAAATGAATTACCAAAATATTTAAATGAATTAATATGTTTAAATAATCCCTACATTCATTAAAGCCTAAAACAGGATTTGTTGTCTTCCAGGTGACTGTTGGCTCTTAGCTGCCATAGGATCTCTCACTCTGAATGAGAGACTTCTGCACCGCGTTGTTCCACACGGCCAGTCTTTTCAGGACGACTACGCCGGCATCTTCCATTTCCAGGTATCCCATTTGCCACATTTATTGTAAACATGACTTCATTAGCTATTTGTTTGGTAGTAAACTAGCTTGACTAACTTACTTGAATTTAATTTCACATTATGTTATTGTTAAGGATCTTGTGAGACAAAATTGCCACCAGACTGCATACACATGTAAAATTATCTTGTGAGATGTGTTTACATTTGGATTGGACAAAATAAAGTTAAGTGCTTGTGAGTTACGCCTCCTTGAGGGCTGTAGTTTCAAAACACAGCACTATAATGACAACAAAAGTATTAAATAGAATAAATAAAAACAATAGTTAGGCCAAAATTATGAACAGGATTTGGCAATTTATTGCCTCGTTCTTGTGGACCCAATCTCATGTCTCGCCTTGTCTTGTGGGAATTATGTCACGTCCCACCCCTTGTAAAATATTGTATTATATTGAAAAGTTATTAGAAAACTCAAATGTAATGCTTATATTAGTAATTTAGTTTTTTGTGTTATTTATATCAATCAGGCAGTTTACTGCTGTACTGCTGTACTGACAAGTTAAAGGACAATGCACAGAAATATTGAATCATGACCACACTAGTGGTTACAGTCACTTTGAGAGATGCTGATTCTTCACTCTGTATGTTGCAGTTTTGGCAGTTTGGTGATTGGGTTGATGTGGTGATAGATGATCGACTTCCTGTCAAAGATGGAGAACTCATGTTTGTCCACTCTGCTGAGGGCAATGAATTCTGGAGTGCACTGCTGGAGAAGGCCTATGCTAAGTAAGTTATAAAACGACCCACCATTATGATAAATTATTCATCGATATGACAGGAAATGGACAATGCATTCCTAACAAGCTTGTAATGTGCAGCTGTGATGGAAGGACGCTGTTATTTTCTCTCTGTGGGTTTAAGGTTAAATGGATCCTATGAGGCGCTGTCTGGAGGCAGCACAACTGAAGGGTTTGAGGATTTTACTGGAGGAGTTTCTGAGATGTACGAACTCCGAAAAGCTCCGCGAGATCTGTACAGGATCATCAGGAAGGCACTGGACAGAGGATCACTGCTCGGCTGCTCTATTGATGTAAATGACAGACACAAATGCACAACACATATACAGGAATCTCAAAGCAATGCAAAATACAGTGTACCACAGTTTTGCATCAGCAACATTCAAAGGCAAAAGAATCAAACAAGAGTAAAGCCTGTATTCTAACAACCTGGTTTGAACAAAAAAATAAAACTATCTTAAAACAATACTAGTTCATTCAGACATATAACAGCTACAAATGATAAATTAACAGAAAAAATAGCTAATCAGAAGGAATTCAACATGCTTCCACCAGAACGCCACATTCAGTTCATGCTCAAGAGTGTACAGTCACTCTGCCAGCAGCGCCCAGAGGGAAAAAGATTCATGTACAATTTCTGAATTTCTACATTTTTATTCCTGTTTAGATCTCCAGTGCCTTTGATATGGAGGCTGTTACTTTCAAGAAGCTGGTGAAGGGCCATGCCTACTCAGTCACAGGGCTCAAGGAGGTCGGTCTTCTGTGGTTTACATATTATTTTGTGCATCCAAAATTGCATATTATATTCTAACGATATGTTATCTTAGGTCAATTACCGAGGTCGAATGGAGCGTCTCATCCGGATACGTAACCCTTGGGGCCAGGTTGAATGGACTGGAGCCTGGAGTGACAAGTCAGTCCATTCAATACTTTTATTCATCATCATATTTCAGTGTATATAATGTGGTTATATGTGTTTGCAGTTCTTCTGAATGGGATCAAATTGACGCGTCTGAAAGAGAAGACTTGAATTGTAAAATGGAGGATGGGGAGTTTTGGTAAGGTGCTTGCTTTTACCGTGTTTATGTATTGGCATGCCATTAGCAGCTGTGCACTTGTGACTATTGCACCAATGTTTGAGTCTATTTATAACATGTATGACACAAGGTATTCTCCACTGTAAGCTTACATTAGAGTTACTCACTGGTCATTTTAATGTTTTTGACTTTTAAAGCCCCAGTATGTAACTTCCAAAAAACAGACAAAAATAAAAGCCTGTTTTTGCATTTTGGACAGAAGAACATGCATCCTTGCTATGCTCAGGCTTGCTTTTCCACAAACTTGTCTTTTATTTGGCCTGGAGGAGATCCTCTTCCTGCTTTCTTCCATGGAAATGTTGTCTTTGTTTGTAACATGGAAGATTAAAACCAATCTCTCAAAATTGGCAGATTGTCACAGTATCAAGATTTGGTTTTGATTGGTGTAGTGTCTCTTACACTGTACCTATATCACATGAGATGACAGTTGTGTGTGATCACCAGCTGAACCATCACCACTGACCACTGATAATCTAATTTCTTTGAACACATTGATATGGTTTGGCAAACAGCTCACACATTGTGCTCGTTCACAGGATGGCCTTCAGTGAGTTTCTGCGGCAGTTTTCTCGTCTGGAAATTTGTAACCTGACGCCGGATGCTCTGAGTGAGGACAGTCTCAGTCACTGGAACACCATCAAGTTTTACGGGACGTGGAGGAGAGGAAGCACTGCGGGTGGCTGCAGGAACCATCCCAGTGAGTATCAACGAGGCCTAGATGGAGTAGTCCGTAGATTCACCTTATATTCAAAACATGATAACATTTTAATGAAAGTGCTTATTTTAACTCTGTGTTGGTAGAAAGACTAAACAAAGCTGTAAAGTACAATGGGGTAAAATAACAGTTCACACCAAGAAGGTTCCAGGTTTTATCCCTGGGTCACTCGTGGAATTTGTGTGTTCTCCTCGTGTCTGAGTGTGTTCCCTTCGGGCGCTCCGGTTTACCACATCAACCCAAAACATGCACAATAGGTACAATCCTCAAGCGAACGTTGGACACTGGACTGCTCCGAGGAGATGGTCCGAGGAGATGGACTAAATTAGTCCATAAAGGTACCTGAAGGATCTATACTTTAAATTTGGTATAAATAAAGTGTACCATTTTTGCAAATTTTTCAGTTCCATTTTAATAATGGAAATATTAGTAATAAATTATTTAATTTTTGAAACACTTTTTACACATTTTTTGCATGAAACATGAATTGCTTTGAATCTGCAAGCTGTCCTGTTTGTTTCTCTGTTCTCTTTTTTATTTCTCTTTTCTCTTTATTCCAAAATGTATTACTGTACATTACAATTTGGGGTTTGATGACCGCAGTATATTGATCTGGTTCCAGACATTCACTTATCTGATTTGCTTTGTACTTTACAAAGTATGAATACATTTGGCCTCAACTTGAACATAAACTGAAGTTCTTTTAGTAGATCTTAGATAATAACGTATATACACCCACACACAAGTATAAAATTTTGTTAATTTGCACATTACGAAAAATGTATTGAGGCCTCAAATACAGGGCGCTTAATAAGTTCAGTACATAAAAAAAATGCTGACTCTTTATCCAGAGCAAAATCTAGAATAAAAATCATTGCCAAACCAAAGAAAATGGCTGATGATACATATTTTTGCAGGGACTTGAATTTTAATGACTTCATTGTCTTCTGTTCAGACACTTTTTGGATCAACCCCCAGTACAAAATCACACTCCTGGAGGAGGATGATGACCCAGAGGACGATGAAGTGGCCTGTAGTTTCCTGGTGGCTCTGATGCAGAAGGATCGCCGCAGATATAGACGCCAGGGACAGGACATGCACACCATTGGATTTGCTCTCTATGAGGTAATGTGTACTGTTTTTAAGTCATTCATTTTTGCTACTATTTGAATCTTTTTATAATTAATTATTTGTGTATTTTCTTTCCACAGATTCCTGAAGAGGTATGTCAAGTATAAACTATTTTTAATATTTACCTCATGCCTGGGGGCTGCTTGAATATAGAAAACAACATCAAACTAACAAAATATTTTTTTAAATAAGTATATTCACAAGAAACAATTGCAGAGGAAGAATACACATATTATACTTTTAGGTAATG
Organism: Periophthalmus modestus; assembly: GCA_019594935.1. NCBI lineage: Eukaryota > Metazoa > Chordata > Actinopteri > Gobiiformes > Gobiidae > Periophthalmus > Periophthalmus modestus. The sequence goes on from JAIEZT010000441.1 coordinate 25,805,846, forward strand.
ACTTAACTTCATCGTTTTAAAGCTACTGTAGAGGCAGAGTGAGATTGAAAGAGCGCCCATATCATTCCAAATATAAAATAAAATGTAACTGTATTTTTTTGTTATTAATTGGAGCAGCAGTTGTAATCACAATTTAAATTAGCTTTAAATGCAAAGCCCTATCATTTATTTTATATTTGTTTTGTCTTTTCATTTTGAGCAACTGAGCTACTAAGTAATGTCGAGTATTAATTCACTGCATTGATTAACTGGTTTATTTCCTGTTTGTAGTTCAGAGGTTGTCAGAACGTGCACTTGAAGAAGAATTTCTTTTTGTCTCACTCATCTTGTGCTCGCTCTGAAACCTTCATAAACCTGCGTGAGGTGAGCACCCGGATGCGGTTACCTCCTGGAGAGTACCTTGTGGTTCCCTCCACATTTGAACCTGGGAAAGAGGCTGATTTTGTCCTCAGAGTCTTTACTGAGAAACAATCAGAAACAGAGTATGTGTTTTCTTATTTTTTCATTAACTACTTCAGTATTTAATTCTGTATTTTTAGCTTTGTAATAATGTTTTTTGTGCTCAACAGGGAATTGGATGATGAAGTTGTTGCTGAGTTGGAGGATGAGGTGAGCACCCTTTTAGAGTAATTAACAAATTGATCTAATATGGAATTGCTGTGTTAACTAAAGTCTAAATTTGCTTCAAGGATCAAATCACAGAAGATGACATTGATGATTCCTTCAAAGCAATGTTTGCCCAACTTGCTGGAGAGGTATGTGTTCGAAACAGCTATTCTATGATTTCTGTATCAGAACTAAATTCAATGTTAAAGGTCCTATATTACACAAAATGGATTCTTGTGAGCTTTAAGCCATGTTATAATGCTGTTACCTCATTAGAAACATACCTGGAGTTGTTTTTGTTTCATTCACACATGTTTGAGTAATCCTGGTTTATAAGCCTATCTACATATCCAAACTCAATATGCCCCGTTCCACCTTGTGATGTCATGTAGTGGTAGTTTTTTAAGTTAACAGCTACCTTTTACCTTTAGTTTAGTAGAGATTGGCAATTCCAGAGCTGAAATCATCCAAATGAATCTAATAAAGTTGTATGGAGTTTTAAAACACAGTTGAGCATATTACCACATGACATCACAACGTGGAACAGAGTGCTTTCAGTTTGAGAGAGGAACTCAGCCCAAATATACAGGATTTGTTTGTTAGACATGTGTGAATGAACCAAAACAAAAGTCCAGGTCTGCTTTTGATGATGAAACGACATTATAATATGAGATTAGAAAATAACAAAATATGGACCGTTTTAATGTCTAACTACTTCCTGCTGTGTTCAGGATATGGAAATTTCCATTCGTGAGTTGAGGACCATTCTCAACAGGGTGCTGTCTAAACGTGAGTGGTTTAGTAAACACAATGATGTCTCCAGGAAAGTTTACATACTAGTTGTAGATCTTGCATCGTAGCATTAAATTCCTCTTCCTGTTGTTGATTTCTTTTAATAATTCTTATCAATAACATATTACTTCAGCACTGTTGGTAAATTGTCTTGGTTGTGGTTCAAGTCACATAAAATAATGGACTCTAAAAGTAACCCCATTTTATAGTTTATATAATGCCCTCTTTTATTGGGTCTATTTCATTACAGACAAAGACTTGAAGACAGATGGGTTCAGTATGGAGTCCTGTCGAACCATGGTTAACCTCATGGATGTATCCTTGTTAAATATTGATTAAAATATATTGTTGTACTATTTACTTGTTTAGTTTTCACCTTAACACCACTTCAATCAGAAAGACGGTAGTGCTCGTTTGGGGCTGGTGGAGTTTCAGATCCTCTGGAATAAAATTCGTAAATGGCTGGTAAGAATAAAAAGAAATCAATCAATAAAAAAAGAAAAACCCATTTGTAATAAACTGAATTTTGTCTCTCTCAACTTTTAGACAATTTTTAGACAATATGACCTTGATAAATCCGGTGCTATGAGTTCATATGAGATGCGTCTGGCTGTGGAAGGAGCAGGTACTGTAATCAAGCTTTTTGTTACTTATAAAGGCATACAATTCTTCAAACAAGTAATGTTAACTTTTTTGTTGATTTTTTTTTTTTTTTTTTTTTTTTTTTAGGTTTTAAACTGAATAACAGATTAAATCAGATCCTAGTAGCCCGATATGCAGAGAATGAAATGATTGATTTTGACAACTTCATCTGCTGCTTGGTCAAACTTGAGGCCATGTTTAGTAAGTATAGAGCTATTGTTGTATATATGTTTGTGAAATAGACACATGAGAAATTTACAGTATAACTGTAATAAAACTACATTATAACATATATTATGTTATACTTTTTCACAGGGTCTTTCCAGCTGTTCGACGCAGAAGGATCTGGAACAGCTGAGCTGACTCTAACCGAAGTATGTTTTATTTCTTTTTAAATGACTTAACAGTTACATAGGTTCACTTGTTCTATCATTAACATCTGTTTCTCTCTATTAGTGGCTGTACGTCACAATGTGTGGCTAAAAGAAATGCCTAGTTTTAAAGAAGCATAAAGAGGTACAGTGCCATGCTGTCAGAACCCGGGAGCCCTGAAGACCCTCAGCCTTACAGAAATATAGATTTTCAAACACATCCCACCTCAGTATTACGTAGCAAAATACTGTAATTGTTAGGCCTGTCACAATAACAAATGTTAAAGTGTACTATATATTATACTATATAAAAACTGATAAATGAAAATATTGAAAACCACTATTGCGGTGCTTAGAGTGTTCCATAGTATGGCATAAAACGTATCTGTATGCATGACGGCAAGAATGTGACGCCATCAGGCCAAGTTACAGGTCAGATCTGTGGAAAGGCAACCCAGCTCAGAGTAAGCAGGGTTTTAAAAAATAAAAACACTGTCACCTATCTACTATTTATTGAATTATAAGTAATTATATAGTACCTATTGTGACAAGCCTATTAAGTGCTACACCAAAGCGCTTCTTCAGCAAATTATTTCAGCTTGCCTTGTAGTACCTGAAAAAACATAAAAACTATGCAAACCTACTATATGAAGCAGGCACGGTCACAGCATGAAGAAAAGCATGGCTAAAAGCAACAATATGCTTTGTAATGTTGCTTATTCATACATTAGTCTGTTTTATGTGAAAGACATGTCATAAACGAAGAAAGTACATGAATGTCACTACAATGGTTTCTTAGGCTTCTCCTATTACTGATATTCGAGAAATACCTTAAGACTTGGTAATTTACTGTGGAAGTTACAATTGTATTTTTAATATTTCACCACAAGATGGCAGCATATACATGAAGGTTTTGCACAGTTGTTTTTGTAACACATTAGTTTTTCTTTTACACTTAGATTGTATTTTTTTAATTAATAAAGCTTTAGCAGATTTCCGCCAGACTACTAAGAAATGCTGTATTATGTCACTCGGTCAGAATCAGGTGAAACTAACAGGTATCACATGGTAATCAATGCCTTACACTAGCATTGGTTAAAACACTGCTTTTAAATTGTGCCAGTTATGTGTTTGTGTTGTGAATGTATGTTGTGCCTTAAATAAATATTTGCCCCATTTGCAAGGTTCACTGTGTTTGTAACAGTATCAGCTTGACCTATACATGTACAAAAAGATGTTTATATGTAAAGTCCATTTATTGTAAGCACAAACGCCTAAGTGAAAGGACATATGCCTCAAAACACAAATGGCATATCGACAGAAAAGATAATATACAATTTACATAATGTTTTAATAAATGCTTTAAACAGTGTTATACAAATGCACCGGCAATTGCTAATACTTTTGAGAAGTCACCATCCATACTGCGCAGTTGTGTAGGAATGGGGACTCTGATTCTTGTTCCAGTAGGATTTCCATTTTCTTCAATTAACACCACATTGTTTGAATCAAATCGTGGGGTCATGCGATCCCCTGGCATTTTGTGTCCAACAATTACAGCTTTCTTCTTCTGTCCTTTGATAGCAAGTAAAACTTTATCTCCAACTTTTCCGATGCCATTCTTTGTGTAGACATGAATCACTCTTGGCGCTTTGTGATAAGGAGTATTTCCCAAAGAGCTGTTATCCACAACGCGAACTCTTGTCATTTTCTGAATAGCAGCAGCAACTGATGATACTCTGTAAAAAAAAACAAGAAAATTGGCTTAATGTAATTAAATAATCTCAGAAAGACAAATTTGGGGTACATTATGAATTGGTGGTTTTAATACTCTAGAATGTGCTGATGTCATACTCCTAGATGGGGACAAAAGAGTTTTAGCTATTGATTACATTGTACTTTAGTATGAAATATCTAAGAAGTAAATTCTCAAATATTGAACGTGACAATTTCTTTTAGTGCACTGTGTATTAGACCCAAGAACTTGCTATGTAACATCAACATCATTCATTTTAGCTGCCCCCATCTGTTTTACACAATAATGACTTGTAGAATGTTGTGATGTCATCAGAAATAATTATCCATTACATATACTTACTGAGCTAGCTCTAAAACAAGTAGTAAACATTTTAACCCTGAAATATCGACTTACCTAAATGTTCTCTGCTGGATGTTTATTGACGTCTCTATTAAAAACCCCACGAGAGATCTTGATGTGTGAAAGAGAGCCATGGCCTAAAGGCACAGACATGACAATCATTTAAACATCTTATTTGTACCATGTTAATGTTTGTAGTTAGCATTAGCAAGCTAATATCAAAGAAATCCCCCAAATACAGCAAACAAACATTCATATATGGCAATGTAGAATAGTACATGGACAGAAACTAGTAATAATTCACTATAATCACCCATCAGAAAGCTAAACAACAAATACATACATCTTATAAGCGATTTTTACCTTACCTTTATAAATGCTCCGCACGAGCAATGTCAAAAATTGTGTCGTCATCCATCTGCGACAGGCTCGGCCAGCCAATCACTGCCATCTTCAACTATGACGTAAACCATGACAGACGCAAATATTTAACATTTATCTTAGTGGTTGCTTTCTAACAATTTCCATACTTTTAAAAGTTTTACACATTCCATTTTAGGTGAGATCCATCGGGCTGTCATTTGCGCCATGATAGCAAGGCACGTAGTGTATTCGCCTGTAGATCATCCACAGTAGGGATGTGGGCTGTCCCATGCACGCAGTTGGGATACGGGCTTTCAGTGCGCAGGCTTCACACTCAAACCCTGTGGCCTCTCCGCCTCTCTGCTCCTGCCGGACTGGTTTGGGTTTAGCGACAGTTCAGCCGCTGTGTGAGAGACAGGCGCAGTCTTGTACAGCCTGGACCCACTTGTCACTTGTGCTTGTGAAACCTTTGGAGAAAAATCGGCGGACTTATTCTCTTTAGTTTTTCGCTGGACCTGTAGGCGAGGTGTGGTTGGATCCAGCCGGGATTAAGGCTTCCACTTGTTATTCGCCACACAGAGGGGCTAACAGGGCTAGCGCCGACAATAACGCGACGGTTGACTGCTAGCCTCCACTAGCAAACTGACAGTTTCTCCCTTTGGTACGACACAAAGGTTGGTATATTTCATGTTTTGATATCTCCTTATGTAATCTATTTTCTTTGTGTCTCGGGACTCACATTTAGCCTTTCTTGTGGTATAACTACTTCATAACTTCTCCCAGAACAATGAGGACCCAAACACATGACAATCTATCAACAAAAGTATTGTTGTAGGGCTCCGTCAGCGGATATTTCATTGTTTTTAACTTTGATCCATTGTTTTAAAACGGGCATGACTAATTTATAAGACACAGGCGCATAAGAATGTTGTGGTATTGTCTGACCTGATGTTCATGATTCATTTATGTGCCACATTGAGGCGATAAGCCTAGATTAAGTCCTTATGTTCGCCTTCACCCACTGCCCTGGAAACGTTTTGGTTTCTTTATTTTCTCATAATGCGCACCACGATTTTAGGAACAAGGAGCAGTAACAGGTTGACGCATACTTTTTTAAAAAATAACCTCAGTTTTCTAGTTTATAGTGAAACCAAAAGAAACATAGAGAGCTATGTAAACAGTGATCTGTATCACGTATTATATAGCATCATTTGTCTACTCTACAGAAATATGATGTAGGCCTAATGTTGGGTTCCTATTGGTATTAATTAGCTATTTTAAACAACAAACAACAACATAAACTGGCTACTTGAATCGGCAACACCCCTTAATTTGATTTCAAGATAAAACAGAAGTGTTTTCTTACATAAAAAATAGTATAATTCCCTCACTTAAATGTTGTCAGGCACTGCTAGGCCTATAAGAATCTTATCTTAGTGCTGAAAATGTTTGTTTGTCTTCACGTCATCAGACTACAGAAGTTGGGCAATCAACTGAACACCATTTATTTGCCTGTTATCCATAAATTGTTGCAAAGTATATATTGTTTTGTTAGATTTCTCTGGTCTTCTCCTTAAAGTTCACAATCGAATGAATTCAGATCTGGACACACATGGTGGCCACCTCATGTTGATCCTGATCTGTAATAAGGTATTTCTTTTTTGTTTTAGTTGTGTTGCAGGCAGGATTATAAACATGGACCTATATTCTTTAAAATTTCAAAACCCTTTCTATTTGGTTTCATGTGACTGCGGCTTTTTAAGTTCCTAAGAATGGATGCTTCATTGAATCATAGAACTTTATTCAGTGACCTAATTAATGGAACATGCCATGTCTTGTTTCTTTTGAGATGCCAAATCAGTTCAAGTTCAGCCTCACCAATGAGTTTGTATTCTATTCCTTGTCCTTTACTTTCTCCTAGTCTATGTACTGTTTACTTCACCTCTATGTTTGTACATTATTTTCCACAAGAAGTTCTTATGTGTCTGCACGTGGGGACAGTCAAGGACATGTTTTTTTGTTTTTTTTTTTTTCTTTTTGCTTTGTGTGGGAGTTGATTACGCAACAGCAGGTATACTCAGTGTAATCAAAGCCAGAGAGCTGTCGTATTCACAGCAAGTTAATGATTAATAGACTAATACATATGCTAAGCTAATACTTGCTATCGCCTTATCAGTTAACGTCACTACTGTATTCAGGCCATAGATGACTTTTGGAAGCCCAAAATGTGCTATGCGAGTGTGCGTATTCTCTCTTTATTTTCAACAAGTTTTGCATTGAACTATTTTCCATATAACCAAAATCAACATTGCTCACATTATTCGTTTTTCATAACTTTGTCTACTATTGCCATTGCTGGTCAGTAATTTCTACCTTGTATTTAATAATGATAAATCTATTATCAAAATTAGATACTCATTTGAGCTGGTGTAGTTACTGAAAAAATACATAAGGTCAAAGTTGGACCACCAGAATCATTGGTCTATGTATATACACTGAGTGTGTGTGTGTGTATATATATATATATATATATATATATATATATATATATATATATATATATATATATATATATATATATATATATATATATATATATACACATATATATATATATATATATATATCTCAATACAGAGCATTTTGAATATCAACCTTTTTCTTATTTTCCTATTTAAATAGGGTTAGACACTTCTTAACAGCACTATTGTATGGCCTCCTCACACAGAAATAAGAGATGGATGAATCATAATCATTAAATGTATTTTAATGGCATTCTCTCTTTGATACCTTGAGGAAATGTATTAGCTGTGATATGAGCAGTGCATAGTATTGTTGAACTGTTGATAAATGTTAATGATCTTGTTATAAAAAATGAAATTACAACTACAGTCACATTGAAATACATTCCTTGAGTTAATGGAGTTTGAGAAGAACGTGCTCTTATTCATACAAGAGGATCTAACATATTACTTGGAATCCTTTGATTGAGTTTAATGATTATGAATTTTGAGCCTGTACTTTATTAATTGAAACTAGTGTCACATGTATGGGTGGGATGAGACAGAAATGAGACGGAGACACATGAAGGGATTTTGAAATAATTTTAATAAATGTATACCAAAATCCAATCCAGTTGAAAGTTATAAAAAAAAATACCAAATTAAGTCTTTTTCGTAATATGCTTTTAATAGCCTAACTGCATTTAAATTTTAAACAGACAGGCAATATTTATTTATATGAACATTGTATTTATAAAGATTTTCAGATAATACAAGAAAGACTATGAGAAAACATTATTTAACTCTGTAGTTAATATTTAAACACTAAAACAAATTCTGCAGTGTAAATCTCTACATGCATAATTACTGATTATTACTATATACTCAATATAGGCCTACAGTATGTCTAATGCACATTTTTATTATTTAAATGATTAGATTAAAGCTGGAGTTGCTCCTCTGTTCTCTCTGTGGCTCTTCCCTCTCCTGCTGCTGCAATATACGTGCATGAGAAGGACACAGACAGAGAAGTGCTTCGCTCCTTTCTTACTTTTAATTAAGTTATGGTTGGAAAAGGCGTAAATATGTCTTTGTGGATCATTGTCAAATTGTGAGAAGCATTACATGTGTCCGCGGCTGAATTAGACATCAGTATTGGTCCTATCACTACGAAATGACTGGAGCAGAGTTTAAAATATTCTCTGACTGTCTGAATATGTGAGCTATGTGTTAGCTACAGCTGCTCAAAGATACGTAACTTTCCGGAGCTTTAGCGAGGCCTAACCCTTTCATGCCAGTGCCAAATGGAAAGATGGAGGATCAAATGTAGCGAGAGCATTTTTCCCATGTGTGTACAGTCTCGCGTCAATTTGCTCTTCCAGCACATGGCTGCAGTCACATTTATTTATTTATTTTGCACTACTGGGAAATTTTTGGTTATTTTTTAGCTATGTAATATTATTTAAGCTCTGATTTATTTCAGATGCAAACTACGCGCTAAAGTGTGAACAATATAGTAGATTTAGAATATTTTTTGTAGTGTAAATTTCTTCTTTGGTTAATGTGTCAGTTGCATAATTTAGTTTCAGCATTATCGTTTATTGTCTATATTTTCTCCATCAATATATCGCTCAGAATTCAGAATTTGTTATCACGACAGGTCTATGCATCCTCCCAAAAAGAAGAGGTGGATACACATGGAGATGTACACAAGAGGGAAAAAAAGGCACTAAAAAGACTACAAAAAATGAACAGTAATTTGCAGCGAATCTACAGGTACTTTTCTCATGGATTGCAATTTGCTCGAAAAAAAATTGAGAAACATGGCCCACAGCTAATCAATGGCATCCCAGGTTCTGTTGTTATTAATATGCTATATTGTAGTTTTCATGCCAAAAGCTATTACCATAAAAAAGAAAGCAAAACGCTCCTGTCAGCTTCATATTACTCAGCTGTCTCTGTAGATTTGAATACATAATGAGTAACTTTTTCCATTTGTCTAAGGTGTGTGCTGTGATCTGCAATCTTACGTATAGCAATTCCCCAAAGTCTTAAATATGCCAAAGAACTGGGTCTCATGATTACTATCTTCTATAATTTTTTCAGCACTTTGATTTAAATGGGCAAACTGACTATATTATTATATGCAGATATTCAAATGTCACTGTTATGATATAGTGGGAGAGTTTTACCTAGTCGTTTATAGGTCTTAGGTTTGTGGTCAGCTTCCACGCTTTGTACATTCTGTTTTTGGATATTTTTAAATTGGAAAACACAGAACGGGTTCAAATTCAACATCAAAGTGCTTTCCATTAAAGTCAAGACCATGTAAAATCAGATCTAAAATCTTGTGAAATAATTGATATTGGATTACAGAATGATACGATTAGTACCTCAAAGTCACTACATATAAACTGGGTTCTTTTCCACATTTTGCCCAGCTCGTGCTTGCATGGCAGTCAGCATCAGTTGGGAAGGTGGCACAGTGCTGCTGAGTCATCCTGTAGTCAGTGCTGGTAAACAGCAGAAACTTTGGCTTCCCATCAACGCATTGGAATTGGTTTGTAATGGATTAGTGATGCAGGTATAGAGTTACTCATTTGGCCAATCTTAAATATTCTTTGGGTCTTGAACTGGCAATGCAAGGCAAGTTTATTTGTATTTGCACAATTGAAAGTGCTTTATAGAATAAGAAAGACATTAAAATCCCAGTTCAAACTAATCAAAACATAAATATTCATCGTAAAATTAACATTAAAAGAGAAAAGTGCAGACTAAAAAAACATTCAGTCATATGCACAGCAAAAGAGAACCGTTTTGAGCCCGAATTTAAACATTGTCAAAGTAGAGGCCTGTTACTTATCCCTCCCAGTGTGAGGTGGTTCATATGGCACTAACGTGTCAGAGATGTACTTTGGTGCTAGGCCATGGAGAGACTTGTACACAAGCAGGTGCTTTAAAGTCTATGCCCTGAGCTGCAGGAAGGCAGTGCAGTGCCCTGAGCACAGGACTTATATGCTTGGACTTCCTGGTTCTAGTGAGAACTCGAGCAGCAGTGTTCTGGATGTACTGCAGCTGTATTACTGCTGGTTTGGAGAGGCCAGTGAGCGGGCCGTTACAGTAGTCTAACCTACTGGAGACAAATGTATGGATATGTCTCTCCAAGTCTGGTTTGGACAGAATATCTTTGATTTTTACTATGTTTTTAGATGGTAAAAAGCTGCAGATGTTATTGATTTGATGTGGCTGTTAAAGTTCAAGTTAGAGTCCATTATTACCCACTAGATTTCTAGCCTGGACAACAGATTTAGAGCTCCTTGTGATTCCTTAAACCATTTTTGAAGTAATTACATCAAGTGCATTTTTAAGATTTATGCATTATTATGTAAGGCATAGAATCCTGATTTTAAAACTTAAATTGCAAATCTTAAAGCAATGGCAACTTGTCAATCAAAATCTCTTCAATACAATATTTTTAAGCATAGTGATTTGTGCATGTGATATCTCTTTTGCACTCAGACGGGTCCATTTGAAGGCCGAAGCGGTCCGGACTCTATCGTCTTATTGTTCTTGTGCGGCTGCGTCCCTCCACAGTGATGTCACACATTCCAGGCAGCAGATAAATGAGTCAGTGTTCGGCAGATGAGCAGCTCCGTGCAGGACGGGGAACTGGGGCGAAGGCCATGGCTGAAGGAGGTGCTCACCACAGGGACAACCAGACAGGAGACAGGCCTACCTCCACATACAGCACAGAGAGTTAGGCCTGTCACAATAAATAATAAATCGACTTATCGTTCAATACATGACAGATGGAACAATCATTTTTGGGAGTCAATATCATCAAACCTTTTCTTTGTATTAATTGGACATGATGAGATTTGAGCAGATGAATTACAAACTTCTATGAATCATTATAGATATTTTTTAACAACATTGTACATTAGAATACCTTCTATGGATAATTCTGCTTAATGGTTTTGTTTCAGTATTATGGTTATCGTCTGTATTTACTTCAGAAATATATCGTACTTCAAAAATTGTTATCGTGACAGGCCTACTAGAAGTAGTGTTGTCACGGTATATTTTAGACAATATACTATCATCACAACCTACATAAAAATGTACATTTTTTCAAGTCTTCACCACAGATTTGACCTGTAACTTTGAAAATTTGCTTTAATAAAGTGGAACATTCCAACCAAAGCAATAACCTTCACCAAGACAAGTAAAAAAAAAGTTACACAGTGCACCTTTAAGTGGCTTGTATTCAAGTGGTCTTGAATACATCCTATCACACTAACAGAGAAACTTCTGTCTAGGCAGCTTTTTTTGTCAGTCCTTTTTTAGATGGACATCAAAGTTGAACTGAGCGGTTCTTGTCTGCTGTTAAACCAGGAACAGAAAGTGCACTATAGGGCAACAGCCTAGATTTAAGTTTGACACAAATCTGGGCAAGACCATGTGACTCATGACAAGGCATTTGTGTCAAAAACATGTTAATCAATGTCAGCTAATTTCTTTGTCTTTCAGTCAAATACTAGTGACCTAAAACCAGTGGCTCATGGGAAAGGGTTAAAAAAACAGCCACTATCCAAGTAATTTCCAATGTGGATCAATAAAGTTAGTTTAAGATATGACAAATTGTCCAAACTAGAAACTGTAACAATGACTATAAGTATTGATTTCATGAACATGAACAAAACCAACAAATTTTAAATGCAATTTGAAGCATAGATAGCCCGATTTCTTCCATCAAGTCCAAATTCTGCTCCATACCACATTTTTTTTACTGGCAAATAACTGGCTGTACATCTCTTGATTTAAAGAGATCCAACCATATAGTTGAATACACCGTGTTCCAAATGATTATGGAAATAGTGTTTAAGTGTTGTAAAGATAAAATTTTGGTTTTCCAGTGAAACTCATGGAAGGTATTGTGTCTCAGGGTTCTTTGGGTCAGTTAAATCAATCTGAGACACCTGTGCCAATTAGTTTGCCAGATAAGTCCAATAAAAGGAAAAACTACTTAAGAAGGATGTTCCACATTATTAAGCAGACCACCATTTTCAAGCAATATGGGAAAGAAAGAGAACCTCTAGTGCCAGAAAGCGTGAAATAGTTGAATACCTTGGACAAGGTATGAAACCTTAGATATTTCACAAAAACTTAAGCATGATCATCATACTGTTAGGGGATTTGTAGCTGATTCAGAGCACACATTGATTTGTGCAGGTAAAGGCACAATGAGGAAGGTTTCTGCCAGACAAATATATCGGATTAAGCTGCTGGTGCCTCTGGAGTCCCACAAACATCAAGGTATAGGATCCTTCAGAGACTTGCAGTTACACATAAACTTTCTATTTGGCCACCCTTAACCAATGCTCTCAAGCAGAAAGGGGTCCAGTGGGCCCAGGAATACATGAAGAGTCTTGTTCACCGATGAGTGCCGTGCAACCATGGATGGTCCAGATGGATGAAGTGGTGGATGGTTGGTGGACGGCCACCATGTCCCAACAAGGCTGCGACGTCAGCAAGGAGGTGGTGGAGTCATGTTTTGGGCCAGTATCATGGGGAGAGAGCTGGTTGGCCCCTTGGTCATTGAAGGTGTGAAAATGACCTCTGTAAAATATGAAGAGTTTCTGACTGACCACGGTCTTCCATGGAACAAAAAGAAATACTGTGCTTTCCATATCAAAATCATCTTCATGCATGACAATACACCATCTCATGCTGCAAGGAATACCTCTGCAACCTTGACTGTTATGGGCAAAAGAAGAGACACTCATGGTGTGGCCCCCATCCTCCCCTGACCTCAACCCTATTGAGAACCTTTGCAGCATCCTCAAGTAAAAGACCTAAGAGAGCAGGAGGCAGTTCACATCCAAACACCAGCTCTGGGAGGCTATTCTGACATCCTGCAAAGAAATTCAAGCAGAAACTCTCCACCAACTCACAAGTTCAATGGATGCAAGAATTGTGAATCTCCTATCAAATAAGGGGTTTTATGTTAAAATGCAACTTGACCTCTTAAGATGTTTTGATTGAAATAGCTTTTGATTTCAGTAATCTGCTAATGCTTCTAATTGATAATTAAATAAATAAATAAACAAATTACCACTTTCAGTTCTTTACAACAATAACATGGTTTGAAACGCTGTTGTGCATAATAATTTGGAACAGTGCATTTGAAGGTTGTTTTTTTTAAATACTCTTGTCATTGGGAGTTTTGTTCAATAAAATTTGAATTATACTCTATGATGAATTATGATGACTGTCATTTATATTTATCATTTGGCAAAATCAGAAAAACATATAATTTGCAATTCGCATAGTATTTTGGAACGCAGTGTAGATCTGATTATGTGTATATGTATGTGTATATATGTGTATATTGTATGTATATATGTATATGTATGTGTATATATATATATATATATGTATGTATATGTCTTTATGTATGTATGTCTTTATGTCTTTATTAAGATGTATGTTTTCTGTGTTGTCAGATCTCCACCATGCTGCAGTGAGGTATGCTCCGAGCGCTGGTCTTCATGATGGCGTTGTTGGGGAGCTGTACTACCGGGAGCTGTACAACAGCGGCCCCAAACTCCTCCAAAGATTACTGTTACTCCGCCCGCATCCGCAGCACTGTGCTCCAGGGATTGCCCTTCGGAGGAGTACCCACTGTCCTCGCGTTGGACTTCATGTGCTTTTTGGTACGTCTAATGCCACCTTACTAGTACATCGTGAGTTTTTTGTTTCACTGTTAAGACTCTTCTCTAGCACAGCCAGGCCAACACTGTGAATAAGAGCTTGTTCTTAATGTTTTGCCTGGGAAAATAAAATAAAGCTTATGAAAGAGAATGAGATAGCAGACTCTAGCACTATTTTCTCCACCATAGCAGCATGAAAATCGTGATGGTAATTTGAGTGGCCATAACGGAGAAATGAGGCTGCAAATATTTGGATTATACAAATGCCTCTGCAAACGAGTATCTCTCCTGCCTGGGGGCTGCAGAATAAATTTGTAGTAGACATATTTATATGTGCACTATCTTGATTAGAAATCTTGATTAATAATTAAAATACATCACAAAGCTAACCCCACTTGCATTTACTTAAATGGGATGTTAAGTCTTGTCTCTACCACATGCTGTATAGAAACCCATTACGTGTATGTATTTATATCAACTGCTTCAAATTGTTGTTATAAATGCATATCAGTGAAACCTAAATCTCAAAGACCAATGATTTCTTGGTAAACTTTAATGGCAGTATTAGTTTTTAAGAATACCATTTCATTGTTGTTTTCAAACATGTCATGCCCTATTTAGAGTCTCTGAGCAGATTACACAGCCTTTGTTTATGTGAAAGTGTTTTGTAAATAAACTCACTCCATGTTATTGTGGTGTGTGTTCTAGGGGCTGCTGGTCGTGTTTTCGTTCTTGAGAAAAGTTGCTTGGGATTATGGACGGCTTGCTCTAGTTACAGATGCCGACAGGTAAATAAAACTATTCTGTCCTTTTATAAGGATAAAGTACAAGTTGAAACATTAGATTAGTGTGATTTTAATCTTTACATGCTTTAAATTGAAAAATAAACCATCCATGTCTTCTGATCTGCTAGCCTAATTGGTAGTTAAATAATGGTTACCAGAATACTCCATTTCACCACTAGGATGTCTTTTTATTATACAGAGATAGCATTTTTGTAGATGACAATAAAAAGATAAAATACACTGACTGAAACCCATTATATCTAGAGACATTTAACAAGGTCGGTCTTCTTCACAACAATCAAAGGATTTTGTTTGTAAGTTTTATATTGCATACTACCTTTTGTATTATTTGTTGTTGATACATGGGGTCAGAAACTCTTATTGCTAACAAATTTAAATATGTATATGTTGCACCTGCGTAAAATTGGATAGTATTGCTTAAAGAGACAATCTTTTTTCCCCACAATTTTTATTTATTTCCTTTTTTAAATTAGATCATGAGGAGCTTGAGTTTCTCTTTCACTCTTCAGTCTTAAATGTATAGTCACTTAACCATGTACACGTTACAGGAAAACATACTTTTAACATCTTCGTTCCCCATGCGATGTCAGTTTTTTCACAGCTACTGCATGTGAAAAGTTGCTGACAATGTTTCTGTACAGTCTGGTAGACAGGAACTAACGCAATAGACCCAATGTAGTCGTATACATTTTTACCTTTGTCATAATTTTATAATACTGTTGTCTAAATGTCTAAACAGGTGATAATGGCAACTTCATTTTTTCCTAATGTTATACATTATATTCTTGTTTTGCTTCCTTAAGTGGGAGAGTACCTGCTTTCCCACAGCTCTATGTTCCCACAGCCCTGTTTTCTCACATTTATAAGATAGTTTTGAAATGTAAATCCCTGACCCTACCCTCACCATAGTTTTAATCTTTGTGCATTAACACTAATGAAGTTTTACTGTTGGTAATTTGCAAAAGAGTAAGAACATTTTATTGATTGGTCTAAATGAATCCAAAATCCATGTTCTAAAGTTAAACCAGAACTATGCCCATTACAAAAGTGGTACTGAACTGTCTAGAACTGACCAGGACTGAAGCAAGATCAAGTAGTGATCGAAACGGTTTATTTTAGTCAGACCTGTGCTAAAAGATTAAAATGTCTTAAACAAAACATTAAAATATAAAACTTTATTATAAAGGACCATAACCTTAACCAGAATTACATAAGACTCTTGATAATAATCATTGAAGCCAGCATACAATCAGTTGTCCTTGTTCCATAGTTTGAGAACCTGATCTCTGAGGCCTGAAGAGACTTGACTTGATTCCTCCATCACCCCTACCCCCTGCTGTTTCAATGCGCTGGTCCGAAAAGCCAGTATTTTTGCAGCTGTTTAAGAGCAGCATGGGGGAAAGAGGGGACACCATGGGATAGCTATGAGCTCGAATAGTGGTCTCATGACACCTTTTACTGTGGACGTGCTTTGCGATGTGTCCTTAAACGTCTACCATCCAAGTCATGTGAGCTAGGACTAAAAGCAAAACTGTTACGCCTCAGATGTAGCAGTTATACATTTGCGGCATTAGATGTTTAAATTGTGTCTACTGTGAGTCTTTTGTGGTGTTGATAAAATACAAGGTTCATCTCACGGTCATGAAAAACATGTTTATTTTAAATGCATTTTTCAAGTTTAACAGTATATTTATAATTATGTCAAAGATTCAGACAGAAAACATTTGTCTAAACTTGATTTTGTATTGTAAATATTAATTAACTTTTAATTTAATCAAATTTGTGTTAGTATAGTAACAGTAGAAACAAGTATTTGGTTTTTAACTGGCAAATATCTAACAAATAATGTCACTTACATTCTTTATATCAAAGGTATTATTGCATACATATTTTGTAAAGAATTTTAAATATAGAAAAAATCTGATAAAATGTTTAAACGCTTAATATGACTTAACTGTTTACCTGAAGAGCTGTTAGCTGTTAACCGTTAGCATTCATTTCCTCTCATTAAGCTGAGTGGCTTTGTTTTGCTTTTCTCTCCTTCAGACGAGTGGACCAACAAAGATACAGTCGCCTGGATGATCGGGAATAGTATGTTTTTGTTTATTTCAATGAGTTCTCAACACCTTTTCTTTCCCTTCTTTGTAGTTTAACAAAGTCCTAACTCTAGTCCGCTCTCTCCAGGCTGCTGTGGGTTTCAACATGTTTTCTCTGTATCACTAAATAACGTTTTTCCTCATTCTGAAGGTTTTGGTACTTTCCTGTATCAGGTTTAATCACTTCTTTCCTGATCACCTTTGTACAGTGCTGTGAAAAAAATGTGCTTACATCAATCTACCTCCGCTTACACACTGATTCTTTACTTAGGACTGTAAGCGTGATATACCATGGATGGATAGTTGTTACTCTTCACAAGGGTGGAAATAAATCCACTCTTAATTTTATTAGGCTACTTTTATGACAGTTCATGAAGTTATTGTCTGCAAGAAATATTGAAATGGTTGCTTTGAAGGTATGCAGAATTGGAATATGAAATATATTGGTCATAAAATGCAAAGTGCAATAGATTTGATGTAATCTCAGAAAAACGATATAATTCAGTTGATTCTTCACTTTTTGTTTATTTTACGGTTTATTACGGCAATATCACCCACCTCTATAGCTTACCAATCTTGTCTTATAATATCAAACAACATAAACATCTTGGAACAGTGGTATCACTATCTAATATTAAAAATGCCAACATATAGTAATCACAGAAGGCATTATACTTCACAGCACTGTCCCTCTGCCTCTGTCCCTTTCACCTTCCTAATCAGATCTATGTGTGCTAATCTCTGTATTGACCTCCTCTGTGAAGCTTCTTCTGTGTGAGCGTGCTGCACGGGCTCCCCAGGCAGGATGCTTACAGGGAGAGGTAAAGCTTTTGGGAGCAGTGACGGTGCATATAGGCCCCTATAACACTGTGTACATGTGTTAGATAAGACTAGGCCTCCTGACTCCTGTGTAATGTAGGAATGTGGAGAGGAGGTCAGCTGATGGATTACAGCCCCCTCTCCTCACTCCTTTAGAGATGTCTTAAAGTAAACGTGATGTCATCCTCTTATGTCCGTATTAAACAACAGGGATCCCAGCAGAGCTATTGCACTGGTCCTCACAAATGAGTCAACAAAAATGGAAACTTTAATTTGAAGTGAACATTAATTACAGTCAAATAAAAATTGCAATTTTGAATAGAAGCAATTATATTAGTTTGTTTTTATTAGTTCATATTTCAGTCTTTTTGTCAATTCCTCTCGACTTGTTTAAAATGTGAACTTTGAACAGAATCCTATTATTAAATGATAAATTGCAAATTGTACAGCCCTAATACACAATCCATTTTGAGAATTACAATCATAGTGATATTATGTGAACTGGACTCTGTATGGTATAGCAGTGATAATCACTCACAGTTTGTACACCCTCTACTGAAAAGTGAAATGTTACTTGTAAAATACCTTTATTTCCCCACTGTGGGACAGATAAAGGTTCTCTTATCTTATCAGTATACATACAAGTTTTATAACCAAATTGAACAGATCAAATGGATGCTTGCTCCAGTGACTGCAACCAAAGATGTGTTCATACTTGCAAACAAACCACATCAAAATTAAGACTATACCTGGGACTGGACCTGGGACTAGACCCCAGACTAGTGTAGACCCGAGTCTAGCTCCAGGTCTAGCCTCTATAGGCTCAAACTAGGACCAAACCAGTACATGTGTGATCGTTAATGCTACAAGGCTTACTTTTTTTAATATGTATAACATATTTTAAGTGAGTTGTGGCACAAGCAAATGTAAGACCAAGTTTGGCACTGTTTGAGAACATGTCCTACAAGCATACTAAAAGCCAAAAGTAAAATCTGTCAAGTGGACAAAAAAGTTGTAGGAGTGAAGACGTTTCGCTGCTCATCCAAGCCGCTTCTTCAGTTCTGGTCAGATTGCTGGTGGACACTGCCGTATATCTATCTGAAGCAATAAGCTAACTACTCTAAAACTGGAAACAGCTATTGTTTACAGTTGATCTATACTAAGTGTGCACTGTGCCTGTATGGAGTAGACCACATTGCATTGTTTATGGCTCGGGGTTAGACCACAAAGCAAGGTGGTATAATACCGAGCCATTCTGCTTGAATTCAGTAGTGAAGACTGCAGTGAGCATTACACTGGAGAAAGTAAACAGCTACTCCATAAGAGAATGTACCAACATCGTCGCAAGAGCTCCTCCGAACCGCACTCTGCCATATATCTCCATTTCAAAGCAATTGACCACTCCTTTGAAGATAGTGAGGGTCAGATTTTAGCCAGAAAAAAGACATTGTTTGAGAGGGGAGTTAAAGAAGCAATTTTTGTTAGCAAAGGGATTCCTTCCTTGAATAGAAATGGGGGCCTTAGACATCATCTTTCCCCCGATCTATTACTCCATCCTCAGACCCAAAGCAAACAGGAAACAAGGAGAACAATAGAGCTAGCCAGGATGCCAGTAGATATGTAAGCACCTATTAAGAGTTGAATGAATATACTAAGCATGACTCAGGTACAGTGCACACTTAGTGTAGCTCAATAGACCTAGCCTACATACAGGAACTGTAAACAATAACTGTTTCCAGTTTCAGTGTCGTTAGCTCCTCCCTTCAGATGGATATAAGGCAGGGTCCACCAGAAATTTGACCAGAACTGAAGAAGCGGATTGGATGAGCAGCGAAACGTCTTCACTCCTACAACGTTTTTGTCCAGTTGACAGATTTTGGCTTTTACTGTGGATCAGACCTGGATGACTGAGGTATTACAGACATGTCCTACATCATTTTAACCTACAAATCTTTTCTGGAACTGATCTAACCTAATGTAGACCTGGTGGTGGTGTAGATTAGATTGTGGCTCCTTTAACAACATGAAATCTGACCGTTGAGATCATGGTTGTCATTTGTTTAAATTTAAGTTGCAAACTTAAATTTAAACAAATTTGTTTAAATTTGTTAAGCCTTGTTAAGTTGTTAAGCCTTAGATTATCAGTTCATTTGCACTTCACTAAACTGATCTGAATTATGATGGTATGACAATAGACCTAGAAAACAAACAAACTATAAATAAATAGGTGTGTTAGTTTCAGTGTAGTTAGGTCCTCTGTTCATAGAGCTATAATGCAGTGTTCACCAGTATTCTGACCAGAACTTGGATGAGCAGTGAAACATCTTCACTCCAAAATTTTTGTCCAGTTGACAGAATTTAACTTTTTCTTTTGCTACTTATTAACCATTGATTCAAAAAAGAAGAAGAAAAAAAAACAACTTCATTTTTAGGCATAACATTTTGATTACTTGAGGAAAAAAAATGACTTTATAAAAACACTTGTAAGGCTTAACTACACATGGGTTGGGATCTCCACAGTCGATTTCAGGGCGTGTGTAGAAATATGTGTGTGCATTGTTGTCATCCTTTTCATGCCAATGGTGATTCCTGTGTGCTGAGATATCCTTCCTGTGTATGCTTATACCCAGTGGTTGCTGTGTTTGTTGTGTTTTCAGTGTGGCCTCTACAGTCACTCCTGAAGCCAATGAAAGATATGAAAGACTCACCTCAGTCTCCAGCTCAGTGGATATTGACCAGAGAGATACGGTATTACATAGTTTTTGTATTGAAAAATGTTGAGTGT
This sequence comes from Periophthalmus modestus, assembly GCA_019594935.1. Lineage (NCBI taxonomy): Eukaryota > Metazoa > Chordata > Actinopteri > Gobiiformes > Gobiidae > Periophthalmus > Periophthalmus modestus. Next base: position 25,826,438 of record JAIEZT010000441.1, read on the forward strand.
TGAATGAGTTTTTCAATAAATATTTTAATGAATTCTTATCAATTCTTTTAGGGTTTCTGCTCATGGCTCACAGCTATTTTTCGAATCAAGTACGTATAATTTTCCAACTTAATGGTCTGATCAATACACAAACTATATTACAAATGTGTAGCTATGGAAATATTGGCAAATGGCAAAATGTATGACTAGAATGCTGCATTAGATGCTGCTGTATGACCTCATTGTTGCGAGATTAATTCCTGTTTTACTAGAAGTCCCTATCTTACCACTACACACTGCTAACCGCCCTGTCATATGAAACCTATGCCCAACATAAGTAAATACATAATGATAAAACCAAATGTTGCTACGTAGAAATAAATAATGACTACCACTTAACTTTTTTTTTTTTTTTTTTTTTTTCAAATTTTGTAACACAGTAATTAATAGTTATTTAACTTAACTTGTTTTAAGTTGTATTTGATGTGTTTTTCTACAGAGACGATGAGATCAGAGACAAGTGTGGGGAGGATGCAGTGCACTACCTCTCCTTCCAGCGACACATCATCGGGCTGCTGGTCGTGGTCGGGGTGCTGTCAGTGGGAATCATTCTGCCAGTCAACTTCTCTGGAAACCTACTTGGTGAGTTTTAATGAGAAAGTATGTGTGCCCACAGCAATGGAAAACAACAGAGTATATTATTGTGAGTGACCTGAAGCTACCAATGTATTTAAATGTGTTCTATGAAACTTTTCTGGTGGAGGGTCTGCTTGTCTCCATAGAGATGTATTCCTTTGCCTTGAAGGTGGCATTAAACTATATATCTCCATGGAGACAAGCAAGTGCTGGCATCAAGCCAAGTTACAGATCAGATCTGTGGAGAGACTCATAATTTTTCATGATTTTTTCTTTGAGAAATAATACCTGTAATAAAACAATTATAAGATAAATAGGTTTATTGTTATACTGTGGAACATCCCAGCAACAAAATTATATCTTCATGGAGAGAAGCAGGTGGCAAACCCCACCAGAAAAGTTAAATCACCTTTAATTATCCATTAAGTCTTCAGTAATTACAATTTTTCACATATGTGAATGCTATGTTGTGGATTAATCGATAAACTTACTTTATTCTCAGAAAATAATGCCTACAGTTTTGGGCGCACCACTATTGCAAATTTGGGCGCAGAGTAAGTGTTTTTCATTAATTATTTATATATAGTTGATTTCTATTGTATATTTAACCTCTCACGACATTTAAGGCGCTTTTACCAAGTATTTATGCCTTTTTCTTATTCACAGTAATGCACTACTGTGGCTGCATACTATCTTTGCTTTCCTCTACCTGTTATTGACGGTTTACAGCATGAGACGGCACACCTCCAAGATGCACTACAAAGAAGACGATTTGGTACAACTTTTGTCCTGTCTTTTAAAACCATTCAGCCATTTTGAACTTTAAGCTAATATTTGTTTACTTTTTCTATACAGGTAAAACGCACTTTATTTGTGAATGGAATATCAAAATATGCAGAAGAGTGGGACATAAAGCAGCACTTTGAGTAGGTTTTACAACAATAGTTGTATAAAATTAATTTTTAAGAGTATGTTTTATTAAAACAAAACAAAAACATATTTCAATATTAATTTTACTGAAACAACACAGATCATTGCCATTTAATGTAAGTCAAATTTCTTTATCAAAAGTCTAAATTCGGCTCCAAAGCACATGCTTGGCTGTAGAGCTCTCAGTTAAAAAGCATATAATCCACAATTAGCAATGACTGAATCTCGATCTTGATTAAAATGTGATTAGGTTCAGTATAATATTTTATCTAACAAAGTACGAAGCATAATGGTAGTTTTCCTTGATTCTCGCCTGTGTGAAATCTGCTGTTATATATAAACTACTGCTTTCCAGTCACTAACTCCATTAACATGTACGAGAGCCATCCCCCTTCCTGTTAAAGTGACGTCCCAGTCCATGTGGACAATGGCAGGCCTATATGCTTAATTATCCATAATGCAAGCCCTATGAGTGAGGTTGTGCAGGTCATGTGTCCAGACAGGAGGAGGGTGTCCTACTTGAACAAATAGTATTAACCAAAATCAGATTTAGTTTTGCTCTTTTGGTGTGGTCTAACAGCTTGTTTTGACATGACGAGAAATACAAGGCCATAAATAGCCTAATTCAGAGATTATTGTATTGTAGGGAGTATTATACCTCTGATGATGTTGGTGAAGATAACAAGGGCTGAGCTGGCAGTGTACCCTCTGTATAGCACATCAATGGAATTTCTGTAACAGTCATCAATTATATATTCTCTTACCTTTAGAGATGTCACAATATCACATTTTGGTGTTATGATTATTATGAGGAAAAATATCACGATTTTAGGATCATTCACACCATGACCAATTAAATCACCCTTCACCTAGTATTTCACCAGCTTTTCTGAATCATAAAGTAAAGTTGTGATATAAACAGCCAAATAAAAAGCACATTACATTTATGTGGACTTCATGAGTTATAGATTGAGTTGATGCTTATTTCACTTTGAAAATGGTCACTAGTTTGTGGTTCTTACGATTTAAATTGTGATCTGAATGACCCCAAAAAAGTTGTTTGGTCAATAGCTGGATAGTTTTCTAGAAAAATCGAGCATATTATGTGGTCAGTAACAGTTTGGATTTTGTAGTAATGGATCTACATCTCTAGCAGTGATGGATTTTATAGAAAATGTAACATCCGCAGTTGCAAAATACAATCGGTATATTTATCGATCTAGGTAAAGCATTTGATACTATTGACTATAATTTACTCAGAAGAGTACAGAAGTGTGATTGTTATGGGATCAGAGGAGTGGTTAATTGTTGGTTAGTTGTTTAAAAAACTGCTTAAACAATAGGCTTCATTATATAGAAACGAATGGCACAGTATCACTTCATAAAACTTTTTGAATGATATTTGAAAAATATCTAAAATATTGAAGTTGGTTATTTTTGTAGATGATACAATTTTATATTGTTTAGGATATGATGTTGATCAGTTAATTTCACAAGTTCAAACAGTAGTAGGAGTAGATACAATTTTAAAAATGGTTTGATTTAAATAAGTTATCGTTGAACGAGAAGAAGACAAAATTTATGATTTTTGGTTCCTGTAAGGCAAATTCTAATATAAAATTGTTTTGGAATGTAATCGAAATAGAACGGGTTTAGGAGACAAGGTTCTTGGGAGTGATAGATCATCAGATATGTTGGAAAACCACATATACATTACATCATGAGTAAAATCAAAACTGTTATATACTTTTTAAAGCCAAATCTGTATCGAATAAGAAATGCCTGCATATATTATATTCATCACTTGTGCTTCCCTATTTATCTTATTGCTCGGAAATTTGGGGAAATGCCCGTAAAGCATGCGTAGATCCTATAATTAAACCACAGAAAAGGGCAAAAAGAATAATTAATAAAGCACAGTTCCGTGATCCTAGTTAGGAACTTGTATGAAATCGAATAGATTAAAATTTACAGACATAGTTAAGTAAAAAATTTTGACAATTCTGTTTTGTGTTATGAACAAGGATATTCCCGTAGGCATTCAGTCCTTCTTTAAATTAAGAAGTAGTTGCTATAACGTAAGAGCTTCGCTTCGTTTTGAATCTAATAAAGTAAGAACTAATGCGAGGCAAAGATGTGCATCTTTTTTAAGAATAAGACTTTGGAATGATCTTAATGATGAATTTAAGCTAATTAAAACTCTGTCTAAATAAAAAAAAAACTTTAAAACGTGAATTAATTCATACATATACATTGTTGTAGGTTTATATGAGTCAAGACATCTGTGTCAAAGATATTAATTAAAGTAAATGGATTTTGTTATGTGACTGCATTGTGGAGTTGTCATGTGATGGTCAGTATGGACTTACCTATGGCCCAACAGTGAGAGTTGTTCATTTGTATATTGATGCACCTAGTATCCACAAAATCAGACTTCTGCACAGCATATTGTCATTTTAATCTAATTATTCTTTTTCCTAGACAAGCCTATGAAAACTGTGTTGTACTGGAAGCTCGCATCTGTTACAACGTGGCCCGGCTCATGTATTTGAACACTGAAAGGTACAAATGGGTCGTTAACCTCTTGTGTTTGTGCTTAAATGGAAATAGTCGTCTTTTGGCTTGACACAGCTCATGTTTTGTATACAGGAAAAAGGCAGAGCGCAACAAAAAGTTCTTCATCGACCTGCACAGTAAAGAGCATGTCCCCACCATGATCAACCCCAAGCCATGTGGACACCTCTGCTGTTGCATCATCAAGGGCTGTGAACAGGTCAGAACTTGTGTAACTTTTATACACAACATATTAGTCAACGTATTATTGTAGTACGGATTTTCTTTTTGCAGATCGCTGCCTTCTAAACTTTTACTTTACCATATTAACACATTGACTTTTTATCAATCTGTTGAAATAAGTACTCATACCCAGCTATTTTGACTATTTTGAAGGTGGGCAATTTTTTACTAATTTGAACAAGTATTGATACTAAAGAAGTCACATTAATAGGACAGAAACTAACTTTTCCTGAAAAGCTTTAGAATGAGCTTGAGCTGTATACAGCCACATTTACTTGGGCAACTGAGGGATTACACAGATATAACAGACCGCATAATAATATAAAATAAAGTATGAAAATAGCATTCTACTGACTAAATAGAGTTTTTTTAGTATCATCGTGGTATTGGAATTGGTATTGAGTATCAAGTCTGTTCTTTAGTACTAAAAATGAGTTTGAGTTTTTGTGACAGTTTGTGTCTGTTTAAAGAACTGAAATAAGGGCTGAAATATTACTTAACTTATAACTTATAACTTGTATGATATATTCTTTGTTCAAATTTTGTTGCTTTTATGATGAGTACTGATTTGATTAATGCATATTCACAAAACAATGTTTCAAAACAAAAACGACAAAGAAAATGACGGGATCAGAGCTAAAAAAAGATGTTTCCATGGTTTTTAATAGAATTTCTGCACTTGCTACCTTGTGATGTGCACAATATTGTACATATTTTTCAAGCCATAATATCATTAGGTCCCGTGATGTACAAATGTACTTATATTCACCAACCAAAATGTAATAGTCATTCTTTTTTTTTTTCTTTTAAAAAGGGTCACTGGCTTCTCTTTATACAGTTACTGTCCATAGTAATGTTAATTTATAAAACATGATTTTCTGATTTTTATTTACTAGTTGCCATGGGACATTAAATTTTTGAGATTTAGTTTTCAATTTTGTTTTTTGGCTTATACTAACAACTTATTCTAATCTAATATTTTCAAATTGCCACAGGAAGAAGCGGTTGGCTACTACACAAAGTTGGAGGCAAACTTGAGAGACGATTACAGAAAGGAGCGAGAGAAAGTGAACAGTAAACCACTGGGCATGGCATTTGTCACCTTTCAAAATGAGTCCATAACTGCCCTGTATGTTCAACTCACACACATTACAAATACTTACTATTTACAATTCATTGATGTATACAACCTTCCTATTGTATTTTTGTTTGCAGAATCTTAAAGGATTTCAATGCCTGCAAGTGCCATGGTTGTTATTGTCGCAGAGAGCCAAAGAGTTCAAACTTGAGCACCAAGCTTCACACACACAATTGGACGGTCACTTATGCTCCCCATCCTCAAAATGTCTACTGGTGAGAAGGAAATAGTGGTTTCTCAAATGAGACTTTGCCAAAGTGCATTGACTGTTCACATTGATTATTTTTGTAACCTTTACTACTGCATATTGATTTCTGTTGGCGTCTGTTGCATCAGTTGTCTATTGTCTAATGTTAATGTTCCATAGACTCAGACTGATTTGTTACAAAAAAACACTGTAAATATAGCATTTGTAAATTCTTATATCATTCCATATTTGAATACCATGCAATATTTAAGTATATCTGATTTCATGAGTACAAAATTCAGTCCTACTATAACAATCTCCTGACAAAAATTATGCGACATATCTGGTTTATCCTTTCTAAAAGATGCTTGACTAGGGGGGCTAAATCATTTTGTAATTAAGTTGATAGTATTTGAATGGAATATAGATTCTATAGATATAGATATAGATAAAGATGCATAATTCAATAGAATTAGATTTGAATTATGCATATTAAAATCAAGATTCTCTTCACAAATTATATTTAAAATGTCTAGAATATGAATGTGATAACGCTTTTGTGGAGGCCTAAATAAAGTTCAGGAACTAGTGGGTTCTACATGCACAAGACTATGTACTGTAAATTCTATCTCTAAATGGTTACAAATCACAAACTACAGTTTCCATTTAATTGTATACAGTCTTGCGACCTTACTCTTGACTAATTCATAGCATCAAGTGTCTAAACAATGGTTTTGGTTTGGTCCCACAGGGAGCATCTGTCTGCAGGAGGATTTTACTGGTGGGGGCGCTGCTTTGTCATCAACAGCATCCTCTTTCTGCTCCTCTTTTTCCTCACCACTCCGGCCATTATAATCTCCACCATGGACAAGTTTAATGTCACCAAACCAGTGGAGTACCTTAATGTAAGTTTTGTAGTCATTAGTATCATATATCGACAACATGTGTTACATATATTTGGCAATAGAAAATATCACGGATGTTATTTTTCCATGTGTTATAATAGTTAACTAATAAATCCTTATCCCATTATAAGGATATGGCAAAGGACCCATATTATGTTATTTACAATCCTATTTCCTTATCAAAAACATACCTAAAGTTTTCTTTTGTTTCATTCACACATGTATAAAACACAAACCCTGCATAATTAGATTGAGTTCTTCTCTCAGACCGAAAACACTCTTCCACCTTGTGATGTAGTATAGTAGAGTATTTTGAGCTTTGTAGCTATAGACAGACTAATTAATAAAGGGTTACTCAAATAAGTGAATAAAAAAAAACAAAAAACACACAACTCTGGGTATGTTTTTGAGGAGGCAACAACATTATAACATGTCTCAAAGCTGACATTAATCCATTTTGTGTAATAAGGGACCTTTTAATTATTTCTTGGGCCCTTTACTGGAAATGCATGATCACAAGTTATGTATAGATTTAGCTTTGGCTATATTACACCTTTTTTATTTGTATATTGTTGATGTGATATTTCTGGCAAATTTCAAATGTATAAACTTTAGTCACGCAATCAAGTGCCTCTCAAATACGGTACCTCTATAAATATGTTCTTAAATACTTTGTTTTTCAGCCCTATGTACAACTTGGTTACATATTACATATCACAGATTATCAGTTTATTACACTTTAACTTAAAGTGAAAGCAAAATGATGTATGATGTATGTGTAATTTCAAGTTTCAATTATTTTATTTTAATTACAAAATGCTCATACATATCTACATAAAGTTAGACTGGAATATAACTTTTCTTTTGTCTGTGCTTCGTCCTATAGAACCCAATTATCACCCAGTTCTTCCCCACCCTGCTCCTGTGGTCCTTCTCAGCGTTGCTTCCTACTATTGTTTACTATTCAGCCTTTTTCGAGGCTCACTGGACACGGTATGGCCTTTGCACCAAACACTGACTGATAATGGTTACATGGGCAGATTTTTGTCTAACTATTTTTAAATGTTATCTTTGACCTTTAGATCTGGGGAGAACAGGACCACAATGCATAAGTGCTACACATTCCTCATCTTCATGGTCTTGTTACTGCCCTCTCTTGGACTCAGCAGGTATGACACTCACTATCTGATTTAATGTAGTTGGCAACGCCCATGACAAATTTCCTTTTTGGACAATGCTGTTTATTTTATCTTACATTAAAAACAGTCCTATTTCTTTTTTCAGTTGTTCATTGAAAGAATACATTATTTAAAATTCAATTTCTCACTACATCCATAAATGTCTTTTAAATCAAAAGTATTTCACTAAACCATATATCATATTATATAACATATTTAAAACAATAAACAATTTATAAACTTATTACACAAGTTTGTTCCTCTGTTGTATACATTTCTGCCTCTTATCTTTCTCTTTCATATATGAATTTCTGTTTTTTTCAGCTTGGATGTTTTCTTCCGCTGGCTCTTTGATAGAAGTTTTGAGGCAGCTCCTAGTGTCAGATTTGAGTAAGTTTCATCATTCATTTCATTCATTAAATATTATAGACACATTTTTTTTAATTATTGTACAAAGTATCTTTAATATTTACATCATATTTTCTCAGATGTGTGTTCCTTCCTGATAATGGAGCCTTCTTTGTGAACTATGTGATTGCCTCTGCGTTCATCGGTAACGCTATGGACCTGCTAAGGATCCCCGGTCTCCTGATGTACATGATCCGTCTGTGTTTAGCTCGTTCAGCAGCAGAACGGAGGAATGTCAAGAGGGTAGGCGTAATTTCTTCCCTACATTTTATCATATCTTATTATATATTTATGAGATTTGTATTGTCTATTTACATCCAGAGTTGCTGTCACATTCTGTATAAAAACAAATAAGACAGTGGCTGAGTCATAGCACCACTGTCTAGAATAAGCCGCATAGTATATTGGTTTAACAAATTTGTTTTTTGTACTAAAATAATGTCTTAGCAATTGCAGACACTAGTTAAATGCTCGTCTTCTTGTCTCCATAGTGCCTAATTCTAAACTATAAGTCTGTTTCGTTTGTTCTCTTTCCAGCACCAAGCATATGAGTTCCAGTTTGGCGCGGCCTATGCTTGGATGATGTGTGTATTTACTGTAGTGATGACCTACAGCATCACTTGCCCAATCATTGTACCCTTTGGTGAGTGCTGTTTCTGATCTGAGTCTATTATTGGGTACTGTTTCATATTAAGCTGGTGTGCTGTTTCAACTGTATGTGGAGTAGACTAAATGTTGGGTCTATTGGTTTATTGAGATGCTTATCATCGAGTCTAATTGCATTAAATTCATTGTCTTTATTCCAGGGCTTATGTACATGCTTTTAAAACACTTAGCAGACAGATACAACATGTACTATGCCTATCTGCCTTCAAAACTCGACAAGAAGATCCACTCCGGGGCTGTAAACCAAGTCGTGGCTGCGCCCATCCTGTGTCTCTTCTGGCTCCTTTTCTTCTCAACTGTTCGATCAGGTAAAAGTGGGCGTGCTTGTCCCTTATGTCTTTGAATCAGAGCTCGATAATGTTAATTTGTAGTGCTGTTAACATATAAATAACATAATAACATCTGATACATTATTTTATCCACATTCAAACTCATGGGGACTCTCTATTGAAAAATGGATGTATTCTTTAAAAATACTCTGCATCTCAGGTGAACCTCTTCACATAAAACAGAATAATATTTTTTGATCATATAAATGGCACCATAAATTATACAAGAAAATTAATTCATCTTCTGATATTGTTGTACTTTCTTATCACACAGGTTTTCTAGCGGCGACTTCCATGTTCACGTTTGTGGTTTTGATCATCACAATCATCATTTGCCTCTCCCACGTTTGTTTTGGACACTTTAAATATCTCAGCGCTCACAACTACAAGGTGATAATTAGAACTGCAAAATAATATTTTAACTCTCAACTCAGTACTTTAAAAGATTCAATTAATACATGATTTTGCTGCAGATTGACACTCAGGAGGTGGATGCCGTGGAGAATGGTCGTGCTATGGGCCAGGCAGGAACAGCCAAGGCAGCAGTAAGTACAAAGACACAATGTAGCTTTTGTTTTGCCAGTTAAAAAAGCCTTGTTTACTTTACATTCTTTTGTTGAATTGAATGAATCAATATTATTTTAGTTTATTCACTATATAGTCCATTGTATGCAATTTATTTTGTATAACTTTTTGGATGGACAATCCACCACCTGCTTGTGTACATGGGGGTTTTAATGTCTTGCATGGAATGTTCCACAGTATGGCATTACGCTTGTCTATCTTCACGGAGACAAGCAGGTGATGCCACCAAGCCTAGTTACACCTGTTAGCTCTGTGGAGAGGCAACCCTGCTCACAGAAATGTAAATAAAAACACTATCTTGCAATAAATGTGAGATAGATTTGTTTAATACCATACAGTGGATCACTCCAGGAAAAGTAAAAACATGCCCTCCACCAAAAAAGTTACTTAGTGCACCTTTAATTGTAAATCTAGTGCATAGGCCTGCTACAATAACAATTTGAAGTGCGATATATTGCTGACGTAAATATAAACATTAAATGATAATGAAACCAAACCATGAGGCAGAATTATTCCCCAAAAAATATTCTAAATGTACAATATAGAAAGAAAAAAACACAAGCTAAAATAACTAAATTGCAGAATGCAGCACTTAATTAATAAGTTTGTATCTGTAATGATTCATAGAAGTTATTTATTTAACCTTCTTCAGCTCAAATCTTAACTTACATTAAAAAATAACCTACAATATCACATTACTGAAAAGAAAAAGTACCCACGATAAATGACCGCCAAAAAATATTGTTCTATATATCATGTATTGAACAAACAACAATTATTTGGTAGTAAATTGATATTGTGTTTTGCTCTGTTGTCTAATTATACTGTTCTCTGCTCTGTTGTTTAACATCTCTTTCCTTGTTCACTTGCAGCAGCAGATGTATATCGCACAGGTGCTTCAGGACCCAAATTCAGAGGAGGGCGGTTCAGGGAGTGGTGACGATGGTCAGGGCTCCTCGCAGGACGAGGAGATGATCAACCAAAACGGCCTGAATGAGGACTTCCAATCAGGGGAGGACAGCCTGATCGACAATGAAGTGCGGCACTGATACAGCTGCGACAGAAGCGTAACCTGGGGAATGCACTGATTGTATGAATTTAACTGAACCCACGAGTCTCCAAAGCATCTCAACATCCAATTAGGGACGCTAACAGAAGCACATACTAAGGACTTAACAGACTATTTCTCCATTGGGTTTCATCGCAACTCATCAGCAGGGAGTTTTACCCAAGACCATGAAAAGGCAACATTTTTCTGATATGAAAGACACTGATCCACAGATGAAGAAATGTTTGCCATGACTGTTTGGGGAAGCGATCGATTTCTTTAGTACTTGAACTTTGACTGGTCCCATGAGCTCGGGGTGCATTGAGGTACTGTAGTCCGCCATGCCTTCAGGTCCAAAATAGGACTCCAGTTTCCTTTACTGTCGGCTTAGATGCTATTGCAACTTCATCAAGAGGAGTCTTTCACACCAGCTTTGATCTGTGCAAATACTCTCAAAATGGTTCTTCCAGTTTCAAAAAGGCCTTTCAACAACATGAATGATCGCTACTAACAACTCTTAGACCCTGTACAGCTAAAGAACTGTAAGATAACTTTTGAGGATGTATTTATTTGTAGGCATGTTGTAAATGCTATCAGTCTAGGTGTAACTCTTAACTGTGGAAGAGAAATGCTTCAAACCGTGGCACACTACATTCATTTGGGACTGCTGTTGGACTGCTGTTCCTCCAGTAGGGGGTGCTCCTCACAAGGACACCACTGAGTACTGGCCTTGTGGCTTTGCAAACTGGAGTAAGTCTGTTTTTACCCTTTTTTATTTGTTTGTGTGTTTACATCTTCAAGTAGAAATCGCACACTTGACTAAAAGGGGGTTGCTCATAGTTTTAAGGACGGACTATGTGTTGCCTATCACACAACCCTCTGTCTTATATTTTTATAGGCACTTAATCAGCAAGAAGCAAAAAACTAAACATTCATCATTGCCTATTTTTAGCCAGTGCTCTCAGTCCTGAGCTAATATTATCTAGTGAAGATAATGCACTTTTTAAACATATTGGATTTTAGACCAAGTTGCACAACAAAGAGGTTACATCAACTGATTAGGTTTAGGGCAATTAAAAGTTAATTATGTTACTATTGGTTTTATAGTACCTTTATCAAATTGAAGGTATCCACGCAAGAACTGTATTAAAATCTATCTGTACAACTAAAATAAAGATTCTGTCAACAATTTTCTAATCATACAACCCATTATAAGCAAATACTGAAAGTAATTATGAAATAAGTCCATAGAATTATGTTCAACTAACTCAGGATGTCCTTCTTTAAGTTAACACTGAGTATTCCCAATGGTAGGATAGCTTTTCTGAGGCAAAGTACCACTACTATTTTTCATTGTGGACCAGTTGATGTGGACCATAAATGTAAAATGACCTAATATTATACTGCTGCTTTGAACTATTCTGGGAAACGTGCACTAATCCTACTTCTACTCAAATGATTGACACATTGTGATGAGCAGTGACTTCGTGAGCTGGTGAATTGTTTGTAAATTGTCCATATACTCCATCTTGAGTAGTACTATGGTCCTAGATTCATTTTCACCATTGAGTCAGCTCTTCCTGTCATGATGGGTTGATTTTAATTTTTTTTTTTTATACCTCTTGGTTGTTTTATACCTCCTGAAATATTTGAATGTGTCGTCATGTCACAATAACATCGCTCCAGGGAACTGCTTAATGTCAACAAATGGATACAACATCACTGAATGCAGATCTCTTTGGTTACATTGAAGTGTTAAATCCGTGGCTATTCAAAAACCTTTGTTTGTTACAGCATCTCATTTTGTCTGTTTGACCTGTCCATAATAACCGTTGGAAGCTTCAATTCTGTATTTTTTTTTTTCTTTTACTTAAAATTTCGGAAGTTCTCAGTTTGTACAATGTATTCACAAAGGTTAGTAAAAATGCCTTTCTTTGTATCTTAAACTGTGCACTGTTAGAATGTATTGTGTGTGTGCTTTTTGTCTAATTCAGTTTTATGTTTTCTGATAGAAAGAGTAACACTAGTCTGTATTTTAAAGGGCCGTCTGTTTGACAGATCTGTTCTTTCCTCAAGCTCTTTACACAATAAATATGTATTTAATCTTTAACTATGTCATTAAGTACATTATTATTCAGCAATGACCTTGTTCATGGGAGTTTCATTCTTATCTCAACTGATCACAGTCTCTTATCGATGGCTTCCTAACATAAATGCCTAATTTTTTTTTCCAAGCTGAGTTATTTGTATAATGCTACTGTCCAGACCCTGCTGCATCTGTAGGTGTCATTGGCTCCATTCTCGGCCAATCAGAAAGATTTTTAAAGCCAAAAACACTTTCTGTCCAAGTCATTTGCTTAAACATGTTGCAGAGTAGACCCCTTAATATCTGCGTCACTGCTCTCTCAAAGAATCTGGATTCATCTTCGTCTTGTCTGGTAAAGTAAAGTGTGTTGTGTAAACATAGATTTAATCTGTTATTTGAGCCATGATTTAGTTTCACCTTTTTTTCCATCACATTTCTATGTTAAAGAAACCAATGCAAATGCAAAAGATCTCATGAATTATGACTCTCAAAGTGAATTGTGATTAAAGATGTCCCTGCATAGTTGTTGTATTCGTAATCATAAATACCTGATGTAAGTGTAATATATACATAAAAAATAATAAACATATATGTGAATCATTTTTAAATGAAATATCTATAAAACAAATATGTAGATTTTTAAGTTAGATTAATTTAGATTTTTAAATCAGTCTCATAATACAGATTTGGTCATCTATTGGGCACTGTAAATAAAGAACATAGATTATACATCAGTAATTATATAAAAAATAGTGACAAAAAAAGAAATCACAATATTTACAAAACTGAAATTGTTTGGGGGACATAACTGGTTTCTGCACACATTGATTTAACATGGAGTAAACTTTCTTACAACAGTTAACATCCAACTCTACACTAAAATTGTTTATATTTAGGAAAGAGGGGTAAATCGTTTTTTTTTTTGGTTTTTTTTCGTACATAAGTTTTGGTCTCCAATTAGAATCAACAGAACTCAAGTGTAAAACCACCCAAATCATGGCTAATTCGGCAATGCCTAAGTAATTTATTTCTGTTATAAAATATGATTATATGATTTTCACTATACACACTTGTTGACAGCTCTAATAGAATCTTGTTGCTTGAATGACGGTTCAACCCAAGGAGAAGACCGGACGTTAAAAACAAAAACCACCATACCCAGTGCCAAGGCCCAAGGCAATGTTTAGTGCATTGTTATTCTGCAATAGATTGAAAGGTTAAAGGAAATTTGATTCTTATCATGGATACAAATGTAATGTTACCTTTTCTGTTTAGCAGAACTTTCTCTTGTTGGTGAATGATTAGGTTCCAGTCCAAACCAGGGTGTGTAAGGAGAAGACCAGATTTTGACGCCCTGGGGTTGAAAATTAAAACCACAAGAGATCATTTTACCCTAATATTTTATGTAGGAATAATCTCTCAAAACGCTGGACTACTGGTGATTCCTAGAGTGTGTAAAAGCACAGAAGGAAGGAGAACGTTCAGCTACCAAACTCCTGTGTTATGGAATCAGCTCCTTGTCCACGTTAAAAAAGCCCCCACAATCTCTACATTTAAGACCAAGCTTAAGATGTTCCTGTCTGAATCGGCTTATGGCCAGGCCGGTTAGGAGCAGAAATAAAACCCACAGTTTTAACTAAGTTACCTTAAAAGCATCACTGCTGGAGAAGGTATGGTAACCTGAGCACTATTCTCTGTTTCCTCCCACTTTCCATGTCAACAACATTCACTGTTGAGTTCACGTGGAGTCTGTTCATTGCTATTCACAAGTTATTTCCTGTCTCACTCTTCTCTTAGAAGTGCAAGATGCCTGGCTGCTGACCAACCGGTGATGACTGAACTGTAGATGCCCCTCCTGGACCTGGATCCTCCCCTTCCCTCACCTGGCTGGATGACCCAGTACTTGCCTGGATGAACCCCACTCTACCCTGGATGAGGCTTTTTCTTGTTGAGTGACTAGGTTCCACTTCTTATTACGTAGAAAACCAGGGTTCTTCTCACAGAGGAAAAAAATGGGGTCTTGGGGCAACAAGGCTTATATGGCCCCTCTGATATAAATTAATTCACAGAGATTCCAGTTCTGGGCCCCTAAGACCCTGGGGTCCAAGACAACAGACCCCTTTGTTCCCCCCTGACGGTTCACCTGCCCAGAGGTTACCAGGTCCCACTGCTGCAAGAGCCTCCAGCAGCTGAATGCACCTGCACAACATGTAGGCTACCACCATTCATCATGTATTCCCTCATCCAGAAGCATGACAAAAGTTCTGTACTGTTGTATTGTCCTGCTCTTCCTGCCCCATATGGCACCTCTGTGTGTTATTTATTTTAACACCATATCTGAACTTTCGACAGCCGCTCCCTACTGTGTCGAAACTCACAGTAACCTAAACCCACCTCAGTCAAAACCGATCATTCTGCCTGGTGCATTACGCAAGACTGGAGCACAACTGAGAAACGGCAGAAATGGGCCTGAAAAATGATGTAGCCATGGCATAGACCTATAGACAAAGGCTGATTTTGATACTTTATTATACTTGAACTAGTTCCCGGATTTAAGATAACAGCTGGCTGGGCGCACTCCCTGA
Organism: Periophthalmus modestus; assembly: GCA_019594935.1. Lineage (NCBI taxonomy): Eukaryota > Metazoa > Chordata > Actinopteri > Gobiiformes > Gobiidae > Periophthalmus > Periophthalmus modestus. Next base: position 25,841,894 of record JAIEZT010000441.1, read on the forward strand.
TTATAAACATGACCAGAAAACTTTGGTGCACTGCCAACAACAGAATAAACTAGTTAAAATAATAGACTACATAAACATTGGGCATGGACATAATCTGTGTTTGAATAAAAAAAAAGAAAAAGAAATAACAGCCAAATAAAAAGTCTGTGCAGTACCGTTTGTGGACAGTGGGTGCTGCGTGGGAGGGGAGGCCCTGGCCAGAGCGCAGCAGCTGCCACAGCAGAGTGCGACGTGTTACGTGCGTAAAACTTTCATGTCTCCTCTTCAGCGAAACAAACGGGACCGCTGGCTTCACAGGAGAGCCCTTATACAATGTAACACGCTGCAGCCTGGCTCGTCTGGGTTAAAAAGCACTGCGCAATGGACGGGGGGATAACTATAACTTTGATTTCTGTGGCAATGTTTTTAGGATGTTTTATTCTCGGATTCATCCCACTGTTGTTCACGCTTTCACAGGTAAGAGCACATTTTGGCATGCAACTGCTTACAAAACCAGAGTACCGTTATAATGAATGGGCGCTGCTGCTTTGGAGAGTTTTGGGACAACTCTGATTTATTCAATTTTGTACCAGTAACTTCCATGTACTAAAATCCTGCCTAACTCACGTTTGAACCAAGCGCTAAAATGGGCTATGTACTTCACAGTTTTATGCGCTGATTGTAATAAGAAGTTAAGGCAAAATTACATCTAAAATCTGGTGCGTTTTAAGTTTTGGTGCTGCTGGTTTGAGCCCAGTTTTAGTCCTGATATAAACTTGAGAAAAGTGCACTAAAAATCCAGGACCATTTGGGCAGATCTGAGAATTACACCAGGGTTAAACATTGAGTGAACTGAGGTGTGGGTGCTCCAGGGGTGAATTCCTGTGATCAGCTGAACGTGTCATGTGTTTTGTTCCTCAGAGGAGCGTGAAGTTTATCTCCATCCTGGGGGCAGGGCTGCTGTGTGGGACCGCTCTTGCCATCACCATCCCCGAGGGAGTAGAGCTGCTGGAGGACGCGCTCAGTGGGGAAGGTTAAGTGTAGCTTGCACACATTCACTGAAGCATAATAAGCTCAGTGTGTAATCAAGGGGTGGAGAGTATATGGGCAAAGTATAGACATGTTTTTTTTTAATAATGGGCTGGTTTACGGTATGAAATCATATATGAGTGAATTTCATGGTGAACTATGTGGAGAGTCTGCTTTCTGCTTGTCCCCATAGAGATGTTACTACTTTGCTTATAATGTTCTACAGTTGAGTATTAAATGAATACATTTTATCTTTGTTCTTTTAAAGGTGTTACTGCAAAAATAAATAAAAGATCTTTGCATTCTTACTGTGAGTCTCTCGCCTCTCAACAGATCTGACCTGTAACTTGGTTTGTTGCCACCTGCTTGTCTGTGGAAATACATAGTTTAATGCCATACTGTGGGACATACCTGGCAAAGCGATAACATGGAACATGGAAATTATGAGTTGGCATACCTTCCACCAGAAAATTGACATAGTGCACCTTCTGAGCAGACCTATAGGTTCTTGACTATGTAGTGCAACATATCGGCCTATTCTGAAGTCTATTAAACATGCATTATATTATTACAAATATATTTTACTATCTTCTCAATCAAACCAATATGTATTGTATTATGCATTGTTTATGTATGATACTGTTCATTAAAAACAGCAGTAAAATCTTGAATTGAATGTTATTGTCAAGCTGTTGGTCCAGTGAGACTCCTCTGAGACAGTACCTAACCATTCAGTTACACAACACTCACTATAGCAACTCCATATTAATATCACATCTGTAGAATGGCCACACTACATTATGCAGGTGGAAAAAAGGTAGACCTATTTGACATGAAACTGTATATTTCCCCTTTAAATAGGCTTTTATCAAATTTCCATATCAATTGTACTCTGCCTGTGAACCTTAATAGACAGCTGTGTTGATTGTTGTGATCCTATTTTGTCTTTAAAACCGTATCTTCTCTGTGATGTCTTTTATACGGATGTGATCAAAAGCCCTTTCTGTCCCTTCTCTCTGCAGACCACTCTTCTGTTAAAGAGTCCTCAGACCTCAATGAAACGCAGCACAACTCAAGGTCCACAGAAACAGCCTCTTCCAAATTCATCATCGGAGTGGCTCTAACCTTCGGCTTCCTCTTGATGTTTGTCGTGGATCAGATTGGAAGTTATTTTTCCACACGAGGCAAGAATAGTCATGTCTTTCTCATAAGGCTGCACAATAATATTTTTTACACACTTTATACACATTGATTTTATTGATTACTTCTGCCATAAATGGTATTTTTGTCCATCACCATATTTTTAGTGCACATTTTTAAATATTGCATAAGTAACTGGAGATGGAAATGCAAAATGTTGCATTTAGAACCCCAATTTTCCATTTATTATACCCTTTTCTGATGCCAAGTTTGGAAATATGCACATTTTATTCAAGTGGCATTATAAAAAATATGTAAACAACCTCATGTGAATGAGCCGAGTTTGTATAGAAACAGAGCATCCCCGTGCGAAGTCTTTAGTTTTAAACTAGCCTATATATACCAACTGTTCATATACACGCATTATTTACTTTAACATCTTATAGCATTAGGCCTATAGGCCTAGTTCTAGTTGTGATACACATGTGATACATACATGTATCACAACTACAATTTATGGTTCTATGTGTGCGTATTTATTTTAACAATTCTGGCACCTCACTGAATGCTCCACACCACAGCCTCAATTTGCTCCACTCCACCTGATATTTTGGCCTGTTGTTTAGGGCTCCTCGCCCCACACTCTTAGCAGTAATGCTGAGGCTATATGCCAGCAGACTATTTCAACGCTACTACTGCATTAAGACAGGGGGCAAGATATATAATGTTTAATGTGTAAGTTACTGATTATAATAGTAAATATTATAATGCAAAGCAAGCGAACCATTTCAGTTCTAATAACATTTTCATTTAATAATTAAAGGTTAGGTTAAGTATATGTTCTTGACCTTCTACTTTACCACTCAGCCCCTTCCAAGACAAACACATTTTGTTCTGTGGTTTCAGGCATAACAGCGTGTTTGTCAAACAGCACAGGGTTCACGGCGACTCTGGGGCTGACGATTCACGCCGCAGGTAAATATATGTTTTTGCATTACATCAGCTAAAAAGACCATTTACCACAAACCACTAATAGCATCACTGTGGGACTTCCTGTGTCACGTGTCTCTATGCCACATCATTTTGTTACTTACATGACTGGTCTTGCCTGGCAAATCCAGATGACATCTCATTCCTTTATTTATCTCATGACGGTATCTCATTATTTTGCATGCCATTTTACCATGCATGTCCCTGATTGGTTAATCCACCTGTCAGTCACGCCCATTTGAAAACAGGGAGATTCACTGGTGACCAGACTCACATCCTCATAAAGTATTGAAAAAGTGTGTGCTCTGGATCTCAGGCAATGGCTGGTTTGATAGTAATAACAAAAAAACAGTTAAGAAGTTTACATACTGGAAATACTAAAAAATACTAAATTCTTTATATGTTTTTAAGCATTAGTGGGATTATATGAAACATTTACTGAGTTTCACCCTGTTTAAATTTTTGTTGTTTATATTTATACAGCGGATGGATTTGCTCTTGGTGCAGCAGTGGCCACAGCTAAAGTAACTGTACAAGTCATAATATTTTTGGCTGTAATTCTACACAAGGTGAGGTTAATTTATCAAATTAACCATTGTTAAGTTTGTTCTGCTTTTCAATCTTGTGTGGGCCTTAGGTGAGATAAACCAGCCTGGTAATTTCAAGGCCCACACCCAGAGATAGCCAATAACAACCACCTGCTCCCCCTCACTGTCTGCCCCTTGGGACAATGTAAATGCACCATTTTCCATATGCACTATTGTTTTTAACCAAGGGAAAAACCTGGGACAACAATAGCATAGAACAGTGGGCCTGATCATTTACTACTGCCAATGTAAAATGTAAAAAAAACAAAAACAAACAAACATATAAAATCTATTTAAAGTTTGCACATTGACTGTGCATTTCTGTCAGACAGAAAACCATTTTACAGTAATGAATTTTGTATTTTGAATTTATACACTTTATCACTATTGTGGTGAAATGTAATAGTACACTACATACCATTTCTGGTGCACGGCCCATCACCTGGTTGTCTCCATGGAGATGTTTTGCCTGTAATGTTCCACAGTATATAGCATTCATATGATGTATTACATACATTGTCACATCTCCATAGATCTACCTATAACTTGGACTGGTGGCATTACCTGCTTGTCTCCGTAGAGACATATACATTTATTGTCATTTGGAACATTGCAGGCAAAGCAATAACATCTGCAACACCTTTACTAAAATGTGTTCTGTAGTTTAAAATAGATGTCATGATACTAATATGTGTTTCTTATGCAGGCTCCTGCATCCTTTGGCCTGGTCTCTTATTTGATGCACACAGGCCTAGAGAAGAAGTACATTCAGGGACATTTAATCACCTTTTCTGCTGCAGCTCCTATTGTTGCCATTGTCACTTACTTTATTTTGCACGCGGTAAGAATCAAGTCATATTAATATATTCCATAGGTAAAAACGTAGCTCGGCCTGTCATGGTACAGACTCTGAAGTATGTAGTAAATAATATAAAACCATTGGTCCTACCCATAGACTGTATAAAAAATACAGTCTTATATAAAGAATGCAATTATACAGTCTATGGTCCTGCTTAAAGTATAAAAATCCCTTCAAAATGAACTATAATTGCCACCTGGTTTTCTTATGGACATGTTATTGTTTTGCATGAAATGTTCTGCAGTATGCTCTCTTGCATTTATTCACCAATGTTTTTTTTCTGTCAGAATACTTCAAAATACACAGTGCAAATAAAAGTACATACAAATCTAGAGCTCAACAATATCAACAAGAAGTTGATATAATAATTATTGCGAGCAGCCTAACAGTAATTTGCAGAGGTGTGGACCTGCAAGTACAAGACTTGGGCCAGACTTGAGTCACTATTTTGCTGACTTGAGACTTGATAAAATGGACTAAGACTTGGGACTTGACTTGGACTTGGAGCCCTGAAAATTGAGACGACTTGAAGTTTTCCTCTATAAGGTTTTTTTGTAATTTGGTATAAAGATTTGAAAGGACTTGAAACTCAAAGCATAGAACTTGAGGCTTGACCTGCATGTTTAGACTTTGAAATACAAAATGCATTTGGTCTCATCTGTGATAACCAGACCCATTTTCTTCTGTCCACAGTCTGGCAGTTCCTCTGTGAACCAAAACAGCACTACTGGCATCGGGATGTTATTCTCAGGCGGGACTTTTCTTTATGTGGCTACGGTTCATGTGCTCCCAGAGGTCAGCAGCAGGGCAGGCGAAACAGATTCTCTCCAACCCCATCCTGAAGGACATCTGCACCAACACCACTACATGGGACTCCTCGAAAGTCTCACCCTCATTTTTGGACTTGGGCTTCCTGTTATACTTGCTTTAGGCCTAGATGACGACTGAGAAGAAAGACTTACGTAATGGCCCGGAAAGACTCATCTCAATGGGACTACCCTTTGTAATTTAACACACGTGCTCGGATGAAAAGGTTCTCATCTAAAGTTTTACATTTCAGAATGTGTCATTGTAACAAAATGCTTTGATTTGGTACCAAAATATTTCTCACCGTCTGTAACAAAAGACAGCTCCCACAGCGATTTCTAGCTGACGACACATTGAAGCTACTTGATAAGTTATGGGGGAAACACCAAATAACCCGATACACCCTGTTTTGCACTACACAAAGAAACTAGGCCAGAGGTACCCACCAGCTCCCTATTAACATGCGAACAAGGTTGATTTGTTGCAAATACTTGAATAATGGTTTAAAGTTACAGTTTTCCGTGCAATATATGAAGCACAAGAAGCCTGAAGACTGTAGAGAAGACAGATGTTTTATTTTGATGGACCTTTTAAAACTTATTGGTAAATATATTTAATTATATAAAATTAAACAGCAATAAAAATTGTTTGAAAAAAGGATTACCTGACTACTCAATGTCCCAAGCTTTCTATTTTGCTTATGCAAATCAAAAGGTTGGTTGTAACGATACAATATATTATTAATTTGTTTATTTGAAAAGGGACAAAGCACATTAATGAACACCAGTATAGCAAAGTTTGGATATGAACAGTGGTGCTGCAGTATTACACTACCATTGTTCAAATGCAAAGTTTACTTTATTGTGAAAAGTCTTTTACCTGATTTCATTTCTTCTAGTGCAGGTATATATCCCACATTTCAAAGGCATTTTGCTTGAAGTGACCTTGATCAAATCTCATAGAAGAAATTTTATCCAACCAGGAGCATAGTTGTTTGTCTGTAATGGTGAGGAGTGAAAGTGAGGAGGACTAACAGTTTAAACATAGTTTAAATAGAAATAATGCAGCATTTCCACTGTATTGCCTTCTAGGAGCTACCTTCTTATGACCTAAAGGAAGTCATGTATCATTTGACACATCCTTTTTCTCTCTTCATTCAAACAACCTCTAAACAAACACACTGCATATGGATTACATACATAACATTGATGTCAAGTAAGCAAATACTTCACATGGCTTACTTATATATACTTGCACAACGTCTAACCCTTAACTAAGCACTGGCATGAAAGGTTATTGTTGAATTTAGAATTAAGGAGAGAAACACTGAACACCGCCTCTCTGTGTTTGAATTAGTCTGTGCCAGTAGGCCATTAAAATGTATTTGAAAATATTGTAAGAAAATTGATCACTTTCACTCCATTAAAGTAACTTGCAGACTTTATTTCCACAAACAGAAAACAGAAAGCAACAAATCACAATAATTACATATAAAGAAACAAAAAGAGCACACGGCACCATCACTGAGGCACAGTATGTTCACCTGATATTATTCACCTGATGCCATTTCAAACTACTGACCAGATCAATTAATGTGTAAAATACTACACAGTGAAGAATATATTTCTTCATGCAGTATTATATTGTCTCTTCTTTCATTGTTTTTATTGTGTCTCCTTTGCTTGCTTAATCAAGTAATTTTCCAGCATCTCATCTTGCAAACACTTTGTCCATGTTTTGAAGCAATACAAATATTACATATAGTATTTTTTTTCCCTGTTATGAGGAATCAAAACATGTCAGGCGGTGAAAATAAATTATCCAGTATTTAACTGTATTTAAATCCTACCAAAAGATCATACACAGTTTGACTGCACTGTGTAAAATGTTGACCACTGTTATGGCAAAATATTACAATTCTCGATGAAAAGTAATCCATTTGTGAAGATTATTTGAAATACAGACAAGATGTTTATTCTTTGTTACAGCAGATACAGACAGGACAGGGCCCAGGCCTGCCCTGGTCACAGACTGGCAGCCTTTCGGTGTCTCCCCCAGTCTGCACACCAAGTCTCCCACCAAGTCCCCTGAGCAAGTCCCCTGAGCATCTGAGCTCTGACCATTCCAGAATGACAAAGCTACATACATTTCAAAGCAGAGTGACTTTTGTTTCACACCCATATGATAATGCACTTTTACACTTAGACAGGTAGAACAACAACGAGTTTCATGTGGGATGGAGACAGAGCTTCATACATGTTAATGTCTTGTCTGGGTCTGGCTGACTGACACAGATCAAATGCATTTAAACACACAGCATGAATATACTTAAATTTCCATCACAACCACATAATTTAGCACATACATAAAAAGCAAAAAACGTGGTATGGGTAAGGGTAAGGGTATGAAACCTGCTTGTCTCCATGTTTATTTGGAATGTTCCACAATATGGCATTAAACATATCTAGCTATATGGAGCACCACCAGGCAAAGTTGCAGGTCAGATTAGTGGAAAAGTGACCCCATTCACAGTCTGTTTTTCAAGGTGTTTTTGAACAATAAAAACACCTTCCTTTCTGTGGAACATTGTACACAAAAAAAGCATCTCTATGAGGATAAGCAGGTACCCCACTAGAAAAGTTACACAGTGCATCTTTAAGTTAGCTGAATTTGTACCACACACGGTTAATACTAAACGAGCTTCACATGGCCCATAGCAGCATTGAGCTGAGCTTCTTTGAGCCTCTGGTCAAAGTTGTTGTTGTTGATGTGCTGTCTCACTCTGTCTCTGAGATGAAATGAAGCCCGGGCCAGTCTGTGCGCCTCCTCCTGTATCTGCTCCCTCTGCCTCCTCAGCCTCTCTATCTTCCACTCCTTCATCACTATGCAACTCTCCTTCATCTTCCTCACCTCCTCTTCCTCAGCCTGGAGCCTCTCTCTCATCTGCTGGTGACACACCTCTCTAAGTCTGTTCCTCTGCTTTACCTGCATGGCTCTGCTTTTGTTCAGTTCTGAGGCGTGTTGGGTTGCTTTCTGCATCCTCCGCTGGCTCACTTCATACAACACTCTTCTGTGCATTAGCTGTTCTGTCTCCTGTAGTGAAGCCCTTAGCTTTGCCCTGTGAATCTGCTCTTCGTCTTGGGCAACTCTTTCTTTAATCTCCTTTAAACGTGCATCTACAACCTCCGCATATTTCTTACTACAGATCTCCATCTTTCTCTCCAGCTCTCTTCTCCTCTGCTCCTCCACCTCTTCTTCTTCCTGTTCTATCCGCTGCTTCGTAAACACATGTCTCAAAAGCTCTTGTCTGTTCTCCTCTTGCAGTCTTCTCCTCTCCTTCATCTCCTGTAGTGCCTTGTTCATCTTCGCCCTCTGCTCCCTTTCGACTGATACCACCCTTTCCCGTTCTAGCACTTTTCTATCCTCTTCTTCTTTACCTCTCAACAGCCGCTCCTGGTTATGCTTACGTTCCCCTGCTTCCTTCACAGCGGCTTTCAACTTCTCCTTTCTTTGCACCTCAACTTCTTCTTTCAACCTCCTCCATCTATCTTCATGTAAAAGCACCTCTTGTTCCAGTTGTGTTGATTTCTCCTTTTCCAATTTGTTCCTAATCCTTCTCCTAAATTCTAGCTCCTCATGCCATTTCTCCATTCCCAACTTTAGCTTTTTCAGTCTCTTTCTCTCCTCCTCCATCTTCTCAGCATCCTCTTTATGCCTTGCTTCCTTTCTCCCCTGTTCATCATTGTAACTCTGCTCTAGTCTCATTTGCTCTTCCTCATGCCTTGCCAACATCAATGCAGCTATTTTACGGTCTTCCTCAGACACTGTAACATGCAGTTCTTTATTGATAGCAGTGGTAATTCTCTCCAGTTTCCTTTCAATGAGTGGGGACTGTCTGAGATCTCCAAGACTGATGCTGCAAAGGGTGCTTCTATCTTGCTCCTTGTTGCTACTCATAGATTTCTTTTTGAAACACAAATCAGCATATGTTATTGGACGTTCATATGAGTCATCCTTTTTGTTTTGCGTTCTTGTTGAAGTCCTTGAAATCCTAGGAGCAACTTCTGGTGCTTTTTGATCTTTGGGCCTCCAGTCTTCTGTGCTCCCTTGGATTAATCTCTCCCTCTCCCTCCTACACATGCGCAACAGCCTCTTTCTTTCCTTTTCATACATCTCATGCATCACTTTTACAACCTCAAAAGGCACGTCGCGCCGCTCTGTTTTCAGCTGATTCAGAGATTTGATCAAAAGTTCAACAGGTTTGATACCGAGGCGCGCGCAAGACTCCAACGAGCGCGGACTTGTCAAAATGTAGCGACTCCTTTGCGCTTCCACAGATTCAAAGTTGTCCAAATCCAAATGAAGAAGTGGAGACGTAGATCGCACTTGTGCCATGGTTAAAAAGCAAGAAGAATACATCATGCATCCATTTTAATTACAGTCTTTTGCTGTTCTTCTTCGTCGCAGCATGTTGATGAGGTCAGGAAAGGATTATCTGGGTCTTATTTGTAATCACCATCCGCCTCTGTGTCTAGTCCATTTAACAGTTCAAAAAAATCACCAACAGCCCTGCAAAGCAACATACCTTGTCATTAGATAGGCTGGCATGACTATGATCAAATCGCATGCGTAATGTTAGTTTGGCGTTACTTACAGGTTATCTCACTACAAGTAAGCTACTAAACAGCTGGCATAGATAACTGTGTGTGCTACTACAAATTATCTGTACCTGCTTGTTGTAGCATTGCAAATCAACCACCAAGCAAAAGCACCCATCAAGAGCAACTGGAAATGAGAGGTCTGTCTGGCACATGCATGTTCGACAGTGGACGCTTTCAGTTCCCATAGAAACATCTCTCAAGAGGAAGACGACTTTCACTTTGCCTACAGCGTCATCTAGTGTTCAATGCATGAAGCGGATCAGAGATTTTATTAGAAGGAGATAACGAAACCTAACCTGATGTAGTAGTCGTGGAATCATTACCCGTTTACATAAAAATACGCTCATACCATAATTTGATGCAATATGCAACCAATCCACCCATGATTAACTACTATATTTAATTACAACTGTTTCTGTGGCATAGATAGTATTTCTGATAGTAGTTATCTCCTTTGCTAAAAATATCTCTCAGGATGTTCCTATGACGTATTTCCGCTGTTGCTCCTGGACACCGCGTATATTTTTACTTCAGTTTCTCAAACCAAAACTTAGCAGCTGCAGTTTTAATGGGTATATTTGTGATAGTCTGAATATTTGTTTATGGTCAGTGTGTGACATGAATACGATATCTTGCAGATTAAAAGATACAAACTGAGTGACGAGGAACGAGACGTCTCCAGCGCGCCTTTTGGACACTGTCGAGGTAACGTCCCCATTTTTCTACTTGTGATAAGTTAGTTGTTTTGTTATGAATAAGTTCACACTGTCTGGTTATTAAAGAACAAATGGTGTCTAGTTGTGTAAAGTCAATTAGTTGCTTGACAAGTCCCTGGTTTGCTAGCCTTGCCAAAGTTGATGTTGCTAGCATAAACAAACAAACACAGAGTACCCCAGAAATGTGCTAGTGAGATTATCAACAAACAATGTAAACTCACAATCCTGTTTGCTGTTAAGACAATCAAATGGACCCTTTGTACAGTGTCACAAAGCCTTATGGAAGTTCATGTTGTAATATAGCTTAAATGTTATTTATTTATTTATTTTTTGTTTTGTTTCAGGTTTTCACTTACTGACTGAAGATGAGAAGGTCAAAGGGAGATGGTGATGATGACAGCAACAGTCACCACAAAACCTCCACAGTCCGCAAGCGAGATCAGAAGCGTGACAGAGACCATGACAGTTCTGGGATTGACTCTGGAAATCTGCAGGACGATGACGACCCTGCCAGCAGACGAGAAATACGGAGCAAATACAGAGACCTGATCAACTCAGTGCAACGTGAGTGAGACTTCACCATAGATCATACTTTGATGTTGTCTACAAATGTCCTAATTTTGACTTTGACTTTCAGAAAATAGAGAGGATATGTTAAATCCTTCCAACAACAAGCTCACAGAGGTTTTAGAAGAAGCAAACAAACTTTTTAAAGATGGTATGTACTGTATACACCAAACTGAATATAACCATCTGTATAGTCTCTTTCTGACTAATGTAAAACAATGTTGTCTCCCCCTCACAGTACGTCAGGCCAGAGAGGCGGCTTTAGATGCTCACCTCCTTGTTGTGGCCACTGACCTTGGGAAAGAGAAAGCCAGTCAGCTGTGCGCAGAGGGTTCTGCTTTTGACCCGTCTGCTTTTGCTGAGCACCTTGTGAGTGTCTATCACAGGAAAGGCTCTATCAGATTGAGTGAAAGACGTTGTACCTAAATTTTACTTAAAACTTGAAAACAGAACTAGTTATTTTTAAATAGTTTGCAGTGGTCCAACGTTATTTCGCACTTATATGCATTCTGATCATCCTAATTATTCACTACAAAGAGTTTATAAGCCCTTTTCGTAGCTCTCATAGGCCAGTGTGGCGTTTTGCCGTGACGTGATGCTAAAGCTAACCACAACTAACATGCTAAAGCGCACTTCCTGATAATAATAATAATAATAATAATAATAATGCATTTTATTTATAAGCGCCTTTCAAAGCACCCAAGGACACTGAACAAGATAAAATTACATATACATATAAAAACAATAAAACATGACAAGAGTTGATTGATAAAAGATGTGTGATTGATTATGAAACGTAGGACAGTCTGAACAGGTGTGTCTTGAGTCTGGATTTGAAGAGTGGAAGAGAGTCCAAGTTGCGGAGATCAAGAGGGAGAGAATTCCAAAGCTGGGGAGCAGAGCAGGTGAAAGCCCTGTTCCCCATGGACACAAGTCGGGCATAGGGGACAATTATTGGACAATACAGAGCTTTATATTAGATGCAGACAGCACACCTGACTTATTTTGACTTTGAGAGCCTGGTTAAATAATATATCTGTACTGAGGCAAGACAAATTTTGCTCAAATACATGCATGCTTGAAGATTCAGTAATTAACATACAAAAGGTTGGGTACAGGGTACAGGGTAGGTACTAATCTTGCTTATGACTCCCTGTTTCTCCTGTTAGTTATCCTTCATGGGTCTAAACCGGTTGGAGAATGCAGAGGATGACCATCAGAATGGAGGTGAGGGATACCTGCCTGATGATGCATGGGACAGAGTGGCCCGTAGAGCGAAGTGCTGCTTCAGAACTGCCCCAACTTTCCACTACATGTGAGTGGTTGACTAACTACTGTATAGTTAGTATTTAATATGTGAGCCTAATCCCATTTTTTTATTGGATGCAAACATTATTTCTAGGTTGGGCACATTTCATGCAGAACCGCCTCCTCCAAAACAAAGAACTGAGAGACAAATAAGGGCACCAAATAAAGAAGCAAAAAGAATTGTGCCTACTCAGGTAAATTTAGTATGTTATGTAATCTTTAAAGATTCTTACTGAACTGTCTTATTAAACCAAATGAAAGGTTGTATTACTATAGTGATATAACAACAATTGTAGGCCTGTCACAATAATTACATTATCGACTTCATGTTTAATATATGATAGTAGGAACGGTTTATTTTGGGGCTCTATTTTTGCCATTTAGCTATCCCAATGCAGCAGAATAGAAGAGCAGAATACATTAGAATTAGAGAGCAGAATAAATAACTTCTGTGGCTAATTACCAGTTCATTCTGGCATTTATTGGTTTCAGTTCAGGCCTTTTAATTATACTCTATTTAAAAATGAGTTTAGGACTACGATTATTTTGCTTTGTGTCACTGGCATAAAGTATTTTCAATATTATCATTTATCACAATTTCTCTGTAACAATATGTTGTGCTTCAGAATTTGTTGTCATGAGAAGCCTACCGTATGGTAGTGGTTGTAGTGGTATAACATATCTGTATTTTTGGTGCCTGCTTTATGGTGTAATATAATAACTAGTCTTAAATGTTGTGCTCATAGCTTAAGAAAATGGAAGAATCTCAACAAGAAGCAACGGAAAAAGAGGTAGAGAGGATCCTGGGATATCTGAAGAGTTATTACCAAGACGATCGTGAGTTGTGCTTATGATGACGTAATGTATTGTTATCTTTGTTTTAATAAAGCTAACATGATTTGTGTCTTATTTTCAGCAACAACTCCAATACCATACTATGAGTTTGTCATTGACCCCAACTCATTTTCCCGAACTGTAGAAAACATGTTCCACACGTCTTTTTTAATCAGGGTGAGATTTTTTAAAATAAATTAGTTAATATTCATGGCATGGCAAGTTTATTTATATAGCACAATCAGTACACAAAATAATTCAAATTGCTTTACAGAATAAGAAAGACGTTAAAATCACAATACAACAAATCAAAACAAAAAATAAAATGACAAATAATCATCATAAAATTAACTTTAAAAGAGAAAAGTGCAGAATAAAAATCTTTCAGTTATGCACAGAACCATTTTTAGCCTGGATTGAAACATTGTCAAAGTAGACACCTGTCTCTGGTTTTAACTGCATAAAACTGAAATGCTAATTCCCCATGTTTAGTCTTGACTCTGGGCACCAGCAGGAGGCCGGTCCCTGAAGTCCTCAGAGTGTGAGATGGCACCAACATGTCGTGTCATCAGGTCTTGTTGGTATAATATCCTCATTTGTTTCTTAGGATGGTTTGGCTCGTATGTATCTAGATGATGACAAATTACCTTGTATAGGTGAGTTGTTTTTTGTTTTTTTGTTTACTAAACAAATGCCATTTGAATTTGGTTTGACTGAAATTAGTTTTTCGAATCCTTTTTATCATAGCTCCTGCAGAAGAAGGCGAGATGGAGGCTGGAGCATCAACAAGTCGAAAGCAATGTGTAACATCAATAAGTCTTAAAACATGGAAAGTAAGTAGTTTTTTATTCTCTTATTCTATTTTTAACACCCAGAAATCAGCGTAAGAAAATGTCATTAATTGATGTTAGTGTACGTATGCATGAAAGTTCTCTAAATTCAGTGAGAGCTTATGTTTCACATTTTATAGTGAAAGTGGATTAAAATAAAATAAAATACAATAAGAGGACATTGTTGTGTTTGCTTTACTTTATTTTTAAAATTACTGTAGAGCTGCACTTTGTTGCCCTCTAGTGGTGAAAATTAATATATTACCATTTGCTTTGAGCATTTTGATAATCAGCCAATATTTTGGAAATCCAACCGAAATGAGATAAAACGTGTCTTTGAAATTAATAATTGAGGTTGTGTAAGACAAATATGAGAGCGAAACGAAAAAATACTCACAAATGTTACTTTTTACCCTTCTTTTAATTTTTACTTTTAATGAGCTCTTTTTTGCAACTTTTTTTTTTGCTTATCTTCAAAATAACCCTTACAATATTGGTGATATTTCGATATACTGCCCACCTCTACTTTGAACAGAACAAGTATTGGAATTATTGAAAATGTCATACAATGTTTTATTGATTGATAAAAATGTTAAGATAAAAAAGGAAACCATAATGTAATGTGATTTTGTAATACTTTTAAAATTTTCTTTCTTTTAGGAGCTGATAGAAGCCTTTGACATTACACAAACAATGATCCAACCTTTGAACACGTCGCAGACTGAGTGATGGACACTTGAAAGCTGTTAAACCCCAACACTTTTTTATATTTGAAATATCCATTTTTTTATTGTAAAGACTATTTTAAGTGCCATTACCATGCGTAGTATTTGTTATGTATGTAAACAGCATATGTTTTATTTACAGATTTTAAACCATTTAATAAAAACAAAATGCACACAGTTTATTTGTGTACAACAGCTCTGTATAATAGAGTTGCATGAATGGACTGGATCGATGTAGGTCTTGTATCTTTATACATATGGCTGCCATGATAACAAAAGTTGAAGTGTGAAATATTGTTACAGAAAATATAGGTAAAAACATGATAGTGAAATTTCTAAGCCACTGACACAAAAACCCAAAGCAGGATTATTACATAAGCCTTTTTTAAAAACAACAATATAATAAAGAGTTGCAAAAAAAAAAAAAAAAAAAAAACTTGATGAAATGCAAAAGTAATTAATTATTATAATTACTGTCATTAATGACTTGAAGCTATTAATTATTGAACCTTCTAGAGCGCAAATGATAATGAATACAAAATTGTGGACACAGTCATTATTGTGACATGGTATCAAATTTGTAGTATTTATAGTCAACCAATGACTGAATAATAAAACCCCCATAAAGTGGGATCGGCTCACAGATCTCCACTATGACTCTGCAGATGTGAACTTATTTCTTTCTAAATCATCTGATGTTACCAGCTGCTCTTCCCATGATGCACTTGGTCACAGACCTCAAGATTGACCTCAAGAATGACTTCTTTACTTGACTGGTTTTCACAGGTAATATTTGGCTACATATTGTGGAATGCACTTCAGTGACAGGACTGACACTTCTGAACATGAATTTCATCCTGAACATGCAAGAGAATATTGCATTGTATTTATTTTTGCTTTTTATAGTCATTAATTATCATGTAAGAGAAACACTCTATTGCCTCCTAGATTTTTAAAGACACAGGCTCTACTGATGCTGCTTGCTCTACTTCCCTCTCCCCTCTCCCTCTCTGTGCTTTTCCCTCCAAAGCGGTGCATGTGTGTGCTCAGCCATGCAGTGATGAGAGGCTGAACTGCACATGAGACTGGAGAAGAGCTGAGCTACAATTCTCACACTCATTTGATTAGGCTGTCACTGCTGTGTAGACTTTATATAACAATGGCTTGATAATGTATGCCAGTGGCGCTGTAAGGTAGACAGAGGCGGACACACGCGCTCACTGTTGCGCCTGCATAGATCTTGGCTGTCTCGGCGATGCTGTGCTCTGCGAACGGCAAGGATGCAGTTCTGCAGGAAGGTTTTGTGCAAGCCGTGTAGCGCCCGAGTCACTTCCCCAGAGGAGGACATGGAATACAAGATGGGCAACTGCATTGGGATAGCAAACAGGAAGGTAAATAAGAGAGGTATTATTGGTCTTTATGTTTTAATTAAGGTGTTATGCTGGGAGATGCTGAGTTCAGGCAGTGTGCACTCTCATGTTGGAGGAGGGGCGGTGTCAAGACTCTGAGAGAAGAGCTCTGTTGGCAAAGGAGGAGTCAGAAATGATTACTACAAGAATAAAATGGACAAAATGAGCAGTAAACATGGCTGATTTGGTGATTGTGAATAACAGGGAATAGTCATGGTGCTACTGTGTATTCTGTATCCAAATCCAACCACAAGGAGGGTACACTTTGTGCTAGTTACAAGCCTGGATAAATTGAGAGATGCTGTGTCAGATCTGAAAGTGAAATAGCAGAAACTATGTACACAGTGATTGTAAATATTTCAATAGACTGTAGTTTGGTTATGTAGTTTGGTCAATCTTTGTGTCAGACCCCAGCCAACACAAATGAGTTATAATAGTAAAATAAAAATTGAAGTGTATAGCAGTATATAATATGCAAATCTCTAAATGTTACTGAAGTTGTATGAAGTGACTGCACTGGGTCGGAGATTGCATTTATCCAGTTGTCAAATTGGCATTAACTGTGCTATTATTAGCTTGGTAAATAAGCTGCCTCATGTTTTCTTCTTCACATTCAGCTACATCGTCTTATAATATTTTAAGTTCAGTGACTTATTGAAGTATGATTCCCTTTTTGGTGCATTCCTCTACATCTATCAGGGCTTTGAACTATCTATATACCAAAGGGTTTTACTATGCAACTGTCTGCTACTTTTATCGATGGCCTCCTGAGTGAGGGGATAAGCTTTAAACCTAAACTAGACGACTCCTTTTTAAAACTACTTGTTCTTTTGGCTGCTGCGTTATTGTCATTGAGGGTCTAGAAACTCCTTGTACATACTGGAAATGGTAACTTCAATTGTATTTATAAAGTCAACATTTCCACTTGAAGCCAGTGGGTTTAACTGTTCTTACACATCATCTAGTTTGGCATTTGTTTACAGTGTTGCCAGAGACGCCCCCTCAGCTGACAGTCTCCCAGGCCGTGACACCCCCCACTCCACCCACACCACCCCCCAATGCTGCGTCAAGAAACTATGGCTCCCCCAGCTCCTGTTCTGTCCACTTAAATATGTTTCTTCCTGTCCTATACCCACCTCGCGACCTCTTCGACCTGGTGTCCTTTGCTCTCACTGGCTGCGCACTTCCAAAATAGCTTCAGAAACAGGCTGGGGTACTCTGAAGACAGGGAGCAAACACTTGTTCTGGACAACAACATTGGATAAAACATTTATTAGAGGCTGTTTGTGAAGATCTGTGGTGAGTTGTTACAATGTTTGGGTTTAGTTAAACATGCATTACAGATTGCTAATACTAATAATAGCATTTTGCATTTTAGCATTTGAAATCAAGACATCCAAGTACTTTTATGAATTTATGTTTTTTTTTTTAGGTAAAATATGCCATAATCTAAACTTAATTTGCATGTAACACACTCGAACACAATCTCAAATAGATCATGTGTTATGTTTTGTTTGTATACTGATACTGGTGCAAGAAAAGTATAAACCCACAAATTAACTACGTATAAAATGTGAAATTATTTCTATAACCTGAATCTCACTATGCAAGAACATTCTGATAAATGATGGCAATTGTATTACACTTTATGTTAACAGCATAAAGCAATAATATAAACATAGCATTATTTCTTTTATTTTTGATACAGGGAGAGCCCAATGAGAGAACTCAGACTCTCCTTTTAATGGGCGCCCTGTTCAAATACAGATGATGAATAATCTTGAAAACTAGCTTATGTAACAGGTGATGGACAGGCTAAATGACGTGTTAAGACAGGGTAATAATGTGATTGGCTAGAGTGTCTTTGTTGCTGCCAAAATCTCATGTAAACAGTGTAGCCAGTAAAAGTGCACATGCTTTGAGACTGAGGACGAATGAAATTACACCCCATTCACACAAATAGCCAATGGACAGAACCAGACACAGCATGACCTAAGTGTAGCAAGGGAAGACATATAAGAAATGACTGCAGGCCTAATCTCTCCTTTTACCTAATCAGGAAGGAAAAGTAAATATTGAAATGCAGTCGTTAGGGATGTGTTTGTGTTTAATTGCTCAAAAAAAAAAAAAAAGAAAAAAAGATTTCTATTTATAAGTCAGTATATCCAGGTCAGTGATTTCTGACTAAACTGAAAGTCCCTGCAGAGCTTTGAGCAATGCATAAACAGAAGGCGAGAACAAAAGTGAAATTAGGTCTTGCCTACAATGTAAGGCTGATTTGAGCAAAGGTTTTACTATGGTTTGCAGCTTTTAATGTCTAAGTGATTTGCTTTTGCCTGATTAGTGAGCAATCGATTTGTTTGTTACTATTTACAGGCAACACATACTTGCAGTACCATCTCATTAGGAACCTCTTCCAGCTGTGGCCATCTGGACATACTGGGAAGTATCAAACATCTGTATCTATGTCAGCGTTTGCATCCTATATAAGCTCTAGGCCTATTGTACAATACAATATAGACCAGTGTTTCTCAAACTGTGGCACTGATGTGGCCTTTCTGCATTTTGAGTAGCCTATTATTTTTATTTAGATACAAATCTATTAATGTGTTTTAAATTGTAAATAATGATTAACCCAATGAAGGAATCATGTGGATTAATCATTATGTAGAATGACCTCATCCATTGCTTGGTCTTATTTTAGATAATTTTAGCCCTGGATTTATTTCTGGTGGTACTCGGAAAGTCAAATTTGATCTCCAGTGATGTGAGAAACCACTAATATAAACCATTACTGCAGGCTGCTAAAGAACTACAACTGCATTAGTTTGTTGAACATATCTTTTAAATCCTTAGCTTACTGGAACAACCCTATGGAAGTCCTATAGGCTTCTTTGGCCCTGTAGAGAGGTCTTTAATGCCATTCCCCCAGACCAGTTTAATCCCACTGAGTAGTCTGCTCACTTACTCAGAGCTGAACCTTTCCAGGACTGGATGGATGCTCAGGTGCCGACCCTCGGGACAGAGACAGAGAGGGACAGCTGCTGATGTGAGTCTTTGGACAGGTGTAGTCACGTGGTCATCATGGGCAATGAAAACAGCACTACCGAGCCTCTGGTAAGGACAAAGAAGGATAAAAAACAAAGAAAAAGCACAACTACAAAACGATTCACTACAATTTTGAGCTACTACTAATGCTGGCCTTACTAACAACATACGACTAACTAATAACAGTTGTATTTAGGTCAAAATTACTTAAATTTGCTACTAACCTTTGACTATTTAGCATTAACTCCTGCTGGGTTAAATATGTGGAAATAAGTATGTGTCTTTATGATAATCTAGCTAACTTTGCATTCCCAGTATGCATCTGTAATAAGAAGATTTTATTATACTTCCATGATTCCCAAGTGATGCAAAGATGGTTAGCAACTTGTTAGCTAGCTTTAGCTTTATTATTTTTGACGCAGTCGCTCAACTGTTAGTCTCGCATGTGACTGTATTTTTCAAGGTATTTTGGATTATCTTAATAGGATTTACTTAAATATTGTCTTATGATCTATACAGGCCTTATGGTATGCGACACGTTGACTTTGTATGGGATTGCTGCTCGTGTTTGTGTTTTAGTGCACAGTTATAGAGGGTTACATTTAAGATATTGCAGGTTTATGACTGTCATTTCCCTGTTACAGTCAGAAGAGGGCGCTCCAGAAAGTGTTGTTCTATTTCCACCTCAGGAGAGTCACTCACTGGAGGTACAGTGTTTGTGTTATGTCCATGGATCTATTATAGGCCTGTGATCTTATTGTACTTCCATGGTTGTGTCTATAAACATCAGCTTGGTTTCACTTTGACTATGGCTGGGATATGGGCATTGCCTCAGCTGTCTGGTCGTTTTAAACTTTTTTAAGTGCACATGTGAATGGCTGGCCAAAGGAGTACTTTTTTCCCCATTTTACTCTTCCTATAGTTTGATAGTCATCTCACATAAAATACAATTGCATGTTTGCCAAGAAGAAGTAGCAGTAGCAATAAACAACAGTAGCATTAAACAAATACATGAATGCAGAGAATTACTTGTATTAAATTAAAATAGTGAGCGAGATATGTACATGTGTGTTCAGGTAGTCGCTACCAAATGTTGCGACCCCAAAAATAAGCAATATCTCAACACTCCACTGTTTGTACTAATTTCAAGACACAGAAGATTATATATTCTGGTCATGTTTATTTGTGTACTTAATTTTTTTCAGATCTGACAAACAAAAAACTAACTAAAACACAAATATAATGAAATACATTTTCATTTTTTAAACATTTAGTTTATTTTGGTTTGAAACATAATTTACTTCATTCAAAAACATATATTTACCTGTCTTCTCTGCTTAATTCTGTATGAATGAAAATTATACAAGTAAAGTGTCTTATGAAACAATATTATAATTATGTGGCATGTGCATGTGTCCAAGTGCACTGCCGCAGACAGTGATGGTGTCAAATAGTAAAACAAAGCACAGTCAAAGTTAAAGGCTTTATAAGTAATGCAGGAGCTAGCTGTTTGTGTGCGACCCTGATGCAACAAAAGCCCACAAGGAGTGTAACCTGATCCTCCCTGTGGGGGTCAGTGCAGCTTTAGACCCTTGGCCTATTTCCCATCATTCACCTGCAGAGGCACTGTCAGTTAACGCACAGACGCACAAAGCCAGGAGGGGGGAGGAGACAAGGATGTAAACAGGGAAGCACTCAAGGAAAGAGGAGGCGAGGAGGGGACATATTAGCGTGAGGAGGGCATTGAAAGAGCCGACTGAGAGTACAGGGGGAGGAGAAAGGGAGCACGATACTACCCTGCAGCCACTCTGTTTGGGTCAGCCTGTACTAGTGTAGTGTTTCTCTACTGGGCACACTTCAGGAGGAAAAAGACCTCATGGAAACTTAAGCGGGGAGTGGCTGGCAGAGGAGGAGAAGAAGAAGAAGAGGGCTATAGCTGGAGATAAGAGGGAGAAGGAAGTGAGCTGAGTCAGTTGGAGAGAGGAGGGAGAGTCAGCAGCATGTGTTGTTTCAGCATGTTGGTCGGTGTCATCGTGTGCCCTCTTCAAAACACTCACGGACCCGCAGTGAGGCATAGGACTGCACTGTAGAGTCACCTTCAGGAGTTCTGCCTGGTAAGTGCAGCTGGGGTAGTCTGTCTAATGTAAGAAGAGAAGAGACAGGATTTTCAAGTGATAGTAGTAGTGGTAGTAGTAATTTGACTATTCTCTCTGGTTAGGTACATAAACACAGGAGCATGTTTTCCTATTCCTAGATAACAGAGACTTACTATTGAGTAGTAGTAGACAAATAGCAGGCAAATTGGTATCACTAACTGGTGTTAATACCACACATTGCAATAGGAGTAAAAGTTGCTAGTGTTAAGGAAATACTTGGTTGTAGTTGTAGTAATATGGTTAGAGTAATGTAACTACATACAACATAGGCATATATTTTACAACATACATTTTTTCTAAGCAATGGAAAATTACACTTATGCATATTTTTTTTTGTGTGTAATTTTAGTAATTATTGTACTGGTGTCACTTATTTTGTGGTAATAGTACTAATAGCAGCAGTAGCAGTGGTAGTATAAGGTTATGGTCTTCACATAATTTTAGACTATTACTTTTATTCAAGCAATGATTGTGTGTTGCTGCAGTAGTTGCTTTAGTATTGTATAGTATAGTATTAGTGTAAATGTATTGCTGGTTTGGTACTTGTGTTTACGTGTGTCTAAGTACATTAAATGCATATTCTCATTAGACTGTAGTACTTATTATGGATAAGTCTCTAGGCAACGCCAGAGTACTTTCTGCTTTCAGTAAATGAGTAACAGACTGAGACGTGGGTTGTGCTTTTCCACTTCACTAAGGTATAACTGGTATTACATAACTCAAGCTCATGGTACCTTTAAACCTGGATACTTCTACAAACCAGGTGGGACATGCATTCAGACATAGTGCAACAAGGCATTTTAAACATTAGCTGTTTGAAATGACAAGGGGAGCACTGACAGGAAACAGGAAACCCAGACCCCTAAGATGTGAAGTTGTGCCTGTTTAGCTTGTTATGTTTTTCATCTGATAAATTTAACAATATATACAGAGTTTCACCTGCAGTTGGCTACTATTATTATGCTATCAGATATTTATAATAAGTGTTTCCCATTAATATAAAAAAATATGGAGGCTGCACTTTTTAACTCTCTGTAAAACAAGGTAAAAAAAAAAAAAAAAAAAAAATAGAATAGTATAACAAACTGTACTTTTTGTTTACTCCACTTTTTTTTAAACTAAACTTCACTAAAATTGTATTAAGGGTTTCCTCTTCCTCTGCATCTAATATTTTGATGAGTAAAACTATTTACTGTGTATAAAATGCTTGTTTAACGCATCTGTTCTTTTGACTTTTGTGATAGATGGTAATGCTGTTACCGTAACTTATTTTGACAAAAAATCAGGTTTAAAATACTCCTGAAGCTTGTGTAAGGTGGGCTGAAGTTATATAGGTTTCCATTCATTCATGTAAAACTTTGTGTGGGTTTATAAGGACATAGATTTTGTTTTCAATAAGACACCGAAAGGTTCATAGTGAGCAAAGTGAATAATCTCTGTGCACTTTGAATGGTAGTTAGTTACTCTAGTATAGAGATCAAAGCCGGCTGATTGACATAAGTGAACTTTGAGACTTTTCAAACACAAACTATAACAGCACCTAGTCTGTCACAATAATTACTATATCAACTTTGGGCCTCAGTATTTATCGTGAGTACTTTTACAAGAGGGGAGATTACTGGGTATTTTTATTGTAATACAATAAGATTTGAGCAGTGGAGAGGTGAATAAGTCCCTTTTATGCCTAATTATTGGTACATTCTATTGCTATTTATCTGTCAATTTTGTCAATTTTTTTTTGTTTATTTGCTATCTTGTATTATTTAACTCTTAATTAGTGACATAAAGTAGTTTCAGTATTGTATTATTGTTTATCGCAATATTTCTGTGTAGTGATCTATCATGCTTCAAAATGCATTATCATGACAGGTCTACCAGCATCAATAGTTTTTGTTATCATTTATAATCCTCAGAGTAAAGTTAGACCTGAACTGAAGTTAAAGTTTTGTGCTGCCACTCTGTCTGCTGCATAAATAATGAATGAACGTATCTCAGCAGCTTCTCACCGCACATAGCATTAGTGTGGGCATTCTGTTGCGTATCAATCACATGATAATGCGTCAATTACAGTGCGTCCAGTGACCTTTAGTATGGTATTTTCAAATGAGGACATCTTTTCTCAGCCACTGTAAATCTGTCAAAACACACTCACAGACAGGAATATGCAATGCAGTTGTAGATAGTGATGGACTGTGTGTTAAATGTGCTTGCAAGCTGGATTTGCCTATTGTAAAAAACTGATAAGTCCAGCTCAGAAATCTTTAATACTACTGAACTCTCCTGGCCGAGTGAGGGATTGCTCAGGCTTATTGTCAAGGATTTTAATTTTGCCTGTGGTTACATTGCATTATTTTAGAAAAAATGTAATTATAGTGAATCAGTCTTCTGTTTGGACATCAGCTGGTATATATCTCTAATATGCAGTTTCATAAAGATGATTTAATTCATGCTGTTAGAGTGACAGTGCATGGTGCTGTCAGTGTCTTGCCTGTTACTAAATAAACTCTGCTGGACAGTAACACAACTGGAGCATTACATTTATTTTGTTTTGGTTTAAACCTCAAACTGTGGGTGTTTCACTGTTTGTCTATGACATGCTTGCACTTGTCAAAGTCCACATTGGTCTGCCATGTGCTTAGGCTCCAGCAGATGTGGGTTATATCCTCCAGACTACTAGAAGAAAAAAATGTTGTCCAATCACCTTTATTTTAAAATTCTCTCATCTTTGTAAGGTAATTAGAATACTGAAAACATTTTTTTTTTCAAAAAAAGTTTTTTTATTTTCCAGATATCATCTGTCCACTACATTTTTTGAAAACACTTTCATATACACTAAAAAAACTGTTAAAATTAATTAGACAATGTTTAAATGTGTTGTTTAAAGACTTATATTAAATATGCCATCAACATTTCAAGCCAAAATTTGCTCAATAAAAAGTAAAATGCACTTATTGTTCCCATTCCCACTTATTTTTTTATTGTTCCCATGAAATGTGCTTGGAGTGATGGATGGCATTTTTTTGATTGAAAAAAAAAAAAACAGGTACCAAAGCCCCACCCCTTCACATTTGGTATCATTGAAAAGCCCTAAACGTCCTCTGTAAAGGTCAAAAGGACTTATTTCAGTTGTATGCACTGCGTTGGAGATATTCAGGTTTACTTATGTCCTCTAGAGAGGACAAATTTGAACTACTGGTAGTCAGGAGGCTACACTGCCTTTGGGACATGAAAAGAAATCATAAATAAGGAAGTAATAAATGAAATCATATTATTTATTGACCTTTATTTAACCAGGATAGACACGCTGAAAGTCCTGGCCTCAGAGGGGACCTTCTGTTTTTTTAGTTTAAACAATTATTGTATTATATGTACTGTCAAAGCTTACATGGGAGATTAAACTATATAACTTTTTTTTAAAGCCACAGTAAATAAAATTAGTGGTTTTGCTCGAGGTCCAGGTTTTGTGGGATAGAATGAGCTCCCATAGCATTCAGACTATAGTTTAAATATTTTTTTTAACCAATTATACTGTTTTGACTGGAACAATAATTATAATCATAGTTAAAGTTCAATAAATTGAACTGTGTCTGCTCCACAGACTGAAGCCCACTCCAACTCATCTAAGAGGGATAACAAACCGCTGCTCAGAGGGGCATCCTCCAGCCAGCAGAGCCTGTCCCTGTCCCAGTCTGTGCTGCCGGACGTTGCAGTGCTGAGTGGAGTGGAAGAGATAACAGGATCTCCTGGAGACCCGCTGGACAGAGAGGAACTGGAGTTTCCTCACGACCTGCTACCCAGCCTCGACTTCAGCAGCGAACTCAACATCTGGGAGTCATCTCTAGGGTGAGGGTTACACACACAGGTGTCATACACTGAAACAGATCTAAATTAGAAAGTCCTAGAGCAGGCATGGGCAAATTATGGCCTGCGGGCTGGATACGGCCCTTTGGGTTATTAATCCGGCCCGCCGAACGTGACCAAATTATGTTAAAATAGGTAAGGGTACCTGCTGTATCTATTTAACTGAAATTGGCCCCTCTGTCAATCATTTTGGGACCCACTGTGGCCTGTGTGTCAAAAAGTTTGCCCACCCCTGTCCTAGAGGGATGCTTCAGACACACTGTGCACACACACCACCACTGACCACTACTATATGACTGTATAATAAAAAAACCTGAAAGACTTGTTCTTTAATTGCTGGAGGTGGTATAAGCAGAAAAGGGTCTGCCTTTAATCATACAACCTTATAGTTAATGCTGTAATGATTAAAAGTTAAGTGAAGTAGTTAAGTGAAAATGTAGTCTGAAATTGTTGACTTTGTATCATCTCATTAGTAAATATTGTATTATGTTAATATGTCCTGGACATTTGCCTTTAGAAACCAGCCTAGTTCAGACCAGAGGCAATGTGAGCAGGTGAACCCCCTGCTGGTGGGTCTGCAGCATCACATGGAGGCTGCTCAGCCGATAGTGGTTGTTGATATGAGGTACACAGTGCCTGCGCATGCTGTCTGTGCTGGAGTGTGCTCTAAAGCAGCGCTGATTAAAGAGGAGGAGGAGCATGGAGTGAAGAAAAACATTAGAGAAATTAATTGCTTTTAGCTTTGACTGTGAAGTGCTGTGTGTCTAAAAAAGGTTTGGGGTGTGTCTTTTTATGCTTGACTGGAGGGCTGCTTGGTACTCTGGATGATTTGACTAAGTTTAGTCAATCATTACAGTCCTTACAATTTAACAAATGTATGTCAATGTGTATTAAAGCAAGTACCGTATCTGAGAACTTTGCTTGTTCTTGTGCTTAATCTGAATTTAACAGCATTTTAAAAAATTCCCTTCTATATCTGATCGCTTTACAAGAGTAAGTTATCCACAGTGAGTCTTTGAAGGGTTTGAGAGGGATTGAGGGTGTAAATGATTGTTAAGCCTGGAATTCCCCTGAAGCGTGATAAGCAAGCATAACTTTTTTAGTAGTACAAATTAAAATGACAGTATGTTGCTTCAGAACAGGTTAATGTGACATAGAAAAGGAATTATTTTAGAGTCGGCAGCTTACACAAAACAAAATGTTAGGGAAGACTAATTTGTCACTGTCGTTGACTAAAATGTATAGAGCTCTTAATATAAGGACTATACCCAATTTTTTATTGGGCAGTCCCCTAAAATTACTGTTGAAGCACTTGTCCTCAAAACTGTATGTGCATTGCTCAAATACATAGTGCCATATTTTATTATTATTTCAAGCTTAGGATTGTAATTTCAGAATAGGCATCCGGAGGCAGTTGTGTGGCAAATGTGTGCGTTTGTGCGTTTGGTGGAGTGCCGTGTCTCAGCATGGGCTTGTGCCAAATGCAGCAGTCTGTCGCATTGTGGAATGAGCAGCTGCCCCGTGCCAACTCTTAACTCTGTCGCCCTCGTCCCAGGCCCCACCACAGTGACCCAGAACTCCTCACAGATGCCCCAAATCCACCCATACCGCCGGCCCCACCCTCCTCCGAGATAGACAGGGAGCTCCAAGATGCCTTCCAGGAATGTGAACAGCAAATGGCTTCGTTAGATGCAGCCCAGCCCAAAACAGTCCATGCAATAGAGGAAAAGACAGATGCAATAGAGAGAAAGACAGAAGAAGCTAAAAAGTTAGATCATGAGTCATCAATGGCCGCCCAGCCAGGACATAGCAACAAGTCCCACGGCAACAGGAATACACATGGAAACAGTGAGACGCTGGAGAATCGGGACAAGCTTGTGTTTAGCTTCAGAGACTATATTCTGGGAAGTGCAGACGGGGAAGAGGCTGCAGTAAAGCCTGCACAAGATAGCAAGAATACTAAAGAACCAAAAGAGGATACGCCAAGACAACTAGCAAGAGAAGTTAAAGAAAAGGATGGTGTTTTGAATGAAATAGCACATCTCAAAGAAGCTACATATTCAGTAAATAAGCAAAATAACACTTTGCCTAGTAATGATGGCATTACAGGTGCAGAGATTACAAAGGGAATTGCAAAAAGTCTAAATAATAATCAAGATGCAGGGGCTAGTTTAAACCAATATTTAGACAAAAGTACAAATAAATATGACGCTGTTATAGAGGAAGACAAAACCGGTCATTCAAGTGATAATAGTGCTTTATCTGAAATGAAGGGTGGAGTGCAGACACAAGAACACAAGCTTAATAATACAGAAGTCAAAGTCAGTACACAATGTGAGGCACAAAACAAACATGGGAAAAAAGCAAAGAAGAAAGACAAAAATAAACGAAAAACAACGAATCAAATCCAGGGGAATGAGGAAATAAAATCTGATGTAGTACTAGAGAACCCTAGTCAATTCATTTTGTGTGATAAAGATGGATTGAAAAATAGCACTCTGAGTTATAATAAGACAGAGAACTGCAAAGCCATAGTGACGGAGAGTGCAGATAATAAACACGACCATAAAGAGAATAGGTCTAGTTTTAATGAAGTTGGGATCACAAAGGCAGATGAGGTTGTAAACAAAGAGAGTGATGTTAGTAATTTATCTGGGGCAAAGAATGCAATTCCAGACACACAAAGTAAAAATGCCAAAAGTGTTTTAAAAAAGAAGTCAAAGAAAAAAGATGCTATGAAAGAAGCCAAATATGTAGATACGAAAAACTCAACGGCATTACTCGAAACCTCCCAACAACAACCTAGTTCAGAAAAGTATACTCTTAATTGTAATACTATAAAGAGTGGCACAGATGTAGTAGCAGACAGTGGTCCTAATAAATGTGTAATTGAGAGCAAAAAGGCAGATGGACTCGGAAGTGAAGACAATAAAATATGCGATGTAAGTGATAATTATGATTTATATGAGGACAAGAGTGCTAGAAAAGCAGAGGAAATTAAGCAAAGTGAAGAGGGCGAATCCAATACTAAAAGTGAGCTGCAGAGCAGACAAGTAACAAGTGACAATAATTTGCCTGCAAAAGAGGTAAGTTTATATGCAAAATTGGAGGAAAGTGGCAGTGTAGAGATGGGTGCAGAGGAAGTGTCCACAAATATCACAAATTATAGTCCAGATGATAGTTCTAATGGATTTAAAGCTGAAAACAGAGAGACAGATAAGGATTCTAATGAAAAGTGCAAATCAAGCCATTTAATTGATAATGATGCAGTAGCAGCAGCCAGGGTGCAAGAGGAGAGCCATAATAGAGAGGATACAGGAAAACTTAACACACAAAATGACGAACAAGAGAAAGAGAAAGAGGGAAAGAAAAAAGATAAGAAGAAGCAACGAAAGAAAAAAAAGGCTGTCAAGAGTGGAGAGGGTGAACCAAAATTGGAAAATGAAATGGTAGATGTGTTACTGACAGGCATTGGTTTTGGTGATAAACAGTCCAATAATGGCTCTGATTTGAACAAGCGGCAGAATCTTAATGGAAATATGGCCATTTCAGTCTCTTGCACCTTTGTCCCATCCTCTAGCCAATCAGATCATCTTACCAGCTGTTCACTTGAATCTGTTGAAAAAAATAAAGAGTCAGGCCATCAGTCAGATACCAACAGCAACCCTACAGACAATGCATGTTGTTCAGATCACGTCAACATACAGGAAACCGAAGACAGAAATGCTATATTGTCATGTGATCTGAAAACCATTATCAATACTTCGGATTTAGTTACAAATGAATCACCACCACGTGGTCAGGTAGATGCGAGCCTACTCTCCAACATCCAAAGTAGTTGTGTGGGAGCGAGTTGCGTAGATAGTGCCCTTGAAAAAGCTTTAGCACTGGGTACTGTGTTGCCATTGACAACACCCACGATGCCAGAAGTGCTAGGAAAGGGAGAAAGTGGTGTGAGTGTTGCTAATGAAATTGAGAACGCATTTGGAAAGGCAGGAGAATGTTTTGCAGACAAGGAAGGTGGACACGATTTGGGATTTGTGGGAACTACAGGGCAGGCAACAAATGAGAATATCAGTGGTGGGGAAATGCCACACAACTTGGCAGAGAGTGGGGTGAGAGCTGTGCCAGCTTGTATTGCGGACCTCGAGATTTCTCCATCTGAAGAGGGAGACGGAGACAAGGAGCCACTCTGCCTGGATGTCGATAATAGCACCCATGGGCAACTCACTAGTGCAGGTTGTCAATATAACTGCGACGCTACTCCTGCTGCTTGGACAGAGGAAGCAGGGGAGAGGAGAGGAGGAGGAGAGGAAGTAGCAGAGAAACAAAGACTGGAGCACAGTTCATTCGTCCGACCACAAGGCTCTGCTAGTGGGGTGCCGTCAGCTGAGAGGGGAGAGTGTCCGCCCACCGATGTTGCCGAGTCACAGCACCGGAGGGAACTGAGGGCAACCATCACTGAAAGCATTTGTGTCGATTTTGATTCTCTCTCTTTCCCTTGTTCCGAGAAGCATGGCAGAACAACTTCACCTGTTTTGACCGGACAAAGCGGCAATATACATGGACAAAATCTGGATTCAGAGGAAGTTTTGGGATGTGAGTACAACGATCAAGTCTTCCCAGATTTAACTTGTATGCAGAAAATATCATTGGATAAAAATCAACAGGTCCAAGCAGAAAGTAGCAGTAATGAATTGCAAAGTAATTCTGTGACAAATACAATACCCGCAGTGGATATGAATACATGTCCTACTACTGTACACAAGAATCGAGTTCACTTTGCAGATTCAGTTAAAGTGGATACAATGCCAGCAGGAGACACTGTATTGGGATCTGCCTCTTTACCTCCCATAACTGTGCATGAGAGTTTGCACCACCCAGTTATTGAGGCCAGCTATGTTTTCCAAGGCTTCTTAAACTCAATTAAAACTGAAATCCCAGAAGATAAAGCTGTTGCTAAGGATAATGAGGAAAGTCGAAGCTCACCTCAAAAAGTAGTAGACAAAGTTGAAGGAGTTGCTAGTAAAGACATAATTTCACAAAATTATGTAACCCCCGAGAATGTGGATTTAATACCCGTGTCTAGCACTTGCTCTGAATTGCTTCCAGAACAAACAGAAATTGTGAATACTGTAACAGCTGGGGAAAATGCCAATTGTGAAGGAGTGCAGTTGGTGTCAACAAAAAATATCACTGAAAATAACACACTTAAGCCTAAGGAATTATTTGAAACTGTGCAACATGAAAATCAGAGTTTAATGGGAGATGAGAATGAAATACCTTTGTCAAATTCAGAGATTGCTGAAGACATAAAAAATGTAAATACTTTTTGTAATTTGCCTATTGGCCCTAATCTCAACACAAATGTACTTCCTAACACAGAACCTACAAACATCAATGACATTTCAGCAAAAGTGTCTCTTGTTTCTGGACAAAAAACTTCAAATATGGAAAATGTTATCAATGAGACTGAGCCAACTATAAAATGCAATGATCTCCAAACTGCATTATCCAATCCTGTTGACGTAGCCACTGTCCTATCATCAATATCACATCCTATTGATCCAGCAGTGAGTCACTTAAAGTCAATTAATGAATGTGATGTGTCTTCACCGGAGATGGCAGATAATGCTAACAATGCTAACAATGCTAAATGTGCTGGAGACTTGAATGCTAACCAGGAAGAGGAAGTGACAATATTGCCTTTAGTGCGGGATTTGGACACCAGTGATGTCAATGTAAATGATGTAGACCTAAAAGATAGCACTTTTGATCCAAATAGCAATATAGGAGAAAATGCTCAGAATCTTTTAATACTTAATGTTAAACCTGATAATGACTTGGACACAGTTTCCAAAGAATCAACCATTTCTGAATTGCCCATAAAGGAAGAAAACATGAACGTGTCTAGCTTTTCTGATAAAATGAATGACAGTATTAAGGAAAAAGAGAAAAATACAATGACTGTTATTATTCCCGAAGAACAAATTAAGCATCCACCTATTCTTAATAATGTAAAAGAAGGAATGGACTGCGGCAAGTTGGAAATGGGAAAAGTCGACACAGCACTGCATGGGAGTAATGAGTTAGATAAAGAGCCTCCAGGGTACATTGGAAACCAGCAGCTACCTCGTAAAGAAGATTCACTTATTGAGGGAACAAAAGGGAGTGGCAATGGCTTTAATAGTGGGCCTTTGTCTCATTATGTTGAGTCATTGGAGGGCTTGCAAAGTGCTGAGTTTATTAGTGAACCTTTGGCAGAAGAAATTCATAGCAGTTTGGATAATTCAGGCCAATCAGAAGCGTCAACAGTTCCCAGATGTTTATCACCCCGGCAACAGGAGCAGCCTAAATCTGAGCAAAACACAGAGGGATCTGAAATTGCCTGTTTCAAAGATGGCCAAGAGGAAAAGCAGAATTTTGAAATGAACAGCTTATCAAAAATCAACACTAAAACTAACATTGACGAAGGAAGGAAGGAAAAAGTGATAGACAAGGTTTCCGAGGAATTTTCCAATCAAGAACAAAATGCATTTAATTCATGCATTGATAAAGAGAACCTTGATTCAATTCCCATGCAAGCTGATCTAAAGGACACAAGACAGGAGACATTTGAGAATAAAAGGTCAGACAAGCTGGACACAAGTTCACTGCCAGGCAGCGCCTTTGCATGTGATCTGGGCGAAAACAGCCAAAGAAACCATAATTTCTCATCTCTTCGTCAAAACCAACAGGAGCCTTTGGGGAACAGTGGTGCTACTGTCCTGGCTGCATCACAAGAACATGATACATTGCTGGTTTATGCCAATAGCCGCGACATCCGAACAGACACTGTACCAAAGCAGACCGTGGAGATTCATGGAAAAATATTCACTGATTTTGTTATGCAACCAGAAAGCGCCAATGAGTCTTTGAGTAAAAATAGTACAACCAAGGAATGTAGATTTGGAGATACAATGCTGTCCAATAAAACTGATGCCGTACAAAGTTGCCAAGCACCGACTATAATAGAGGGACCTTTGAACAGGGATACACCTAGCAACCATGGAAAAGGGGAGAGTGAGGTCACTAACAATGAAGCCAAAGAGGTTATAAATCTGACTGACCTTAAGCAGACCAGATCAATAGAAGTCATAAGTGAAACATCCAAGACTGAACAAGACAATGACGCAGCATATCAAATAACAAGTAACATAATACAGTCAAATGTCAATAATAATAGGTCTTTAAGTATGCCAGAAGAACTAAAAGATGACGTAACATGTTCAAAACTCAGTGATGAGGCTGTGACGAGTGATTTTGAAAATAAATCACCTCAAAAAGACTCTTCCTGCATCGACGTGAATGAAAATAAAGAAGTGTCTGACGTGTCACAAGTGGATACAATGAGCTGGATCATGGCTCTAAGAGAGGCGGCTACACAGTCTGAGCAAGAGACAACAAGGTAAATACCAGAATACATGCATGACTCAAGTACTTCTTTATATGGTAGTATAAAAGATGACTGAAGTATGGGTAGTGCTTTAGTGAACAGTATAAAAGTGGTGCCCCAAAGCCAGACACGAGACTTTCAGTGAGTGAATGTGTGTTTACATTGTTTTAATAAAGGCTTAGGATGTGGCCACACCCCCCTCACCCTCCTCTAATAGGTTACACAAAGTTGCATGTTAAGATGCTGTCACATATCATCTGTTCAATTAAATCACACTCCGAGAGGCACATGTTTTGCGTTTCCAAATGTGTTGTAGTTTTCCGCATCAGCAAGATCATTCTGATCACACTCACTGTTGACTAGTAAGGTTTACTATTTTTGTTTGCTTTTTTTATATGTGCTATGATGAAGAAGCTCTTTTTCATAGTGGTGATGTTGTACAGATGGTGACATCACGTATATTTTCAAACACGGTTGTCAAAAGTATCAAAAATCAGATAGTATTTGATACTAAAAGTAGTATTGAAACTAGATACTCATTTGAACAAGTATCGATACTAAAAAAGTCACATCAACAGGACCCCTAGGTTTTGTGTTTTGTTCCTCTCTTCAGTTTATTTCATGTTTAGTGACAGTAATGTAAACTGGGGTTTTGTATCTTCAAAATTTCACATTTTCTAAACTATACATACTGGTAGAATGGCCGTAACACCCCGGCCTATTGCAGGATTTAATGAGATGAACACGTGCTTGCATAGTTATTAAGTTGTGCAAAGTGTTAGGGTATAAGTACTGCAGCCTTTTATTCTGAAAGGATGACATCAGCTGTGACCATCGGCCCTGATCTCCACTACCACAATGCACAAAGCCAAACAATACAGCCTCAAAGTTCACTGTACACAAACACAATTGTCATTTGTCTTTCAGTCCTGCAGCTAATCCCTAACCACCCCCTCTTCTTCTCTTCTCCTGTATTGTCTTCTCCTTAGGCCCCTCCCATCTTTGGATTCTCCTTTGCAAGACTTCCATACATCAGCTGAGGACACACTAGCCCCCAAAACACAGGAGACCCCACAGAAGGAGGAGGAATCACTCATATTACATTCAGAGAAATCAGAGAGTATCAGTAATGCTATAGCAGACCTATCAAAACCAAAAGAAGACATTGCATTACTTAAAAAGAAGCTAAGTATTGACCTTCCTGATCCAGTGGAGGTTGAGCCAATCATAAAAGAGAATACTCAAAAAGTGCCAGTGTCAAGAGAGCCGCAGTTGCCTGTTCCACTAGTGACTGACTGAAGATCTGCCAAAGGTTGATGTCCCAGAAGTCAAAAATGAAGAAGACCAGACTCAACCAGATCCCGTAGTCCAGGCCCCAACCGCACGCACACAGCAGAAGCCAGGGGAGTCTTTGGAAAAACATTTGGATAGCCAACCACTGAAGGAACCAGAGGGTCCTGCTGAGCTCCAGAACAGTGGGTGAGTTGTATGTTTTGTTTAGAAATTCTCATAAACATTACAGTATTAGCCATGAATAATGACCTTTATGGCTTTAACTGGTTGCTATTTAAAGTGATTTCTATAGGTGCTTGTAATGTGTAAAGCAGAGGTAATAATATAATGACTTTCAGTGAAAGTTTCATTGAACAAAGTTAAGTTATGTAGGTTTATGGATGACAGTGCTAACATTCTCATCCGAACATAACAAAAAGTCTTTTGTTTATTTTCCTTGACCATGAAGATTGTATACCAATGTATGACAAACTGACAGTGAAATCAATTGGTAAACTATAGTTCTTCAAATTGATCTGCAACTATATAGGGAAACATTGTGAGCATTTTGAAGATTGTGTTTTTGACCCTCTGAGGCGGCTGTAGGTTGTGTGGAGTATAATAGCAGAAAGCAGAAGGGAGGGATTGTCAGGATAATTATAGGACAGCAGCAAATGAGATGAGCCTTGAAGAATTAAAATAGGGGTAAACAATAAATAAAAACTAAGGAACTAAAAAAATATATATATACATATATATTATTTAACATTTTATAAGTTATAAGAACCCATTTCCAAATTCATGAGGACATACTAATGAACTCTTCAGCCCTTATGCTTTTGAGTCTAGTGGCTTTGTTTGGCTTTGAAACATGTCTGGTGGACTGTTGGTGTCTACAGTGTCCAATGCATGAATGAGAATTGGCTAATGGAATAGCAATTAACTCTTCATGGTTAAACTCCTCCATAATTCAAAGAACCAATGTGCGGTACATTGGTGTAGACCTCTTTTGGAAGTAAATAATTTAAAACTTATTATACAGCTAGTTTTAGTGGCATTTAGTTCTGATTGTATTTAGTTAATTAGTTAATTTTTCAAGGATAATAAAAAATACATTATGATAACAAAGAAGATTGCATGGTTTATACCAGATTTAGCTCCCATCTGCATTCCCTGGTCATAGGGGTCTGCAATTAATCACATTTTATTGAGATTGAGATCCAGTTATTTGTAATCAGCAATGATCAGCTTATGTTTTTTGATCAAGAGGTCTACAGCCAATCCTCTTTCAATAAATGTATGTGGTTTGGAGCAGAGTTCAGACTTTGGAGGTTGAAATTTGACTATAAAATTTGTGTGGCAATGATTTGATGTTTGGTTTATGTTCAGGAAATTAACTTTGAAAGCAATTTTATTAGTTCTTAAAAGGGCAAAATAAGATGTAATGTAAAATTGTGAATTGTGAACATGAGTAAAAGGGTGTGATTATTTTTTGTGCATCAACAAACAACCATAAAACATAACATTGAATTAACCTAGTATTAAGACCTTTACCTTATTGATCCAAACCTTTGTCATTGAGCTGTCTTGAGGATCTACAAATTAGAATAATATTAGCAGCTTTTAATTTAGCAATCTCTCTCATTTGTCACTTATCACTTAGTCCTGACATGTGCTACGTGCTCCGAACTGTCTGCATACCACAGTAGCACTTGCTGCTTGTCAGTCACAACACTTATCCCGTCACCACTGTGGGGGACCAATGACGTAGCTATCTCAAAACACAGTTAGAGTTACAGTAAAATACGAATAAGCACTGTGGTAGTTTGGCTTGACTATAATTTGTGTGTGTGTGTAAGTGTCGTACATGTGCGATTTTTCCCCACCCCCGGAGGTTGGCCCAAGCTGTCAGTAAGGCTCAGTGTGTTGCGGCTTTGTGAAGTGAGCCCGTGGAGCTTGTAGTGGGAGGAATTTTTGGGCAGGCACTCAACCAACCCCACTGAAGTCATTTCCACCGGCCAGACGAAGCAACAAAAGCCATAGTTCAGGGCGACACTTGGGGCATGTGCTGTGGACTTAAATGTGTTAAATACACCAGAAGACAAGACTAAAGAAACAGATTTGAAATAGCATTCTCGAGTTTGACAATGGATTACTTTTCTGAAAACTTCTAGGTAAGTTTTTATCGTCCTATTTAGCATCTCTGTACTTCTGGTTCAAGTCCCACCAGGTGGACACAACAGATGTCTCAAAGTTGTAGGTAATTGCCTCTGCTGCTGACCTCACCAGATGGGCGAAAGGGGAGGGACTTGAAGTAAAACACAAGATTGGAAAGTAAAAGTTAGGTTTCAAAATGGATCCCAAAAAATGCTACAGGTTGGAGCATGTTCCGTCTGCCCGAGTGTGATTGTCAGTAGGTAAGAGGTATAGAGTGAGTGATGAGTAATTGTGACAAGAGATTTCTCAAACACAAGTTGAAACAGTGCAGGTTATAACTGTTATCTACCTCTCTTGGCATCGAAAACAATACGGTGACAATTTAAGCTTTCTATTTAAATGATCATAACACATTTTGTATGATATTTCCACTTCAATCATTTTAGACTGAGGTGGGATGTACTACCTCTTCTGTAAATAGACACGTTGCCATAGCAAATCACTTCTGCTTGTTCAAGTACATAAGCCCATGTCTGGTATTCATTTACAGAGTGTTTTGGTAGGCCCGAATTCGATGTTCTATGGATATTCACTATGTCGACTATATTATTTAACAGGCTGTATGCATTCTTACAGTGATAACACCTTACTGTCATCTGGTTTTATTTACGGCATACTGTTTATGATTTAGCTTTTCACATGGACACATGGACTGCACTGTCTTCTCATACACAGCTGTTTTTAATACATTACCATGCAAGTGTCCGCACTGGCTTGAGTACAATATACAAATCATCACTTTGGTTTACTTACCGCTCAGTCACGGAAAATGAAGCCTAGAGATTGAGGTTGTGATCTCATTTTAAATATGAACGATAATACATTTTGTCATTACTGTGCAATGCGTTTACAAGAAGCTATATCCTCCAGGTGCTGATGCCAACAGTATATTTATCTAAGAGGTGTCCTGAGAAGTCCCACATGTTCCTAATACAAAAGGGAGCAGCTGTTAACCTGAGTTTCACATGGCCTGCATTGAACTAGTAAATTTACGGTCAAAACAATGCATCTTGTAGAACAGCCATTTTTGGAGACGGTTTTAAGCTAACGGTGGCAATACTGATAAATTTTCGAGTATCCCGACAACAATATTCAGACAATTTAAGTTAAATTTAAGTTAATCCATCTGAATGGGTACAAAACATGTCTTTTACATGTGTTCATTGAAGTTTGGGTATCAGACAAATGTGAAATTTCTACAAAATGACGCTTATTTGGAGATTAACAACTCTCATCTTTTTTTTGTGTCATTTGTTATTAGAAATTATATTCTCAATATTCCAACTTTGCATACCTTCAAAACAACATTCAGGATATTAAGAATATATTGATAATCTGCCCGCTTCTATTTTAAGAACTATGATGCTGTGTTGTGACTTGGCTGGTTCTATTTCCAGGCAGCATATGCTAACGTGTGCACAGATGCTAGTCTAGGATGGTTGATGTGGGCCATAGGTCAGCTGTAGTGTAATAAAGAGAACAAATTGTGAACAAATTCTTCACACATATTGCGTCAATTATACACTTTTTTATGGTTGAAAGGTGTTTTTGAGAGAGTGATATGGACCAGAGTGTGCCTAGGATTTAAACTTTAAACTTGCTACGCCCTTAAGAAAAGCACCCAAACTCATTAAATGCTATTAAGTTCTACTTTACTGCAGGCAGCAATGGAGGATAACAGCATTCAGTTTCAGTAAAGTAATACGGTATTTCCAAAGTGTGAAGTGAATAAGATGTTTAGTATGGGTATGTGTTAGGTCTCTGGGGTTATAGGGCAAGTATGTGCAGTTGAAACCAGAAGTTTACATACACTATATAAAAAGACACTGTTTTACTGTTTCTCACTGTCTGATATGACATCAGACTAAACTTTTCCTGTTAAGATTTAGGTCAATTAAAATTGCTAAAATTTTTTGTATTGCTAAATGCCAGAATAATGAGAATTTTTTTTAAGGGCAATTTTTCATTACTTTCTTCAAAGACACATAAGGCATATTACTATGCCTTTAAACTATTTGGGAAAACCCAGATGATGATGTCATGTCTGAGTTAACATTAACATTTGAGTTAATTAGAGACACACCTGTGGATGTATTTGAAGGCACACCTGTAACACATTGCTTCTTTGTATAACATCATGGGAAAGTAAAAAAAAAAATCAGCCAATATATCAGGGAGAGAATTGTGGACTTGTGCTGGTCTGGTTCATCCTTGGGTGCAATTTTCAGATGCCTGAAGATGCCATATTCATCTATTCAAACAATTATATGCAAGTATAAACACCATGGGAATCCAGCCATCTTACTGCTCAGGAAGGAGATGGGTGGATCAACCCTAGAACAAAAGTAAAAGACCTTGTGAAGATGCTGGCTGAAGCTGGTAAGGGAGTGTCATTATCCACAGTGATACAAGTACTGTACCAACATGAGCTGAGGCCATACTTCCAGGAAGAAGCCATTACTCCAAAAGAAACATAAAAGCCAGATTACAGTTTGCAAATGCACACAGGGACAAAGACCTTAATTTTGGAGACAAGTACTGTGGTCTGACAAGGCTAAAATTTAACTGTTTGACCATAATGAGCATTGTTACTTTTATTGCAAGCATGAGAACACCATCTCAACTGTGAAATACATGTCAGGTTTTCTGCAAGAGGGACTGGTTCACTTCACAAAATAGATGGCATGTAGAAAGACCATTATGCAGAAGTACTGAAGCAACATCTCAAGATATTGGCCAGGAAGTTAAAGCTCGGGCACAAATGGGTCTTTCAAATGGACAATGACCCGAAGCATACTGCCAGACTGGTTACAAAGAGGCTTAAGGATAACAAAGTCAGTGTTTGGGAGTGGCCATCACAAAGCCCTGATCTCAGTCCTATTAAATGTATGGGCAGACCTGAAAAGGCATGGGGGAGCAAGGCGACCTACAAAGCTCAGTTACACCAGTTCTGTCAGGAGGAATGAGCCAAAATTCTTGCCAACTATTGTGAGAAGCTTGTGGAAGGATATCCAAAACATTTGATCCAAGTCATACAGTTTTAAAGGCCGTGGTACCAAATACTAATGAAATGCATGTAAACTTTTGACTTTGAATAAAGTAATGAAAAATTGTCATTATTCTGGCATTTAACAAATACCTAAACAGGAAAAGTTTAGTCTGATTTCAGGTCACACAGTGAGAAAAAACATAACAAAACAAAACTTTTGATTGTATATCTTTATATGATCACTTTGAAAACAAAACAGTTGAGTGCAATTGAGAAAATCTTTGCAAAATGATAAGCTTTTCAAAACAGAAACATTTATTTTGTTTTATTGTATTTAATCTCAGTTGTGCTGTTCCATTCTTCATTTTTTTTAGCATCTTGATTATAAGCGGCCAATTAATGTTCACTTTTTAATGCTTAAAAAGGATGTGCAAATAATGCTGACTCTCCCTGAACTGTAAAGATGTCAATTTAAATGGTTGTTGATTGATTGCTTTTTTTTTTTTTAATCAAATTGAGATCAAATTATTTAAA
Source organism: Periophthalmus modestus (assembly GCA_019594935.1). Taxonomy (NCBI): domain Eukaryota; kingdom Metazoa; phylum Chordata; class Actinopteri; order Gobiiformes; family Gobiidae; genus Periophthalmus; species Periophthalmus modestus. The sequence continues at coordinate 25,881,847 of JAIEZT010000441.1, forward strand.
ATGGTCAATTATCAGCCTGGGGATTTTAAAATGTGGGGTTGTAAAAGCATGTTGTTTGAAGCAAAGTTCAAACTTTGGTCAAATAAATTGGATAAATCTTCTTGTTAAATGGCATTGATTCAATGTCTGTCTGTTTAATGTTCATGGAATTATTAATTATTTATTTTCTTTATTTTTATTTCTGGATTTGTCATAATAATAATAATAATAATCAAAAAAAGATCCATCTCATGATCGATGAATACAGGGAAATGATCTTGATTCATTTTGTTGCCCTACAGAAGAAGTCACTGAAATAATATTGTACAAATGTGTCCAAAGTTAATAGATCAGAGGTAGGCTGTTGTTAAGACCTATTATATACAGAGAAACTCCACAGAGCTATTTTTAGAGTTTAACAGGAGGAATGCCCCAAGTGGTGAGCAGCTGCATAGGCGTTCGTCGCGTAGCCTGTCAGATTAGAGACTGCTCCACTCCCGATAAGGCTGACCTGGATCAAGGCCAAATCCACTCCACCAGGTGTCCAGTGATTTCAGAGACAGGGCCAGCAATCAGTAGTTTACCTCCTGCACACGAATGCAGAGGGGGGGACCTGGGAAAAATGGACCTATCTGAAGGAGCTAAGGAAGAAGTTACAAATCTGAGTTCAAACAGAGTTACAGTTGTGCTCTTAGGAAGGGTGGAGCTAGTATTACTGTTTTAGTCACTTTTAAGATTAAGTTTAGACAAAACAGAGTGAACCAGTCTCTTCTGACCAGTTTAAGTGAGTATCATTTATCTGTGTTTCATACCTACAAAGTGCACCTCTAATAGAACTGCATTAAATTAGATAGTAGCCTTAAAAGTTAGTTACTGTGGATAATACTTAGATGATCAAGGGTTTATCCAACATAACATTTTTCTCAATTTTTTGTAATACAAGATAATGGGTTCTGGACATAGTTAAAATGTCATTAATTGATTTGATCACATAAGGTACTACAAATATATTCTATTTATATTCACCAACCACTGTAATTGGTCAACTTGAAGACCATGAAATTGCTGCAGTAGTCATGACTAAAAATTAATAGATATTGGGATATGTTGTGTAGCCCCAGCCCCTTAATTTCCTTATAGTTGAGTGATGTTTTGTGTTGTCCTTCTTGCAGGCCACCCCACACAGAGATCAGTGCTTGTGTCCCTCCTGCACCTCCTTCCCCTCCTGCTCCTGCTCTCCTCCTCCCGCTCCATCAGACTTCCCCACTCCCCCACCCACACCCCCGAAGACACGCTCACCCGAGGCCGTTCCTCCATCACCCCAATTTCCCCCACCTCCTCCAGACCTTGAACCCATCCCTGAGCACACCGATCCACCGGCTGCATCCCACCATCCTAATTTAAGGTATGTTCCCCAACTCCCTACTGAATACCTAACTTTTCTAATAATGAAAAGGTGGTAATGTTTTGTCTGACATTGGCTGGTTTGAGATGCAACTTTCTCTCACTAGAAAACATACTCGCCAGTTAACATAATTATTAGCCCCAAGGATTAAAATATGTTCTGCTTTGAATCCAATATTTGGTATCATCCCCAGTCTGACACTTTTATGTTTATGTACCTATTGTGTTGTGTCTATATGACCTGCTTTCCAGCTTTTTGCTCACTACGGTTCTTACAGTAGATTTACCTAGAGACACACTTGCCCCTTTAGCCTACTTGATAGAAAAGTAGACACGTTCTTATCCTCTCGATGCCATTCCAGGTCAAACCAAGGTGCCAAATTGACAGGTGGTGCAGTAGGCTAAATACACTAAGCACTATTCCACACACTTTTGGGTATAATATTTTTCAATACAGTTTTTGTATAGCCAAAAATCATAGCAATTGCTTTACATTGCTTAACAAAATTGTTGATTTAACTGCAAAAATGTTAGAAAACAGTAAACTGCCATACTACCCCGCCACTGGTTGGGTAGTTTGTTTGCCAGATAATCATGTTCATAATGTGAAACATATTTGCTTTTGCTTTTTGTCTAGTTTAAAAAGAGCAAAGAGAGGTTACATGCACTACAATCCACTACTGCCCTGTGCCATGTCAGCCCCCTCTATAATTATGATATTATGAAATTAAATGACATATTATTATTGCCCTGGTCTTCACCACATGAAGTCAAAGGAAAGAGGATTTGCTCATGTCTGAATTTGGTGGTTATGGAAAATCAATTAGTTTATATGCTACAGTATGTGTTATAGAGCTGTGGTTAGCTGGTGGTTAGAACAAGCAAAGGATTAAGATTGGATACTGTTTACATGCTGAGTTAGAATTGAGCAAGACATAGTTATGGTTCATCTTGTGACACTTTAGTAATTGCATTGACACAGACATTAAATTATGTCTCTGGTTTTTCATTTGGAACAGAGTCAGTGCTGGTTTTGATTTAAAACTATCAGCTGCACTGATTTATTTTAAGCAATTTAATTGATATAGTTGACTTTGGAAAAGAGAGTGACTCAGCCCCTTTATATGCAATATAACATTAGTCCAGCAGAGGGAGCTTTATCAAAACACTGTCTTTCTACCTAACTACACAGTGCAAGGACAAAATGATTACATAGAAAGCAGCATCTATTGAATTTTAAATATGCTTCAGATTTATTCATAACTCAAGGAGATGTTAAAATTGTATCTATTTTACTCTGGTCAGAATATGCAGACTGTCAGGTGCATAAAGTGTACCTATCTTAACTTTAACCACTGGACATTTTTTTAATGTATATTGGCATTTCATATCTGGAAAACAATTTACAATCAATAAGCCAATTTGCTTTGTTTTTCTGCTTTCATATTTATTGAGGGATGCAAAGGATTACAAATAGTACTATGTACAACGTCCTCTTCCTAATTCTTTATTTTCACAAACCCCACTTACAAAACATGGAAGAAATTTTGCTCAAACTCAGCTCATTAAATCACTATCAGCAGCGCTATGCCAGTGTACAGTGAAACACAGGCTAACCATGACAGAGCCTGGAGATGGGACGAGTGGTTTTCTGTGTGGTTACAACACATGTGCCATAGAGATATTATCAATGACCGTCTGAGGAGGTAGACGCAGTGGTCTCCCTTTGAGGCGCTCTGATTTCACCACTAACTCGTCTGGCTTTGATGGAAAAAGACATTTAGAAAGGGGATACTAATCAGACCAATGCAAATCTATTGTCAAGATGTTGAGAATAAACCTAAAGCAAATGAAATTAGACAAATAAAGATGTAATGATATAATTTCTTTTCATCTATAATACACAAACTTTTTAGATTCCAGTAGTGGTGGCTGATCGCAATTATATTGCAATTTAACTATGATCACGATTCATGTACAATTTGTATTTCTCTTTTGCTTTTAAGAGCTAAATGAAGTCTTTTTATTTTGAAAGTGGGACAAGGGTGGGATCACAGTTTGATTTCTATTGCCATATTGGCTAGCCCTACATTGTACACTATACTAAGTTTTTTTTTGTGTTTTTTTAATAAAACAACATGTATTCAAAGCTGAAAAATGGGTGCACAGAAAAATCTAAATGATGCTGCTGTTTTTTTTCCTTTTTAGTGCTTGTTGCTTTGTTACTTTTTCATATTTATGCCTTTTTACTGATGTGACCCACTATATCTAAATAAAGACTATTTTACATTACCGATATATAAATACCATAATATATCTGTAGAGTAGACTTTCTATATTTACTTTCGCTTTTCCTCTCCTCTGCCCGTACAGTCGTGTGTGTGTGAAATGTGCTGACCCTGATTCAGTCTGAGTGCTTATGAATCTTTCAGAAATAGCTGCCGCAGCCACATCTTCCATTGCCTGAGAACGCTGAATTTTTTATTTGAGAAAGTGGACCTTAAGTCCAAGACCTCACACCAACAGATCAGTACAATTTTGTTTCCTTTTGTCATCAATATAATGTAAGGCAAGTTTATCTGATAAGCACAATTCATGAACAAAGTAATTCAAAGTGCTTTAGAGAATAAGAAATTCATTACAATTACAATACAAACAAATACAAACATAAAAAATCATTATTAAATGAACTTAAAAGAGAAAAGTGCAGAATAAAAACTAAACAGCCTAACATAACCATTTTGAGTCTGGATTTAATGTAAAAAAAACAAAACAAAGCATCTGTTGATCACATACACTATATACTTGTATCATACTAGAGCTGCTGTTGCTATGGTGTTTAGTACAATCAATATTTTGGCTTGTGCAGACTGTTGTGGGAGTGGGCAGCACTTTACTTGTCCCCTCAGGCTGTACAACATTGACTTTCACCCCTCTGGGAGATTTCAGTGTGGTCAATATTCATTTTCTACACGGGTTAACAGGGTCCATGTTTATTCTGTATAGAAACACATGTGCTAGTCTGAACAGTTGTGAAACATGTAAAATACGTTTGTCTGACAAATATTGCAATTGCGATTAGATTTGCTATTTATAGGATATACAAGGTTGAATGAACACAGGGATATTTATAGTTTACTGTAGAGAAATACATAATATCTAGAAATACATAATACCTACACTACAGCCTTTGTGATTTGTTAATTTTAACTTGATAAATCTAATCAATTGTTAATATGTTTTTTTTGTTTTTTTTTTATCTCAATCAGTGGTTCAATTTGATTCAATTATTCATTTAATCAGTCCTCACATGTAGTCCTATGTTACTGTATATTTCTAGGTTGATGTTTAGCCCCAGATAAGACACTTGAAACCTGCTCTAAACCAGGATGTGATCTTAACAGCGCCACAGGCTTGGATTTCTTTTGTTGTGGGTCTTCATTCCCCACACTTTCCCAGGAATTGGACAATAGGCATATTCTCAAATTTCAGATATCTACTGTACCTTTTTTCAGAAAGTGGAATCTTAGGTGATCCTGTTCTGTCCTTGTCTCAGATGATGGAAGACCTCAGCATAGTTGTATGATAATGTGGTGTGCAATTTGGCTTGAGTGCCAGTAAATTACATCAACTAGTCTGCCATCTGTCCAATCATTTTACCTACAATTTTAGTACTTACCTATCTAAATATTTCCATTTGTTATTTATTGGGTATCATTCAATGAAAAAAGTTCTGGACTACACTAGAATATCAGACAATGCCACTCTTCTTTTTCCAAAAGGTAGTGAAATGAATTAAAAGTTCAAATAAGTTCATTTTGATCAATATATGTCTATTCCTACCGGCTGTTTCATTTACTTTTGTTATCAAGGCTGCTGTGTTGAAAATACTACACGCATCCTTGACTTAAATCCTATTGTTTACATGAAGCTTTACTCTGGTTGGTTGTACTGAAAATGGGAGCTTTCATTGGCTGAAAAGGAAGACATCTTTATGCAGCTAAAACACTGTTAATCTTAATGCAAGCACCAGTGAGGCTTGGAGCAGCGGTTTGGGGGTCTGCCATTGTCTGGGTGCTCTGCTCTGTTGTAATAGAAATAGCTGTGAGTCTTTTTAAAGGGGCAGGGGGCTGGTGAGAGAGTGCAAGGGGGGAGGAGGCAGTCTGAGCGGCAACACACTGTGGCTCTATCAGCGACCAGCGAGAGCGATTCACTCATGCACGGAAGCTATATTTTAACGCCAATTTGCATCAGATTATTTTGATTTTATTTGAAAATTTAAGGATATCTTTGACCGTGGCAACGCTTCACTTGGTAACACAGATGAGGACTATTACTATCAGCGCGGGTGCAACAGACAGAAGGATGCTGTATAAATTGGATAGCTCTTAATCATCTAATGGAGTGAACGCTTGATACAAGCAACATCTCCTTGGCGTCTCATCCTCCGCAGTGCAGCGCAGTAAACCTTCAAACCAAAACAAGAAGAAAAGCAGAGAAATCTTTTGGTGAAGCAGGTGGATGTGGTGTGAGGTAGGGCATCAGGAGCAGGCAGGGGGGGCCGGGGGGGCTGACCAACAGGACCATGGGAGCCAACGAATCCATGGAGCAAGGGCAGACCCGTTGTCTGTCCCAGGAACACATGTAAGTCACCTGCACACAAGGTACACGGTACACGTAGTACACATAGTCTTATCCTTAGTCAAATAGAGTGAACGAAGGCGAGTGGAAGCTTTGTTGTTATTGTGGGTCTAGAACAAGTGGAAGGTTGTGGAGTGTCTTAATGCTTTGCTGACACATGTTTTTGTTTATTTATTACACTGGACACCCATGTTATATGGATAGTTTCAGCAGCTATGTATTGTATTTATTTATTAGATTCTGTCAACAATCGTGCGTTAGTAACAAAACCACATATTTTACTGTTATTTGGTCATCTTGGCAATGCTTTTATTTACAAAACATTTCGCACGAAGAACTTGGATCTGTGATGAACCACTATTACTGAAATAGTTTTGTATTGTAATAATAATGTCAGAGTTTTTATGTTTATGTATTCAACAATACACACACAGGATATCTGACTAGTGAAAAAGCCTCTTTGCTTCCACAACAAAATTTCTTACATCATTTTGTTGTCACCTTTGGAAGCAGTTGGCATTCTTGTTTCCCATGTCTTTGTATGCAGCTCTATTGTACATTGGAATCTGTAGCGGCTAACAGAGTAGCATTGTTGTACCCCTTTGTGATGTAAATATGGAGGTGCAGATCTGAACACGTGTTTTTGCTCATGCTCCTACTGGATGTTTTTCTCCTTTGTAGAGCTCTATGTACCTAAAACATAACAGTGGCCTGTGTAATTCCAGTGAGAACCAGATTTAGGTAATGAGTGCATAGACTGGTGGGGTGATGTGCAGAAAAGGAGGAGGGACCTAAAGTGGAGAGATGAGAGAAGAAAATGGTCTGTTTTATTTATGTTGAATCACAGGGCAAGTGGAGCAGCAGTAAGTGTGCGAGGTACTATTTATAGGCTTGTTACTATATATGTGTACATGTGTAGAATTTATTTTATTTGTTATACTTAAATAGTTAAATAAGGTCACAAGAGTTTTATTTTTTAATTTACCAATTAGCTTTAATGTTATGATATCTATATCTGCAATGTGAAGAATATGCTTTTTTGGATCAAAACATTTATATTCAAGTAGGGTTGTGCAATTAATCATATTTATAAATAAATGATTGTTCTCATTACACAAAAATTGTAATCAAATAATGTGCTTGTTCTGTTCCTTAAAAATTGGAACAAAGCCACTTTCCTAATCTACTTATTCTATTAAAATAAAAGTGTTGCATTTCTATTAATATTCCATATTCATTTGTTTTATAATGTTAATGGCATATTATTATATAGTCATTTTGTACGTGTTTATTCAAATGCTGTTGACAAAATATACACGTGTTTATGTTTATAGCTTCATTTGAAGGTGCCATATGTCACTAATCCTCTAAGGCAGGTTGTGTGCTGTCTGCCCTGATGGGGGTTGTTATTCTCTGGTTTGGTGTCTCTTCCCAGAATGTCTGATCTCATCATTAGTTTGGGGCACATTTTTAACCCCCTTCCTCGCCCCTTCTCACTCTGCTGTTGCCCATTCTTGGCTCTTGCCCTACAGCCATCTGGTTCTCAGATTAGAACAGACAAGGTACAGTATTAACCGTCTCCTGCATTGTCTTTTCTTTGTTGGTGTGTGGAGTTTCAAGTTCATGGACAAACCAGGTGTATTGGACAGCTGATTTACAGTTTTGATGGGAATAACTTGCATAAAACATCTGGTTCTTTGAGTAAGAATTTGTCATGGCTTATTTCATACGCCTCCTACAGGTACAGCTAATTCTCCATATCATCTTTATGCCCCTGGGTTAAGAAGTCATTGGCTGAAGACAGACTGGCTTTGTCTCATTATTATGGGAACCCTACAGCTTTGTTCCAGTTTAGGATTACATTTGACTATATAAAATACAGCAGGTTTTGTTGAATTAATTTTGCTTGTAGTGGTTCTCAGAGTATGGGTTTCCTAGTGATGTAATGGCAACGATGTCAGCCTCATTCATCTTTGAAAATTCAAAACGCAGGGGCTCCCTCTGCTGGCCATAATTTTAATAGACACCAGGATGTAAACAATAGATTTTTTGCTTGTACTGTGCTGGGGATTGTCATGAATTGAATCAAACTGCATTATTTCTTTTAGCAACTAAGCAAGTTAGAAGTAAGTCTGAATATTCTTGCTCTTGTTATTTCATATTGATATACCCAGTTATTATATGAAGGCATAATGGAAACCTATTTTGACACAAAATTGGTATATAATCAGGTAGCCTGTTTTAAACAAAATGAAAGGCTTCACCGAGTAATTGATTTCTTAAGCAACACTGATCCAACTAAGGTCATCATCAATCATCTATAAGCCAAATTCATGCTAAAAAGGCAGAATATATTAAGTCAGTTAGTTAAAAGTGGGATTTTGTCATATAATCCATTGCGGCTATCTTTACCTGCAAGATAACCGATCTAACACTGTTGATTTTGGTAGGACCCATCTTGGTTGTCCATCCTCTCTCTGTAAACATATGGAGTGTTGTTTTTGAACACTTTGCTATAAGCAGTGAAGCATTTGACCATGACTCTGCCTCTCTCTCTCAGGCTGCAGTGAGGCTCTGCTATTGGTGGCTTCTGCTGCTGCTCTCTTTGTTTCTATGTGCTCTGAACACGACCACTCACCACTGCCTTCTGCTGCTCTGCTTTGTTTTGTCTGCCTCTGCTCGTCTGTGCTGAAAATAGACACTGCATGCAGACTGCAGTCATATTAACTCAAGTGGCCTTTTGATGTTCTAGCCAACAGACTTATTAATAGGTCTGATGGCTGCATGTGTTTATATGTCTAGTTTGTGTGAATATAATAGTTATTTGTTGATTATTAGCTATTATGAACTTTATATAATGATTATACTAGCATTTAATCATTAAGCTATTTAAGAGTAGAAAGATACAGCACCTTTGAAGAACCTACAGAATTGCAAATAAACTTAAAATTAAGCAGATCAAAAATCTATCACTTGGTATTTGTTTTTGATAGGACATGTTTTTGATTGTGGTCTCTCGCACTTCCCCACTTGTGCACTTGGTATACACGTTCATGTGAAGTGCGCTGGTTGTCTGTCCCAGCTGTATAGAATGTTTTGATTTTAACAGAATCAGTTTAATGAAGTTTAGCCTATAAATATATGAAGGAAGACACTATTGTTCACTATTCCACGAACAGAGCATAATATAGGTCTAAACCAGGAGCCTAATAAATGCGCACTTTTTTTTTTTTTTTTTTTATAAATGCGCACTTTTTATGATATTTTACACACCGCTGCCAGTGCGCAAACGAACCAGGAGCAAAAGTGGGGTTTCCCCGTGCATTCGATGGAATATAGAACAAATGAATCAGGAGACCGGTTAACTCTGCTGCCCCTGTTACTATAGTAACAACCACAGTGGAAAGTGAGCTGCCTCCGTGATATAGGAAATCCAAGGTTTAAGCTTGACTAACCCAGCTTAGCCACCTTTCATGCTAAGACCCCTCTGCAGTTTAATAACATTGCTGATAGCTGTTTTACACAGCTTAGATGTTTGCTTTACCACGTTCAGTACGCTAGTCATCTGAAGTGAACTGTCTTCTCATTTTTCACCCCTGCTCGTTTGAGCACTCACGCACTTCATGCACTTTCAAAAAATACACACTTCATTGATGTGTGTAGTGCGTAGCGTGGGTATTGGGACAGTAAATGTATTCTCTACCTTTATTGTGTGTTGTGTGCTGTGGGTGGCAGTTTTTTTTGTTTTGTTTCTGAACATATGGTGGGAGCAGCCTTGTGTCTCCATGGCAACACAGTGTTTGCAAACCCATTATTTGCTTTATTTGAAAAAATAAAACCAAATATTGTTGAGAATCTATGGGGACTTCATTAGCAATTAACAAGGTGATAAGATAAGAAAAAAAAAACATTTAAATGTTGTAGAATGGTCTGTTATTTGTTTGCATTAAATTGTGTGAAATTATACCAAGAAAGAATAATAAACAGGAAATAAATGTGTAACTTAGGGCTATAATAATAGGAAATACAGTACACATGGATTCTTGATCCTGGGTCTGTGTGGCAGACTGTTGGTCCTGTCAATATAGTGGCTTAATATATCTCCCACAGATTATGGCTCTGCTTTGGTCTTCAGTCTCACATCAGCACTAAGCTGAAAGTGACTGAAAATTTGCAATTCAATTTACTATAAATGAGAAGAACAATGACAACAGCCATATACTCTGCGATTTGTTATGTTTTAAGCAATTCCAAAAAAGGTATGAAATTGTCTCGTCCTCATGCTGCCACACTGATAATGAACGTCAGTGATGTACAGTGAGTTTTTGCAGTTGTCCTAGTTCTTTTCTTTTGTTTCTTTTTGACAAAGTCTGAAACAAAAAAGAACTGACGTTAATGCTTGCGATTGAAACGATATGGCTGATTTAATCATTTAGTTTACTCATGGAAATACCAGATCATCCATCATCAACATGTCAAGTCTACACGGGTTTAATATCACAAGGGAAATTAAGCAAACACTGGCAATAGTTGGAGACTGATCCTGTAGGACCCTGTACTGAGGTATGGCACTCTTTTATGTTATTTATTGTTTTGTGGGATAAACACAACAATGATCATGAATATCAGTGGCATTGATTATTTTATGGGTCATTTATTGAAGCCATGATCACAAGATGGGATTTTAACCCCCCCTTTATGTTTTGGACAGCGCCCCCTCACCACCAAATGCTCAAAATCTTTTGCTGCTGAAGTGTTCACAAGCTCAATCAATAGACTGCAGGGATGAATCTTTACCGATTTCTCTGCATTATGCTGTTATGTGCTTTTACTCAGTACAGTGACGATAAAGTCCCTATGCTAGTAAAGATTTTGTGGTTTAGTTTGTGCACTTTGCCAATGTCCAAGGTGAAAAGGGTGGAAGTGTCTTTAAAAACAGTATTTTTATGGTTTCTTCTTTTTATGTAAATTAATTATAGCTAAATACAACCAGTGCTTGCTAATGAGAGCTGGTCTGATTGGTGGGCTGTTGTCTGCGTTTTCCTCTTTGTGGATACAGCAGTGTGATCAGAGAGGGAGAGAGAGAGAGAGAGGGATGAGGGAGAGAAAAGGAGAGAGGGAGGGGTGGTAAAAGGCTGAAGGCATAAGGGAGAATGCAACAGAAGCAGAGCGGTGCCTCCAAAATACAGCCAATACATGGGCTTGGACATCTGAAATCTTTCTGTCCTTTTATTTTAAATCATTTTTATTTGGAGGAAAACAAGCTTAACAGATACCTGCTGCCTGACAGATTACAAGACGGAGCTTTAAGAATTGAAGGATTTGGATTTTAATAGCTTATAGAGGAACCTGGAGACAGCAGTGAGATTGGAGCGTCATCGGCAGTCAGCGTGCGTCTACCTTTTGCGTTGGCCAATCGCAGCGTAGTGCGGAAGAGCTGCATCCTGGTTCCAGCATGGCAGTGAGTGCGTGGCAGGCTCTGTCTCCTCTGCAGTGGGCCCGATGGGGATGGGATTCGCTGGTGGGAGGGGCGACCACTCCAGAGGGATACAGCCCAGGATCAGAGCCCTCTCTGGGGATACTCCGCCGGATCTCATGGGGCTCTAGCCATGACAGTCTGGTCAGGGCTGCCATCAGGCCAGTCCGGCAGAGGTGAGGGAGTGGCAGGAGGCGATGTATTGATCTGCAGAAATGGAGGTTCAGGAGTGTTAAATCCTGCACATTTTGGTGTCTGGTCTTAAAAAATAAAATAAATAGACATGTAATTTATTTAATTCCCCTCTTGTCAGGTAAGCCACGTTAAGTGCTGAATCCTTTTTTGTTGATCCCATTTATTGACATATGATGGATTTGAGGGGGGCGAGTTATTGCCCTATAAATAGCTTCTTTTAGTGGATATAGTGCTCCTAATGTCATACTTACTCTGTGTGGGGCGAAATGCCACAAGATCTTGCAATACTGAAAATGACAATGATGACGTATATATATATATATATATATATATATATATATATTTGTTTTTTGTTTTTTATTTGCCACAAATATGGAAGCGATAAGTGCCAAGCTCATAATAATAATTTTCCAGGAAACCCTGTATGCTTTCACTAAATGTAATGAATGAGACATATCTTAAACAATGATATGTTTTTATTTTGGTCTCAGTCTTTTCTTGACTCAGTATCTTGTCATAAAATGTTGGTAGATCATCTTGTTTTCTGTGAAGATGGCGACTCTCCCAGGTGATTAATTAAATGTAAAAACATAGACATTTGGTCAGTTGTGTACTTGTAATCAGGCTCTAGGTTACTCATGTGTAGCCCTGATTTTTCACATTTTATGATATTCTGAGGCAAATTTCCCCTTTGAGACAGCATTTAGTTGCATATGTTCCAATTCACATTTATGTAATTTTTTTTTTTTTTTTTTTGGACTGCTGAGCGTTCACTTTGGTAATCCTCTTTGCTATTGCTGTTTTACTATAGGTTTAAGGGCTCATCTGTGCAGTTATAACCTTGGGGGTTGTGGACGATATTGTCAATAAAATCCAGTGTTGTTCTTCAAAAATACCCCCTCTGGACACCCGTTATTGCTGTCCATACAATAGTGACTTTATTAAAATATGCCCAGAGCCATTCACGCAGGGCATCTCAGAATTTTATTGGATTATCAATTTTTATTTTTATGTAATTTTTTTTACAGGAGCTCAGACTCTGATGGAGCCTTTGAAACCCCAGAGTCGACCACACCAGTGAAGGCGACCCCAGAAACCCCAAACCAGCAACCACCTGCCACTGAACAAGGTATTAAAATATATTGGACTATAAATCACCAGGTACAGTATATAAGATAAAGTTATGTTTACAATTTATTATCAAAAAGTAACAACTAATATCTAACTGCTAACAATTAACATCAAACACTGAATATAATTCCAAATAAAAGTGGTTGAAAATCCCTTTTAGAAATAAACATTGCTGGCCAATAGATGACATTGAGATTTACCAGTGTGTAGACATGACTGTATTTTTTTTTTTATATTTAATAGAAGAATTATTAAATTGTATCCATACCACAGTATTTGGTCAGTGGTTGTAAATAATGTAAAAAATATCATAGTACTGACTGAATGAGTTTCGTTTATGGAAGATTTCAGAGCACCATCTCGTGGACTGATGCGGGAACTACCAAAGTGGATTTTTCTATTGGGTTATTTGCAGCCCTTAAGCAGCTGTAATTAGCACTTTAAAGAAGCTAACCAAGTCATTTATATTTTATGTCTTTCAGTACCAGACTCTTCCATCAATAACACTGTCTCTGACTTGCCTTTTGAACGGTCCTGCAACTCCCCCTCCACTTTTGATGAGGACAGACCCATTGCAGCCAGTGGGTCCTATAACATAGACTTATTTGCTGCAGATTCAAATTCCACATTGACCCGTTCCCTCAGTCTTCAGGGAGGAGAACTAGATCATTCCGACGTTCAGTTTGGGTCTACAGGGTTCCGACCACATTCCGAATCTTTCTCTGTTGGAAGTGGGAGCGCACCAGGAACCCTCCATCGACCTAAAAAAGTCAGAGGTGGTTCACTTAAAAAGAAGCCTATTTTAAGACAGAACTCAAATCCTGAAAGTGCAAAACCAGCATCATCCAGTAGCACTCCTGAGACTTTAAAAAGAGCAAAACCTCGAACATCCAGTCCCTTACAAACTCAAGAGGAAGGTGAAACTGGTTCCGCGACCCCAAGTCCTGGTGGGACACTCAGACGAACCAGGAAGAACCGTGTAGTGACTCCGCCCCCTCTCACCGAAGAGACCAATACCCCCCTGAACGACAATCCAGCGGTCTCTACTTTACCCCTGTGTCAAGAGGAGCCCCAAGTCTCTACAAGTCCAAACCCTAAAGAAGAATCACCCATCCCGCCCAGTGCCTCCTACAAATGGGACCCAGACAATATTGACAATATCAACCCATTCAAAACAGGAGGTAGTAAAATCGCCAATTCTCCTGTGCTTGGACGTAAAGATATTTCCGGTGCTGAACCTATACTCTCAGAAAGCCCCCCTATCCCTTCTTCAGACCCTCTTCCTCCCAGTGACCCAGCTCCTTCTAAAGAGCCTATTTTTAATCCAGAGGAGCAGCCAGTTTTGCCAAACCGTCAAGGAGTAAGGCTGGAGTTTGATTACTCAGAGGAGAGTGGTGAGGCGGCCCAACAGGCAACCCCTCCTCACCCAAAAAACTGGGCAAAAAGCCTGGTGCCAAGATGCCTCTTCGGAGACCCAAACTAGGACTGAAAAAGCCCCCTCCCACACAAACAGAGGAGCTTGACAACAACCCTCCAACCAATGGGAATGATGAAGATATCCCAGTGCCCAAAGTCTCATATAACTTTGAGGACAAGTGGGACGATCCTAATTTCAATCCATTTACTTCTAAAAAAGGCATTGGCAACTCCCCCAAGTTATCTCGCCCCACTCACAGTTTTGACCCCAATAACTTTGACGACTCCATAGACCCTTTCAAATCATCAAATAAAATCAACAGCTCCCCTCCAAAGGCCTCGGCGTCATTTGAACTGTCTGCAAATGATAACGATGTTGAGAATGATAATGACAACATTGGGGACCTGGAAGACCAAAATCAGAACAAGCCTGCCAAAAAGAAGAAGACTCCAATTAAATCGTAAGTGCCCCCATGTTTGGAAATGTTCAAGTGCATTTGACAGATTAATACATTTTCAAATTATTATTTGGTTTGGTGGGATAGTACCTCAGATAAATATTCATCATAATTTTACATCAGTTAAGTGGGAGTTTTTGAGGAAAAATACAGGAAGTAGTATACCCATGTCATCAATTCCATTCAAAATGCAGAGACAGTTTGAGTTTACACAAAAGGAAGGCATTTTTTCTGACAGTTTAAATATTGATTTAACAAAATAAAGATTATTTATTATTTGTCATATATTAACTATTATGCAATTTAGACATGTTTTGGCTTGTTGACATAATGGTTGCTAGGTAACCTTTACATATGCCATATCTGCTGCCCTTGTCCAACCAGGAAATAAAATTGCAAACTTCACCTAAAGAAAAGACTTGGCAGGAGTTTCAGTAAATTCATAAATATAATAATGTTAACTGTGTTTTAGTAAAATAAGTAGTCTGTCACCTGTCAGATGCACTTTAAAGTTTCATCTTTGGTCTATGGATTTTCAGCTTGTAAAGTTAGAAGGGCTAGTTTGTTTTTTTCCATTGTATGTGCATTGTCTGTCTGTCTGTCACCTGTGTCTATGTATTCCCAATGTCACAGGAAATCCAATGGCGTGTCCTCACTATGTTGTATGTTGTAAGTACAGGGACAATTTGACCAATAACCCTAACATCTATGAACTCACATACCTCATCGATGTTGTTAATGTATGAACATTTTATAAGCTTCTGTCATCTTTTAACCAGACATGTTTTGCCTTTACGTTTAGAATGTCATTCTCTATCACAGTATAAAACCAGTGCCTGAAGAAAAGCAAATTGTTTATAGTGACATCTAGTGGCCAGTTGATCACACTGCACCAAAAGTTCACCTTGTACAGTAGAAAAGCTGTACACTCTAGTGGCTGTTTTGGATTTTTGAGTAGTAAATAGGTCAAAAAAGGAAAATTGATAGGGCAAAACAAGACTAAAAACTAAACTCTAATTTCTTACCATGAATTACTATATTTTTAAAATGTATTTTAATGCAAATTTCCTCTTGTTCATGTTATTGACTAATTATGGCTACCTTATCACATTTTTTTTCATGCAAACAAAACTTGTGTATGTATTATAAATAAATATTACAACAAACACTCATTTAATTTCTATTTTCTACAGTAATACTTTTAGAGTCAAGAGGTCACCAAAGAAATCACCACTGTCAGAACTTGCTCAGGTACCCACCTTTAGATGTCAATATTTATTATATTACATTTTATATACATTTTGACAGTTTTATTTATATCTGTTTTTCGTAACTTTCTATTTTGACTTTTTCTTGATAACTTTCTGCAGGATTCCACAGAAGACCCTGCGTCGAACCTCCCCCAGGACGACCACGCCACAGACGAGGAGAAGCTGGCCTCCTCCTCCGGGCACAAGTGGAGTGCCCTGCAGAGTGTTGAGGCCGATTTAAACTCTGAACAACAGGACTTCCCTCAGCCCAGCGATCTCACGGCTTTTGTGAACGAAAGCAATCTGCCCCGAGAGACGACAGGTCAGGCTCATCTTCCTTTTAATAGTCTGTCAAAATTCTGGTGTTTTTACCTGGATTATTGGTATTGATGTTGAACCTTATTACTGTTTGTTGGCAACCGGGTCCACAATTGAATGTTTGAATAATGGAGCAACTTCATCATACTTAATAGTTAACTTTTTCTGATAGAGAAGACATTTGTGGATTTTCAGTTTGATTATTTCTTTGAAAAATTGTTACATAGACCCCACTGCCTTCCGTCAAATTTTTGACATCAAACTCTACAACTCTTACCATGTCAGAGGCGAGTTGGAGGAAACATTCAGTAGATAGTCTTTCAAAAGGTATTACTGAACAGACTTCAAAGCAAACTACAAACTATTGAAACTGGAAGGCTATTACAAACTATATCCAATCATACAGTAGTACCATTGATTTAGTCTTACCAATAGAATGTGCCAGCTGTCCCGTTTCCCCACTGCACTCTGACCTCAATAGCCACCTCTAAATGTGGGCGGTCTAATTTACTGGACCATAAGCTGAAACAGGAAAAGCAGCTCCATTTTGTGCCTGGTCTTGTCTTTGTAGCAATAAAAACATATCTGTGTTTATATTTTTATATTTAAATAACAGAAACATGTATGTTCCATTATCAGGAGCTGACTATGAGATTGAATACATGGAGAAGATCGGCACCTCTTCACCTGTGAGTTGTCTTTTGCATCTTTTATTGTTATATCATAGACTTAATCAGATGCAAATAAAATGTGATATTTTCTTATCTATGTTATAATGTTGTTTCCTCATCAAAATCATACCTGGAGTGTTATGTTACATTCACACATGTTTAACACAAAAATCCTGCATATTTAGGCTGAGTTCTGTTCCACCTTGTGATGTTCTATGGTAATAAAGGAAGTGGTCCACTGTGTTTTTAAACTCCATACACATTCATTAGAATCATTTGGATGATTTCAGCCCTGGAATTGCCCACCTCTACTCAACAAAAGGTAAAAGGTAGTCGCTAACTTGAAAACTACTACTTCATGACATCACAAGGTGGAACAGAGCATTTTGAACTGTGTAGATGTAGACAAATAATAAAGGGTTACTTCACACAAACGTGTGGTATGTTTTTGATGAGGTAACAACATGGCTTAAAGGTCACAAGAGTCAATTTTGTGTAATATAGGACTATATAGGACCTTTAATATTAGTATGAATATTATTTTCTTATATTCTGTTGTCTGTTTTAGCCTCTATCTGTGAAGAAACCATCTTTGTACCTGAAGTTGGACTCTGTGTCTGACAACTAAAACAACACCACTAATGGGTCTGAACCTAACTCACCTTGCACTGGGTAAGTCAGCATGTCCTCTCCAGCCCATTCACTTTCTGTTGTAGATGACATTTTGAGGATTTGCTCCTTGAAAAGATAGAATGGAATACAGTTTGATGCAATTTCTAAAGGTACAAGTTCAACCACCATGGAATTCTTTTTTCATTTCAATAAAACAGAGATACCTCCAAACAACACCAGAAAAAAAAATAAATAAAAAAAAAAAAAAAAAAAATATATATATATATATATATATATATATATATATATATATATATATATATATATATATATATATATATATATATATATATAAATAAAAAAAAATAAAATAGCTGCAGGGATAAATAGAAATAGTAATGTTGCATGTTTTTCTAACAAGCAGGCGGCAATGCTAACGCTAATGTTAGTAGGTTTACTCATATTGTGTTCCCTACATAAAAAAAATAAACTAATTAATACTATTGGTTTATGCTATCTAGATATTTGATGCATTATGACGACTCAATCCCTATCTCTATTTTAAAATAAATGGGATAAAAGTACACATCATAGTTCTGGGTTGTTGACATATAATGCTAAACTTGTCACTCATGTTCATAAATACTTTTCTCTCACACTGTGCTTCTAGATATTTCATCATGACTCACTATATGACATGACTATGCTTTGTGCATTGTTATTTGCGTCACCTCTCTGCAGGAGCTTTGAGGAGATGGAGGCGCGCAGATCACAGCGGGCATAAAGACTCCAGTCCTCAGCACACGGCCTGGTCCCGAAGGCTCTGCTGGAGACAGGGGACGGAAGAGAGAGAGTGAGAAGCTCGCCCGAAACCAGAGCACAGAAAGAGAGGAACAGGTGAGAGTTTGATCTATTCATCATTATTTTTTCAGAAGTCATTAATCTGTGTCCTGCCATTTTTATTTAGATAAGTGTGTTTTATTTTGAAACATTTGCTCCATGCCATTATATATCTAGTCACCAGGGGGAGACAGAGCACCACGGATGAAATTGTGTCGATAATGATTTGGCTTCAATGAGTGATCATCTGATATACTTCACTAACAAATAGAGATAGGTGGAAAAGGTGACAACAAAAGATTACTAAAAAAGATTACTAAAAAAGACTAAAAGATAACTGTAGACAGTAGTACTAATTTATTATATAGTTTTTTTCTATACTAGTATGTGTATATGGTGACACAGCAATCAAAGAGCTGCCCATTTGTTACATTTTATATACAATGATGTTAATAAAATGTAGCCTTTTGACTAATATTATTTTTACACCCTGTCAAGATTGAGTGAAATAATTCTTTGTTTTTCGAGTGTTCATCAGCAAAAATTCGAACTGAACACTGTGGTAATCATGATTCATCCATAGCAACCATTTTATGACACAAGTTTGACGTAGGCTCCCAAAGCTATAGGCAGAAAATCATGTTTATTACTAAGCCCCCAAAGCTGCCTCCTAAACAGTCAGTGCTTGCTTTGCTTTGCTGACCTCCCCCTCCCTGCCCTCTGCTCCCCCTGGTGCCCCCCACAGCCCGTGGGTCCTGCTCCTGCCCCGGACATGCCCCTCTTAGAGCAGCTGTCCGAGTGTGGCGACCCCCTGCAGTACCTGGAGCCAGACCTGGCAGAGACCAACCCCACAGCATTCGCCCAAAAACTACAGGTGTGTTCAGACCGCAAAATGTCAGCCGTGTAAAGCCTATGGCCCTTTCTGTCTTGGGACATTTGTGTGTCTTTTTTGTCTGTGTTTTTGTGCACTTTTTACCATTGTTCACCTCTGTTTGTGTTCATCCTGCCTACTGCAATTTACAGTGCCCACTCATCACTGTATTGACAGCCTATTGGCAAATTGGCCACGTTGGTAACTTTTCAAACTACAAGACCCAACTAACTAGCGATTTATTTTATTTTTCTTGGATACTGGCCATGGAAATTCCACAGTGCATTAGGACAAGAGATAGACCCAGTCCTGTTCCAAGCAAATTCAATATGTCAGACTCTTTATTGTCAATATTCAGTGCAAACAAACAAAAAGTAAATGTATTCCTTTATTTTTGGTGTTGTAAGTCTCTTTTGCCAATGGTGCCAATACTAGTGGGGGCGCTGTAAGTGTTTCTTTCAAATTACTCCCTTGAATTTTAACTACAGTATAATAGATAACAAGCTTTAAGTATCTGAAGTATCTACTGTATATCTCTCTCTCCTTTATTCTTCTATCCATCCTCGGGCCACACACCCTCTCCCCTCTCCCTTGTGTGCGTGGCCCAGGAGGAGTTGGTGCTTGCTGCCCTGAGGATAGAGGCTCTGCAGGTAGCCAAAAACATCTCTCAGTGCCCCTCCCTCTCTACTGTATCCCCCCAGGTACTGCGCTGAGTCAGCCTGCACCTGCTCCCGCTGTGTGTGGTGTGGACATGCCTTACTATAACATCACCAGGAGAATGAGTGAGGGTGTGAACTAAAAGCGGGTGTGGTAGTGAGTGCATGTGCGTCCTCCTTTAACTCCCAAACCATGATCTTATGGACATGGTGGCTGCAGCCCTGCATCCACAAACTCAACTTCAGTTTCTAACCTGGCTTAGCGTGTCCAATCTGCGCACCCCTACTAGCTTTTTCAGGCTGAATTTTCCACAAAGAGCGAGTCCATTGGCTACTGTACTGATGCATGTTGCCTGTTCATGACAAGGCTAAAAGGAGCATGAATGTGTCTGGGAGCATCATGCTGGGCCCGTCACATTTGCTAAAAACATGTATTTCTTGGTTTATTTTGTATAGTTTATTACTTGGTTACACTTATAATAAGTAAACCTTATTAGCCTTAAAGGTCATATGTTACTCAAAATGAACTCTTGTGAGCTTTAAGCCATGTGTTAATGTTGTTACCTCCTCAAAAACATACCTGGAGTTGTGTTTTGTTTCATTCACACATGTTTGAATAACCCTTTATTATTAGTCTGTCTAGATCTCCATCACCTTGTGATGTCATGAAGCGATAGTTTTCAAGTTAACAGCTCCTTTTACCTTTAGATTAGTACAGATTGGCAATTCCAGGCCTGAAATCATCCAAATGATTCTACTGAAGGTATATGGAGTTTAAAAACCCAATGGAGCACTTCTTGTATTACCACATGACATCACAAGGTGATACAGAGTGTTTTCAGTTTCAAAAGAACTCAGCCTAAATATACAGGATTGGTGTGTTAAACGTGTGAATGAAACAAAACAAAACTCCAGGTATGTTTGTGATGAGGAAACGACATTAGAAATCGATCAGAAAATATCCTAATATGTGCTCTTTAATGAAGCGTGAAGAAATGCTTAATTCTTAATGAACAAATGGTGACTATTTTATTAAAGGGGTTAGGAGCTTATTTTGGAGTTATGGTATTCATTAAGTAGTTATTAAGCCGGAATCATTCTTGATAAACTATTTGTTCATTATGAATGAAGTCTTTTGTCATGCTTTATTAAGGCTAGTGAGGTGTAGTTATTATAAAGTGTTACCTTACTTTACTACCATACCGTAACCGCATTCTTGTTTTGGGATTGGTTCCTCTATTAAGACAACACACCTAGAGGTTTTCATTGTTTATTTGTATACAGTGTGGTGACAACAACTGCATTGGGCACAGATTGGTTACTTGGTACACAGGTGATGAGTTGCAGTGGAGTGAACATCCAAAGTTGGTTCAGGTCCAATAGCTCCTTGCAGACATGTAGTTCATTTCTGAATCTATTTCTCAAATATTTCACAGTCCTGCCCCAAGAAACCCAGCACTCGTCGATGGAATATCAATGGGTCGCCCCTTATAAAAGTAAGATAAATTTTCCCCCGCGACCTGACCTAACCCCACTACTGAACTCCCAATGTTTAATCTACTCCAATCAGGCATAATAATATGACCACTTATAATTATTTTAATGATAATGTTGTCATATTTAATGCCTGACAAATTGGTATATAGAATAATAAAAATAATGTAGTGTACTTCTTAACATTCATAACAAAAATAATTGTCAGACTACATTGTATATTGGTGATTGTGCATAACTGAGTCAGTGTGTAGTGTCCTTTACCTTTTATCCTTCCAAATACTTTTTGCAGTCACTCCTGTACTTTATAACAGCACTAGTTTAGATATGTAGTCTGTAGCAAATTGTCTTGGTCTATAATGGTATGTTTAAAGGTGCAGTATGTATCTTTTCTTGTGGGAAATCTTCCATCTGCTTTGTCTGGAATGTTCCATAGTATAGCATTAAACAGATCTCTCTTGCATTGATTCAATTGCAGGAATTTCAAGTACTAAAAACTAATCTAAAAACATGCATTTTTACTGTGAGCGGGATTGCTTCTCCACACATCTGACCTGTAACTTGGCCTGGTCACGTCATCTGCTTGTGTCCATGGAGAAAGACAAGTTTAATTACTTACTGTGGAATATTTCAGGCAAAGGAAGACATCTCCATGGGGTCTAGACAAGCAAGTGGCGGACCCTCCTAGAAAAAAGTTTCATGGTTTAAGTAGGAAAGTACCGAACTATTTTGTGTTTTTGTACATTGTGCCTAGAGTAAAGACATTTAAGGCAATTTGGCGGGATTGTCTCTGGGGACCTTTAAAATAATGAAGGAAAGAAAATAGAGTTTTTGTTCAAACCTCTGTAAATTGGAGTGTTGAAAGTCAATTACATTCACTTGTCCGTGACATTATTCTAACCTAACCTTTCCTGCTACACCAGAATAATTGCTCAATTCAGACCCAAGTCTTTTCTTGCTCTGTATTTTACATTGTCTCCAGTGGGTGTCTCCCATTTCATTAAATCCTTTTGTAATCCGGCTCTGCCAGGGACTTTGTTTGAGTCGAGACTTTAAAAATATAAAATAGTATTAAATCTACTTTGTTGTGCTTTTTAATATAAAGTGTAGGAAAGAGATTTTTGTTAAACTCATGTTAAAGTGAACTCATGTTAACAATGTAACTGAAATTGTTCATAGTGTTCAATGTAGATAAGTTTAATGCCATAGTGTGGAACATTCCATTTGAAGCAATAACATGTCAGTGGACATAATCAGGTGGCAAACTCTCAACTAGAAAAGTTACATCGTGCAAATTTAGGCATCTCATTCTCACATATGATTTTGTATTTGGGGCAGAATTGGTTTACGTCTCTAGTCAAGCAGGTAAGACTTATTCACTGCGAGATACATTAACACACACTAACTTCTACTTCCTTCACGGCTCAGTCCTTGCTCTAACTTCCCATAATATGATGCAGTTTTGTCTGTATCAAAACATTGTATTCCCCTTTGCTTGGAACCTAATCTCATTCAAGCTTTTGGGAAACAAGCAGGTTACCATGACCGCTCAGCTGGAGGCCACATCAGCCAATCACAGAGCTCATACTGTGGTTATGGCGACTGTACCATCCAATCATATGCCGGCCGGCCAAGTCTTCTGGAGCATCAATACCCTGGCTAATTTACACATGGCTTATTTATCTCATATTGTTTAATGCTATCTCATGCAGGATGGGTGTATGTTGGTACCAGGAGAGCTTGGGAAGTCTTGCTTGCTTTTACTGTCTATATAACTAGCTATGTTTCCATTTCTTTCTTTTCTTTCGTTTGGTTCCTGGGAGCAGCGAAAAGAAACCGCCCCAAATGACAGTCCAGTGTCCAAGAATTCCCTGTACGCTCGGACCACCAGCAACTACATGGAGGGAGAGAGCCCCCATCTCCCCAGTGACATGGACCACTCGCTGGGGATTGCACGGGAAGAGGTAGGGTGCTTTATTTTTATCCTGGATTTGAAAATGCAGCGTTCTTCTGGCTTCTCTACAAATAATTTTCTCACTTTGTAGATCATAACAAAAGAGAAGGAGGTTCTGGAGTGGCAGAAGAAATATGAAGAGAGCAGAGTGGAAGTAGTGGAGATGAGGTAAAGTTCAATTTTTGTCTACATTACTGTTGTAGTAGTAATAGTAGCAGAAGTAGTAGTATTAGTAGCTCCAACAATGTGTCTGGTGACTAAAAGTCCAGAGGTGGTATAGGTGTGCAAACATTTCATATTAAGAGCCAATAATTTTAAGTATTTAGGTCTTTGAAATTTCAAAAAGCAAAGTTGCAACATTTTCAAAGCCCAGAAATTCGACTTTGACTTGAAAAAAAACTCTTGAAAGCAAACAGAAATGAGTCTAGTAATAACAGTATAAAATATAAAGAAACTAATTAATGTACACTATGTAAGAGATGGGTTAAGGACAATGCAGTGTGGACGTGTAAGGCAGTTGACATTAGGTGAAACAGGTTGTTCCTTAAAACAAATAATTGAATCATGTTGCACTCTGCAGGTAGAGGGTAGGTGTCCAGTTGGCCCCAGCCCAGTTAGTGTGGATAAAACAGGACTTAGTTAATTTGACTGATTCGACTGAGGATAAGGAGGGGCTAAGAGGTTAACAGGGGAGGGATGGCTAATCAATCCTCTTACCTCTACTAATCTGATTTGAACAAACCACTGCTCCCCTCTTCCCCCTGCTGGTGTAGAACTGGGAGAATCAATTACTTCCACATATAACTGACAATAGGAAAAACAACAACAGTGCAGTATGAAGATTAAATCTGTTATAATGAAATGTGACCCCAAAAAGTTCTGAATGAAATATGAATGCAAGTCATCTTATTTTGTAATAAACCTTAAAAAATGTTTGAAGGCCGTGGTCCACATACATCACAAAAATAAAGATATCAATTTATTCATTAGATTCAGTATGTTTCCACTGGAACAGAAGGATGTTGTAGCTAGGCTGGGGCATTTACCCCTGAACTACTGTGAGAACTAAACAATTAAAATTAGTTGGTTCTTTTTTTCTGATTATTGTCGATGTAGTAGCTCCCAGAGGAATCTGCCTTGCCTAGAAACTTGCGTAATAGTGTTTTATATACATTTAACACATTTAAATATTGCAGTCATTTTGAAATGTTCATATACTTTTCTTTTGTAGGCGAATTGTTGCTGAGTATGAAAAGACAATTGCACAGATGATCGGTGAGTCACTTTAATGTGTTTTTTTAGTGCACAACATACATTTTATTTTAAGCCATTTGCCCCCAAAACACTTGCCACTTCTTGTTGCAGCACCAATTAACTTGCACACGACAAAAAGAGGAATGTGTTATACGCCTTAATCCATCACCGCTCTGACTCCTGCGAGAAGTTATAAAAACTGTTTATTTCTCCTGCGACACGCTCTATGTCTCTGGGTTTTCTGTTTGCGATGCTTTTTGCTCTGACTTGACCTGAATCGCGATGCCTTCAGAGAGGAGAGATGCCGCACCTTTTTGCTCACCGTGGCACCTATTCTTTGGGACTCATTATAAACCACTGCAGGCTTACGCGCTCTGCATTACCCCTGCTGCTGCTTATAATAACTTTTTTTTTATTTTTACAACCCCTGTGGACATTTCCCAAGATTCAATTTGCCTAATTTCTGCTCCGTCACTAAAGGATCTTGTAGTGCTTAGCTTTTGGTCACGTGTCTTGCCCTCACAGCTTGACTTTTAACACACTCCCTTCTTTTGTGTTCTGCCGCCATCTTTGCCCCCCTTACTGTTACACAGGCATGCCAGGTGAGTAAGCAGTCGCCCTTCACCTGTCTGTGTCATCTCCGTGTGAGCGCCACATGCCTTACCTGCATCTCACCTGTGAACGCTGCCTGCTCATTTGTTGCATCGATAGTATACTGTTGACTAATTATTTTTTCCATGGAAAAAAAGACTTGATTTTCAGGTGTCTTTTGTGTCAGCTTTACATTGTCAGTATGAAGGACTAAACCATTTAAATTGATTCTTGGTATAAGTTAAACCTACTTTCTGTCTTCCAAGTCATCAGAAAGAGTATCCAAGAGGCATTTCTTTTTTTATTGTAGGTCAATAGATGTGGGAGTTACATACTTCACAGATTGTGCTTAAGAAACAATATTTTGTGCATTTAGTAAATACTTAATTACTTGTATCTAGGACACCCTCCATCATTGAAACTTGTGGGTTTCATCTTGTACTTAAAATTTGTACTTTGCAAATCAGCAAAATCTTAAACCGAATAAAAAATTAAGATCTTACCTAAAACTGCTAAAACTGTAAACTATCATTACTATTCTGTTCCTTTTCCAAAATATGACACTCCTAACCTTTTAATTCGGCACCCAAAGCAACAAATCAATCTTCTTTCTTCCTTTATCTTTATTTATACAAAGTAACCCAATCAGAACACTTGGCCTCTTTTTTCATGCGTTAAAATGTTTTAAATACAACACAAACAGAAAAAACAAACAAAACAAGTATACAAGTGCATATAAAACATTAAAAACAGGGTCAGGTGTGTAAAAAAGTACGTTACCAGATTATTAAATTGCTATTGTGTCACATATCCAGTTTTGTTTTTTCTTGGAGTGTATTCTATTTTTGTGAAGCACAGTCTACTGAACAAGAACTACTGCTTGTCTTTAACAGTATGGTCAATTTTCCCATTGTGAAGTTATTTATGTTGCATGCTTCATTGATAAAGTCATTAATGCTGTACAGTGTAAGTCATACACTAACCCTCACATCTGGCACATCTGGTTTAAGTGGGTGTAACTGTATTGTTGTCAATAGAGGTCATTTTCTCCTCTACAGAGTCCATTACAGTGTACTTCCGCATTAACAGTGCCCCAATAAACAAACTTAACTTTATGCATTTGTGTTTTTTTTAGAGGACGACCAAAAGGAGAAGTCCCTGTCCCACCACACGATCCAGCAGCTCATTTTGGAGAAAGACCAAGCACTCGCCGATCTCAACTCAGTGGAAAAATCTTTGGCCGATCTTTTCAGGCGCTACGAGAAAATGAAGGATGTTCTGGAAGGCTTCCGCAAGGTGACCCATAGAGACACATGCAAATTAATTACTCCAATATAGCCAACTTTTACAGCCATTGTATATTTCTCCCATTATCTCCGTGCCCAGTAATTAACCCATGCATGTCATTGTGATCACAGAATGAAGAGGTTTTGAAGAAGTGCGCGCAAGAGTATTTATCCAGGGTACGGAAAGAGGAGCAGCGCTATCAGGCCCTAAAGATCCACGCGGAGGAGAAACTAGACAAGTAAGTCAATACACGGCCTCATTATATCAAGTTCATTTAGATGCTCCCCAAAGGAAGCAAGCAACAATATATTGCTTTCACCACAATGAAGTAAGTTTGGAAGAAGGCCAATGTAATTAACTGTTTCTATTGATTAGTTGGCGCTATTTAATGTAAGGTTTTATAAAGTACGCTATTTGTACACAAGCTTTGCAAATGTAAGCGTGTTTACATAAGTGTTATGGAGGGTATGAAGAGGTGACTCTGCATTTGCTTTGTGTTCAGGGCGAATGCAGAGATAGCACAAGTGCGAGCCAAGTCCAAACAGGAGCAGGCAGCCTACCAGGCCAGTCTGCGAAAGGAGCAGATGAAGGTGGACTCGCTGGAGAGGACACTGGAGCAAAAGGTCAGGAAATTACAATTAATACAATGTGAATGAAATTAAACGGTCTCTTCATTCTAATTGTGTGTTTGCTAAAGTTATATGAATGAAGCCCTCCTTAAGAAGATTTTAATTTAACCATGACATTTAAAAATATTACATAAGACACAAGATAACCTTTATTTTTTCTGTCTGGGGGGAAATGCAATCTTTCAAGTTCAAACTGTAAAGTACAAGAACTGCTTATACATACTTTGAGTTTAATTAAAATACTTAATATGATTTAAAAAATACAATGTAAGTCCAATAAAAACAAAAATGCTACAGAAACCAGTGTACAGTATACAAGGGGTGGTAGAAGTGACCACATAACACTTTGATGATATCAAGTATATTCATAATATGATGATATAAAGTACATTCAGTATATGCTTGGTTAGTGCATATATTGCAGCTCTATCTCTGTTTTTCCTGATATTTAACTTTCCCCGAGGCCAGGATTCAGGCTATGATCTAATTTTGGTTTGTTTAACTTCTGAAGTTTGTGTAAACCTCTACCAGGCTGTCAAGCCGTCAGAGCTTCATATGGATAAAAATAAAAAAGTGCAAGGAATTAGACATAAACCTGTCACAACAGATTGGCGAGCCAAATATGTGCTTTCTCCAAGTTATGATGTGTAGAGTTTGAAACTGAATTTCTTTGTAACTCAATTTTTACATGGCAGTTGCCTGAGTGATTGAGAGAATTCAATTAGTTTCAATTAGACTTACATAAAGTACACATTACATTGTAATCCAACAGTCCAGTGCTGAGCTATTTACCTACTACTTAAGCTAAATATATTGACCGATTGAAACCCCTGTATGTAGACCAGTGCAGTTATTTAATCAAATCCAGATCTAATCATTTCGGTCAATTATATGGAAATATGATCTTTTTAATGGAGAGGTCCACAGCCAATCCTCTGTGTGGTTAAATGTCACTGATTAAAATTCTCCCCATTACATTTTATGTGTGTCCTAACACTTTTATCGATGTGTGACAGAACAAAGAGATTGAAGAATTGACGAAGATTTGTGACGAGCTGATTGCCAAAATGGGGAAGAGTTAGCTGCACCATGATGTCCTGCAAAGAGGGACCCTGGAATATACTGGATCAAAAACACCCCACTTTAAAAACACAGACTTAAGCTTTATTTTGGGGTCTATGTTCATACATGTACAGAAACTGTACTACTGGCTTCCCACTCTGTACATATAGATGTCACTGTATATTGTATTGGGGTCTGGTTTTAAAATTTTAGAAATGTACCATATGACTTGGGAGCGAATGTTGTTGAGAGTACATTGTTGAAGTGAATGACTGAGTTAAATTATATTGAATGATGTTGCCATGACAGCCACTGAGGGAGAAGACTGTTTTACCCGCTCTTGTTGTTGTCTCCTCTTAAAAGACAAAGATAGAAGAGAGACCTACCTTGTTGATACACCACTATAAAATATATCTGTAGCCCCCCTGCATGTAAGGATAGTAATATTAATGTTTGTAAATATACTTCCGGAAAGTATAAAAAGTGTATTTTGATAGTCATTTGACCTGCTTCCTTCATGTAACCTTGTAGATATTTGTCATAGCTATGATATTGTGTAACTTTATTTTTGGGGGATTTATTTTGATATGACTATATATAAAACTTGTAAGTGTATTCAGTTGTGACCAGGAGTAATTTAATTTGGATGGATGTCTTCGTACTGCATTGTGTGTCACACTGACTCTCTGCACAGCTACTGTACAGCATTGGCTTCAAACGTGCAATAAAAGATGGCAATACAACAATGGACTGACCTTTTACATTTATGACTCTAATATTTCAAGGTTTACTCAATATTTCGTAGTGGAGGCATTTGGAGATAATGATTTTACACTTATGATTTTACACTTTACGAGAACAACAAAACATATTTATATTCTGCTTCATATTGTGGCGTTCTGGTATAAGAAAACACGATGATTTTTTCTGTTTGTTTATTTTCTGAACACAAAGGTGACTGTAGCCCATGTCAAAACGAGCAAAACAACGTCTCCAAAACTGATCAGGTCATTACGATACACTTCACCAAATGATCTTGGGGTATGTGACTACTGACTGACTAGTTGATTAAAGGGTCCATATTACACTATTTTTTTGATGTTCTGATGTTATAATGTAGTTTCCACATCAAAAACACACCTGGATCTGTGTTGTGTTTCATTCACACATGTTCAATACACGTCTCTCAAACAGAAAACACCCTGTTCCATCTTGTGATGTTGTCATGTCATGTGGTACTACAGGACGTGCTCCACTTTGTTTTTAAACTCCATACCCACTAGAATCATTTAGATAATTTCAGGCCTAGAATTGCCAGTCTCTACTGAACAAAAGGTAAAAAGTAGCTGTTAACATGAAAACTACAACATAACAAGGTTGAACAGAGAATTTGAGTTCTGGAGATGTAAACGGACTAATAATGCAGGATTACTCAAACGTGTGAATGAAACAAAACACAACTCCAGGTATGTTTTTGAGGAGGTAGTAACATTGTAACATGACATAAAGCTGACAATAAAGCTCACAAAGAGTCAATTTTGTGTGATATAGGACTTTTAAAAGTTAGTATGTAATTTTCAGATGGAGGGTATGCCACCTGCTTGTCTCCGTAGTATGACATTAAACATATCTATCTCCATGGAGACAAGCAGGTTGTGCTACCAGGCCAAGTTACAGGTCAAATTTAAGGCTTTTTCAAGGTATTTTTTAGCAACAAAAACACTTTTAATATGTAATAAATGCAAGACTTTAATGTCATACTATGGAATAATCTAGGCAAAACAATAACCTCTCCATGGTGGCATAGCGCTCCTCTAAATATTTAATTATAATGACAAACTCTTCCTTGCTACAACACAACAATTTATGCATTGTAAATATAGTAATAAATATAGTGTTGTTGGTAATATCACAAAAAATACTCTTGGATCACCCCAAAACATAGCAACTTTTTCAAACTTTTAAAAATAAATAATAAATGCCCAATAATTTTACATCACCTGAATCATAACTTTAACTCATATGACCACATAAGTTACCATACAGCCACATCTTTACCTTCATTGCCTGTTACTATAGGTTACAAGGTCATGAGCATCCCTGTAGTCCCGCGTGTGTGTGTTGACCTAATCACAGACATGAGCAGACAGAGCTGGCGTCTGGAGGAAGCGTTGATCCTGCTGGGAGGGATATTAGCTCATCTGATGGCTCAAAGATTATGTCCCATGAGTCTTTGGGAGCAAACGGCCTGCCTCTCATTGTGTGACCAGATGACCACCAGCGATATGAGAGGAGCCTTGTACTGTCCGCTGCTGCTGCTGTCTACAATACTGCTGGCAACACACAGTAAGGCTATGCTTGTGGACTATTACGTTTTAATTGAGATGTTAACCTTTGTAAACAATTTCAGTTTCAGTTATTGTTGTGTTGGTGGACTTGTGGTCTACGGTCTCTAGTAACTTTTCTGATGGAGGGTCCGCCACCTGCTTAACTCCATGGATATGTTGCTCTATGGAAATAAAAATTAAACTAATATGTGCAGGAAATAATACAATAACAGGTGTTTTTATTAAAAGCTATCTTGAAAAACATGCATTCTTATTGTGAGCGGGGTCGCCTATCCACAGATCTGACCTGTAACCAGACTTAGTGCTGTTACATGCTTGTCTTCATGGATGAAGATAAGTTTAATTTGCTTTTTTGTACAACAATCCAGGCAGGTGGGAGGTTCTCCACAGGAAAAGTAAGGCAGTACACCTTTAACTTAACATATATATATAATAGTGCACTGGATTTCAGATTAGATAAGTAAATAGCTGTTAATGTACTGTTTTTTTTCTGTTGTTTTCATGTTTGTTTGTCCTGTAGCCTACCGTTAGCATGCCATCCCAGCGGCGGCTAATCTTTTAATAGGCCTGAGTGCTAATACCTGAAGCGTGTGTGGAGCGGCTGCTGCAGTGGGGATAGAATGGGGTCAGGCAGCACCAGAGGGGGCATTTATTTCACCCTGTCAACACAGCAAGTACAGTGCGTAAGAAGCAGCAGAAAAGCACAGCAATAACACAAAAAGACGTAAGGCTCTGAATGTAAGGATAGAGGTTCAAAATAGCATAACTGACAAAAAAGAGAGCTTTCATTTATCTATATTATCCACAGTCAGCCCCTTGGACAGAAATGTGGGGGCCCAGGACTAAAAATGTCACATGGGCCTCCCTGTAATATAAATGAATAGGAAAAGGATTAACTTCTGGGCCCTTAAAACCTTGGGGCCCGGTACAACAGACCTGTTTGTCCTCCCCTGTTGCTTTCGCCTGTCCAGTGTGCACTAGTGTTGTCATGATAGTAAAATCTCAAAGTAGTATCTAGTATGAATTCGTATTTGCGTATTGACTTTTTGAAAAACGCTCACACTACTTAGAGCCCGGAGTTGCAGGGAATTGCTTCTACACCTGTGACTTTTGCCAGGCTAAAGTCCCCAAACAGTATAAATAAAGGGATGTTGTTGATTGTCATATTTGATTGTCAAGATTATCCTTTGACACTAGAAATGACAATGAGCACACTGTTTGTTTCTTTGTACTTTTGCCATCGCCCCCCAGAATCACATGTCTTCCTCTTTATGCTGCAGCATTTCAAGTGTGGGACAGAGTGCAGGCTCCCTCTTTCTTTATTCATGGTCCAAAGGGTAGATGATTCAAAATTAGACATTGATGTACATTTCAAAATTGGAATATAAATAGATATTAAACTGTATAGTGTAGTGGACTGGTGTAAGAAAACATGCCAAATTTGTTCTGGTTGTTAATTTTCTGAAGACAAGGGCTACTGCAGACTGTAACCCACGTCGAAACAAGAGCAAAACAACAGGAGTCTCAACTCACTATAGCCAGTCTCCAAAACAGACAGTAACTGATGAATGAAACCTTCACATCATCTTGTTGGCATAGCAACAAAGTGTCACATACAAAAACCGTTACATTTACAAGAAGAACAACAGCAGCACATGAACAGGTACAAGAACAACAAACGATCTCCAACGCTGAGCTAAACACAAAATATCAGATCATTACAATAATATAAACATTTTATACTTTTGTTTCCATTCTTGCAACTCACTTTCAAATGCTGAGGTGAGGTGAGAGGTGTGTCGAAAGATTGATAATATTCCAATTGTTTTGGAGATGCAAATTTTAAATACCAAATGAAGAAGATTAAAAATAGAAATACAGCTATTGCAATGTAACCTTTAAAATATGGGGGATAAAGTGATATTACAGAAATACTTGAACCACAACCAAAACGTTTTCCGGCACATTTCTGGTGGATTGACATATCGTCTGAATATGTCACCACCCACAACTGACTAATGACTCACCATTTTGGATTTCCTCTCTTCCTCCCAAATGTTGTTTAAAGGTCCTTTTTTTACACTGTTTTCTGATGTATGTTAAAATGTTGTTTCCTTATCAAAAACATACCCGGAGTTGTATTTTGTTTCACACATGTTTAACACACAAAATCTTCTCTCAAACAGAAAACACGCTGTTCCACCTTGTGATGTCATGTCGTAATATAGGAAGTGCTCCACTGTGTTTTTAAACTCCATGCACCTTCACCAGAACCATTTGGATAATTTCAGCCCTGGAATTGCCAATCTACTACTGAACAAAAGGTAAAAGGTAACTGCTAAATTGAAAACTACCACCTCATGACATCACAAGTTGAAACAGAGCATTTTGAACGTTGGAGATGTAGACGGACTAAGAATACAGGATTACTCAGACATGTGTGAATGAAAC
Source organism: Periophthalmus modestus (assembly GCA_019594935.1). Lineage (NCBI taxonomy): Eukaryota > Metazoa > Chordata > Actinopteri > Gobiiformes > Gobiidae > Periophthalmus > Periophthalmus modestus. The sequence continues at coordinate 25,914,835 of JAIEZT010000441.1, forward strand.
AAAACATAAGTCCAGGCGTGTTTTTGATGAGGTAACAGCATTATAACATAGCTTAAACCTCACAAGAGTCTATTTTTGTAATATAGGACCTTTAATCCACCAATGTACCTGTGCATTCTTCAGTAAATATTCTGATTTCAGCATGCTTTTATATCCTCCATCCCCTCTTCTTTCATGACTACCTAAAAAACCTGAGAAAACATTTCGGAAATGGCATTTTGAAACCCAAGACAAGAGATACTGTAGTGTGGCGCTGGCTTTGAAGGCTTTTAGTGATTGCTAAGTCCGGCTTGGTTTGATCCTCTTAGGAAACAGCATTAAAGGATGTTTCAGAGGAACCACTTTAGATTTTAGGAGACGGATGAGAGTTTTCAAAAGGAAGTGGTATTTCAAAGGTCAGCAACTTCTCCAAAAAAACGCTCTTGTTCCCTCTGGAGAGCTTTAGTGAGACATTTAAGAGAGACAGGCTGAAGCGCTGGGCGGAAAGTTATACCAATGTTTTTCTTGTTTTAGTCTTTGTTTGAAGTAGAGGTGAGTCATTCTCCATTTTAGAGCTGTTATCACACTGTAGACACGTGGTCATTTGAAAGCTTGTGGCCAGTGTCATTAAGTGAGATCATCTGGAAAGGTTGCCTTGGTTTGCATTGTGGTTGGCATTTTAAATAAGACAAAGTATGCTTTTTGGCAAAGTTCATTCAATTCTAACCAACATAGATTATTGCTTTACATTGTATTCACTGTAAAATGCAAATATTGATCTAAAATGGTTTAATAAGAGACAGCTCCATTGACTACCTGTTCAAAGCTGCAGAACAAATTTTTTCCTGCCACTTCTCCATCAGTCTTTCCCAGGGCAACCGTGATGTAGCTTGCCATTCCTAACCTAGTGTATGACTGTCAGCACATTGTAATAATCTGATATTTTGTGTTCACCTCACCGTTGACACTTTTTGTTGTTCTTGTAACACTTGTATGTGACATTTGGTTGCTATGCCGACAAGTTGATGTGAAGGTTCTTTTCATGAGTTACTGATCTGTTTTGGAGGCTCTAGGAGTTGCTCTTTTTTTTTGGTGTGGGTCACGGCCTACAGTAGCCCTTGTGTTCAGAAAATAAACAATCAAAGGAAATTTGCCATGTTTCCTGACACCAGAACTTTAGAATATTTACCATTGCACCAGTATATGTTCCCTAACCAGTACTCAGTCAGAAAAATACTTCATTGACACCATACTCGAGTATTTATTTAACAGTGTAACAGTACTCTTACTTGAATACATTTTGTGTTTAGTCTACTCTTCCCATGGTGAGTAAGTCTAAGTAACCAAAGCTTTATGTTCACAATACTGAATCATTTGATTTTGTTCCCATTTTTTATGTTCTGTCCTTACAGCTCCAACTTCCAACACTTAAAAAGAAGTTAAAAATCAGATCAGATTCGTACTTGAGTAGTTTTTTCAAATCGTTTTCAGTCTTACTTGAGTAATTTCTTGGATGACTACTTAGGATTTCTGCTTGAGTAAGATTATTTTAGAGTTTTGGCTACTCTACCCTACTCTCTAATTGCTCCCTGGACCTGGTGTGAGCTTCATATTACTTCTCTTTTGTATTGTACCAAAGCTGACCTGTCTTGCCTCTGTTTCAGCTGAAGCTCTCCAGTGTTATACCTGCATGGGCTCCAATAATGAGGACTGTAACCGGCAAGGCTCCAAACCATGTCCTAGTTTCTCCGACGCCTGTTCTGTGGTGCTTGGCCATGATAGTGAGTCCAGCCTCCACAGTCTACTAGCTTTAACTACTTTATTCTCCTCACTGCCCACACTATAGTTCATTTGAGGACCTTGTAAATATAGTTGTGTTAAATGGGTGCCCGGCTGACGTCTAGGGACACTTTCCAACCAACAGGGGGCCCCGCTGTGCTTTTAAGAGAATGCTTTGTGAACTCCCACTCAGTCAATATCCTTTAATTAGGCCACCATGTGTCCACAGCGCCCAGGCAACTCCTCTGCTCCAGATTACTCCGAAATATCACCAACTCTGCCACTTTTATACAACTGCAAAACAGGGCTGTAATACACATGGTGAATTACAGAGATTCTCTCATCTAAATTTACTACACACCAGTTTTACATCTAACTCTGCAAAAGAGAGTCTGGTAAAAAGGCTTATACTTTGTACTGCAGACTACTCATCTTTCAAAGTTCAGACCCACAAACAATAATCTAAATGTGTTTGTAGTAGTTCTCAAACTTTTCATTCCAAGTACCAAGTCGCTACGTAACTTTTCTGATGATGGGCGGTCTGAGATGCTCCACAGTGTGGCATGAAACTAATATATCTTATATTTTACATGTTTTTTAAATTAAAAATACTTTGAAATACAATGTGTAACTTGGCCTGGTGGGTTCATCTGCTGTCACTGAGGTAAGTTTAATGCCATGTTGTGGAACTTCCCAGATAAAGCAATAACGTCCTCATGAAGAGCATTTGATAGACCCTCCAGCCTCCACCAAATCTAAACCTATGCTAATACCCCTTTGGAGTGCAAATTTAAATCAACTTCCTCAACTACTTTATTATTTTTCACAAGGCTATCGTAAGGTCATCTGGTACAGCTTTTTAAAAATAAATATATATATTTTACAATGCGGTAACTGTATATCTTTATTCACCATCAAAGCATTCTACATGAAACTTTTATACAAGTACAAAGGTAGTTGTATCATTATTGTGGACCCTGCAGTGATCCGTTCTTTTATTTATTGGTTTATTTATTTCCAGGTGGAGTGATGAAGTCCTGCTCATACAAGTCCTTCTGCAGTCAGGCCAACAGTCAGGGCTACCGGGCGCCTGGGGTCAAAGTTCACTGCTGCTATAGCAACGACTGCAACGTGACCAACCTCTCCTCACGACCTCCTCGGCTCCAACAGCTTCTGCTGCTGCTACCTCTGCTGTTTCTCTGCCTCCTCAAATAGGACTCAGGACTAACGATATCTCATCATCAATCATCACAATGTCAAATGATCTGCCTACAGATGTTTTAAAGACTGCCTGACAACTGCTCCCTACTGGGTCTGAAACGTTCACTCCACATTTATGTTTGTGCTCTTATTTGCTGCTCTTGATGACATAAAAACACAAAACTCAGTTACAGTTTCACCTATACCATCATCACTTCATATCTTCATCTTGTTGCTTTAAAAGGCTTGAGTTCAGAAAGGATTTCATTTTAAATCCTCATGTCACATACTATTTCACCACTTTCATGAACGGTTACAAGATACTTAAGCTGGAATATAAATTTGCAAATGGGAAAAAATATTGGCAAATCATGTGGCTTGAAGTAAGAATTTCAAACTGTTTTGGAACTGTATTAACACCTGTAACTGAATGAATGCAAGATACAAATGCAAGATTACAAACCTGGTGCTTACTGTGAAGTGATGGTACTATGTATAGATATGTTTGGATATGGATGGGTATGGATGGATATGTTTGGAGTTCTCATAACTCAAACACTGGGGAAGTTTTAGGCGCAACATGTTTGGATGATGAACTGAAGCCTTTAAAAAAACACGCCCGGCTGAACAAACAGCGACTTGATAAAAGCTCATCTCCATCTCTGCTGACGTTCAGGTTAGTTTTGGCTCCTCTGTTAGCGGCACACTTCCTGCCCGTAGGAGCGAGTCTGTGTAGTGTGTGTGCAGTGCAGCAGCAGATGTAACCAGGGCTAAATCTGACTCTAACACAGCTGCAGTGTTGTTGTATCATTCATTAGCTCGCCTCATGTCACTCACAAAACTACATGCTGGCAAAGAGAGGGAGAGAGAAAAGAAAGAGTGAGTGAGAGACAGAGCGAGACAGAGACAGAGTGAGAGAGACAGAGATTATTTCATTAGCCCTGTTTGTGTCACTCACTAAACTCCATGCTGTGAGAGAGAGGGAGACAGAGGGACAGAGAGGAAATAAGAAAGAGATAAAGAAAAATAGATAGAGCAAGCAAGCGAGTGAGGAGAGAGAGAAAGAGAGATGAAAGATGAGAGAGTGTGTGTAAGTGAGGGAGGTGGGAGAGGAGGGCGAGAGGGAGGGAGAGTTAGAGAGGAAGAAATGAAAACGAGAGAGAATTAGAAAGAGAGAGACAGGGGGGAAAACAGCAGTGTTTATCAAACCAGATAATGAATTAGGCACCGACTGCTCTTCAAAATATTGTTGTTCATTTGCCCATTATACATCTAACATGCCTTGGTAGAGGTCTGCAAACTATACAAACAGAAAGACTGAATATTTCTGAGTTTGATGGTATTTACTGGGGATGGGAACAGTGACTCTTTCTTACATAAGAGTTTGTTGTAATTAGAGATGGTAAACAGTTTAATTACAGAGAGTGTGTTTGTACAGGAGTGAAACCATAAATAAAAGCCTTTTGTAATGTTTTGCATCTAATATTGCCATCTTATATCTTTCTCCATTATAATCAATAGTTTTTAATGGGGTAACTTGAACTGAGACAATTACTGTAACAAGTCTATAGAAACACATTGATTGAAATTACTTTAGTATCTTGCGATTTAGTCAATAGTCTGGAGCGTTGCAGGGTAATTAGTGGCACATAAAACGGTAGAGAAATAGACAGTGTGTACAGCTGGGCACTTACACATGATTGGTGGTTCTCAACTCTGGAGTTTGTGCACATTTTATTGTGAAAAAACAACAATATACACAAGTTAATTCTACTTTAAAGGTCCTATATTACACGTAATGGGCTTTAAGCCATGTTAGAATGTTGTGACTTTATCAAACACATACCTGGAGTTGTGTTTTGTTTCATTCACACGTTTGAGTAATCCTGAATTATTAGGCTGTCTGTCTCCAAAGCTCAAAATGCTCAGTTCCACCTTGTGATGTCATGAAGCGGTAGTTTTCAAGTTAATAACTACCTTTTACATTTTGTTTAATAGAGATTGGAAATGCCAGGGCTAAATTATCCAAATGGTTCTAGTGAAGGTGTGTGGAGTTTAAAAATACAGTGGAGCACTTCCTGTATTACCATATAACATCACAACGTGGAATAGAGGGTTTTCTGAGTTTTTCTGAGAACAACTCAGCCTAAATATGCAGGATTTGTGTATTAAACATGTGTGAATGAAACAAAACACAACTCCAGGTATGTTTGTGATGGAAAACACCATGATAACATAAATCAGAAAATAGCGTAATATGGGCCTTTAAAAGATGCACTGCGTAACTTTTCTGGTGGAGAGTATGCCACTTGCTTGAAGATGTTATTCTTTGCATACAATGTTCCAGAGTATGGCATCACTCTTCTTAGACATCTTTCGGTAACAGCAGGTAACACCACCAGACCAAGTTATAGATTATAATACAAAAACAGAGACAAGCCTGTTCAAGAATGCATGCTTTAAAGTATTTTTGAGCCATAAAAACACCCGTAATTGAATGACAGATAGATATGACAAAGCAATAACATCTCTATGGACTCAAGCAGCCAAACAAGTACAAGTACAACACAAATATATTAAACTTTGACTCCATGATTAACATAGGTTTAATATATATGCTAATTTTCATGGATGCTTAAATACAGAGGACAAATTGAACCACAGTAGCTATACAGACTCCATATACTTTGCATCAAATGTGTAAGTTCTAAAATAAAGTATGTCAATCAAAGTAAGTATGAAAAGTTCACCTATTTCATTTTATTTGGGCAACTCAGTTAGAAAAAAATAATTGGTCACACATGGTCACATTTTTATATAGCACTTTTCTACCTTCAATGCACTTTATATCAAGGAACTACTCACCCATTCACACTCACATTTATACACCAGTGAACGCAGACACTGGGGGTGAGGTGGGTTAAGTGTCTTGCCCAAGGACACAATGGCAGCATTCATCTGTGAGCGCGGGATTCAAACCGCTAACCTTCGGATCAGTGGCCAAACACTCTACGAACTGAGCTACTGTCACTAATTAATTAACATATAAGCATAAAAATTAGATGATACAATAAAGGAGTAGGCAGAAGAAAATGCCAATCTCTTACATAACAAAAAGCAATAGCCATTTACATTCTTCTTATTTATATAACCTCTAAAAGATATATAAATCAAAAACTAAACTACAAACTTTTCTCACTAATATGTTTTACATTTCCTCCCTGATCCTAGTTACTTTATGTAAATGAGTGAAGTTTACACCCTGCACCAACAGCACATGACAGCCACATGTATAATTCAGTCCAAGGGCTGAAGCTCAGAGCCAGAGGACGAGAGGCACAGGGACCTGCTCCTTTTAAATATGTCCCCATCAACTGTCCCACTTACCTACAGCACGGGCTCCCATACAACTCCTCATGTCTCTGGAATATATAGCAGCCTATTACTCTATGACCCAAGGAATCGGGAAGGGAGGTGGGATATTTGTAAGTTTGCAGGCACATGACTTTTAAACTCACTTTCTCCTGGCTCTCCCTTCTGCCTTCAAGCTGCAGTGATTTACATGTAGTCATTTTACAGGTAGTCATTTTACAGGGCCTTCTCTGATGTAACTCAACCCATTTATTTAGCATCTCATTGGGGACAAGCAGCTGACCACCACCACCACCAGAAATATTACATAGTGCACCTTTAAGACTTTTTTAAAGGCATCTTGAACTCCCAATTTCAATGTTTTATTTCAGATTCATAGGCCTTTCTCCACAACTATGGGTAAGTAACTTTGCCTTTGAATCCCAGGATGAAACTAGACTCTTTCATTTACAAAGGTAAAGATTATGGACTTCTAGTGGTAGACAAAAATCAAGACACCTAGGAATTGAACCTAAAACCTTGCTGCATCTACCTCTATGTAGGCCTATACCATCTAATTCCCAAAGTGTAGATCAAAATGGACTAGCCTTAATTAATGAACAGCAAATCTTATCTCTGCATCTTCACTTTTGTCTGCCTGCAATGCCACTGGTGACCACTGTGAGGCAGTCTAGCCACATCTTTAACGCAGCTGAAAGTGAACCAGCATAAAACAAAGTTGCAGTATATTGGACTGCGCCTCTAGGGTGCCACTGAGAACGGCTGGAGTCAACTGGGATAATAATTGTGCATTTTACTGTGGCCTAAAGGGGTTTGTTTGTTCTTTATTTAAAATGGCTGTCTCTATGTTTGCATTGCAGGTTGAATCTGATTTTTTCCCCCCCCATATTTGACCTGGAGAGCCAACCCCAATTGTATGTTTTTCAGTGAACTTGAATAACTTCAGCATATATCCACTTAATGTCAGACTTTGGAACAGTCTAAGCGGGACAACAACATCTTCATGAGACTATCAAATGACAGACCTTCCACCAGAAAAGTTACATAGTGTACCTTTAATTGGTATTTTAGGAAAGAAAGTGTGACAAGGTGAAAATGTCAACTTTTGCCTGTTTAAGGTGAAAGATTACTCATTTTTGATGAGTATATGAGTAAGGGATAATGTGACACATGTGCAGAACTCCTACATATGTGGGGGGAAAAAATACTGAGCGACCTGTTTCAACTGTGTGAATGTAGCCTCAGATATGGGATGGTATCTTCATGGCCAAAATAACTGCGTTACTATGAAAATTATTCAAATTTTCGCTTTTCTTTTTTAAATTAAGACAGTGTTATTGCCATTAAAGGTACACATGCAAAACGCACACTGAAGTGAAATATTGTTGCATGATGTTTTACAATGAGTAACTTTCTGTTTAAACAACTAATTTAGTCATGTACTTTGTAATAAGTGAAAACAAAATTGATCTAGAACAGAACACCATGGATGCATAGTTTTGTTGTGTACAGTCTGGAGGTAGGATGGTGATTCTCTTTGTTGGCTTTAATCACAGTTAAACAAAACATACCACAGACAATCAGTCTCTTTTTTACGCTCATTCATGATACTGTTGTTTACTGTCCCATCCCCATGTAGCATCTCATGTATATTTGGGTGTTTCATTCTTCCTGTGCTGCTTGCTCCTTTGACAGGCAGGTGTGAGAGTGTGAACAGACTGCCCTGCGGGCGGATAGACACTGACCCGAAACCGCGAGTCTGGAGGCCGGACACACAGCTAAAAGACAGGCCCCACGTCAGCACCCATAAGCTTTATTTGAGCTGAGATTTTTCCACTTTAATTAGTGCGTAGGAGAGCGGCTGGTCGGCAAAGTGAGGGCGCAGAGGTCGTGCTGCTGTGGAGGTGTAGGTGCATGGGTGTTCAAAGTTTGTCTTTTGGGCCCATAGTTCAATTCAGAATGTTCAACAGTGTTATGGTCAGCACTGGTTGAAGAGAACAGAAGGTGCAAATGTCAATATGAATAATTATATGAAATATTTTACCATCTCAAAAGTTCTAGAGATTGTTAAACTTTGGACATCAGATCATATTTTGACTCTGAAATAGCTGCTAAAACCAGTGGTGGAGCGTAATAAAGTAAAAGTACTCAATTATTATACTTAAGTAGAAATTTTAGGTATCTGTACTTTACTTAAGTGAATTTTACTTTTTACTTTTACATCATTACATTTGAGAGCAGGTATCTTTACTTTTTACTCCAGTCCATTTTGAACTGGTCTGAAGAGTAAAAGTATTTTTAAGTTAGAGACCTCCTGAAAAGTCTAAGGGGATTATTTTTAACCCGTTTGCAGTTTGAGCAAACAAGACAAGACAACTTGAAAAAACGATCGATTCAATTGTTTCTGTTGAACAAAGTTCAGCACACGTCTTTATTAGATCTCAAAATCTGCATGACATACTTTTACTTTTTACTCTTTAAGTACATTTTTAAACAGGTACTTAAATACTTTTACTTTTTTGCAGGTGATATGTTTACTTTTACTTGAGTACTTTTTTGCTCTGGTATTTGTACTTTTACTTACGTAACAGCTAAACTGCATGTTAGGACCAAACCCCAGCTCACCTGCACAGGCACATGTGGATAGATTCATGTTTGTTTGGCTTGAGTGCTCTGTTTTCACCTTCCCTCTATCTCCACTCACTGTTCTGTGCTTTCTTGCACTTATTCCAAAAATTCAGACTCCAGGTCATACACGAAGGGTTCAAAAATGTCATGACATTTTCAACAATAAAAACACGTAAATGAAAGTCTGCTGCTAGCTACGGTGAAATGCTGTTCTGTACTTTCCAACGGGACATCAGTGGACCATTACTATTACTAAGCCGTTTTAGACCAATATAGGGTTTTACAAGTAACAAAATGTAAAACAATGATCAGTGTAGTAGGTTAGCTTATCACTAAATACCCAGAAAAAGCACAATATGTCTTCTAACAAAGACTACAAAACTTACCCTAACCAAGGTGGAACGAAAGAAAGTAAAAGTTGTAAAGTACTGTACCTAAGTATAAATTTCAGGTATGTGTACTTAATTTAGGTTGATTTTAAAGTGGATACTTTTTACTTTTACATTTGAGAGAAGGTATCTTTCTACTCAACTACATTTTTGAATTGGACTGAAAAGTTAAATCATTTTTATTACTGTTTGAGACCTGATGAAAAGACAGGGGTTTATTTTTTAACATGTTCATAGTTTGAGCAAACAAAAATATACAAATAAAATATGATCAGTTCAGTTGTTTCTGTTGAACAAAACTCAGCACAACACAATACTTTAATACTTTTACATTTTAAGTACATTAAGTACATTTTTTCATGTGATATTTTTACTTGACTATTTTTTGCTCTGGTATCTGCACTTTACTAACAGAATTTCCACCACTGACCCTAATTTCATATTAATTCTACCCTATAACTTCAACAATGGGATTTCAAGCCAAAATCTACTACTCACCCAAACAAAATACATGTACAGTTTCCAACCAGAACATTCTTAAAGCCACAAAACCCACTTCAGTGCTATATTTTAGAGACTGGCTCCTGGCGAGCTGAGAAGATGAAGTTACTCGTGATCTAAATGCCACTTCCTTTCTGAGAGATGACATTTTACCTGAACATGTGATAGAACAAAGTTGATAATTTGATGAAGGATTTGATCACACAATCACGTCTAAATCCTCCTGTGAAGTACAGCATCTCTGGACAATAACACCAGGCCCTTTGTGTGCGACAGAGAACTTAAAATTGAAAGGTCATCGCCATGGAAACTTCGAGGTTTAAATCAAAATATGTTTAATCCCAATCCTCTGGCACATGTCGACATTATCATCACAAATCCAGGTGTCAGTCATCACGGGGACGAGCTGGCTGCCCTTTCAGGTACTGCTGTCTGCGCCACAGTAACTAGCCCAAGAAATATGTGGTATCCAGGATATTAAATTACCCACATATTCAGTTATAAGGACACATAGCAGTGAGAGCCAAAGTTTTCATAGCAACCTCTAACTTAGAAAATATTTGACTTTTATATCTTAAAGCAGTGACCAAACCTTGACATTACAGCAGAACTATTCCTGGCCTGGCTAAAGCGGAACTAACAAAACCTAAACTCACAAACATACTTGGAGTTCTGTTTTGTTTCATTCACACATGTTTAACACACAAATCCTGCATATTTATGATGAGTTCTTATCTTAAGCAGAAAACACCCTTTTCCACCTTGTGATGTCATGTGGTAATACAGGAAGTGCTCCACTGTGTTTTTAAACTCCATACACCTTCACTACAGTCATCTGGATCATTTCAGCCCTGGAATTGCCTATCTTTACTAAACTAAAGGTAAAAGGAGCTGTTAACTTGAAAAATACCTTTTCATGACATCACAAGGTGGAACAGAGCATGTGGACACCCTGATAATACAGGATTACTAAAACATGTGCGAATGAAACAAAACACAACTAGAGGTATGCTTTTGATGAGGTAACAACATTATAATATGGATTAAAGCCCAAAAGAGTTAATTTTGTATAATATAGGGCATTTAAGGATTAAAACTGAACTACTCCTATTGACCTTATTCAGCCCCGCCCACTTTTGCCTTAATCTGTCTAAACTGCACTTACTTTGTGATGGTACATTCATTCATTTCAATAGAGAATTTGAGAAAATATGATATGCAGTAGGTTGATTTTTGTAAAATGTTCAGAGTTTATGTGACCAAAAAGTCAACGCTGCACCGATTCCCTGGAGGCTTTAAAATGACTTTGTGGACTTATTTGTACTTATATATTATTAAAATTTATTTGCTGTTAAGACTGACAGCCTCGTGCAAAAATAACATAACCCCAATGACAATGGTGGCACCCACGGCAACTTCTGAAGTAAAATGGATGCTGAAGTAAGACTTAAAGACAGAGAGAAATCAGATCTAACCCAGGGCTAAAGCAGGATATATTGAGAACTTCTGCATGTCAAAAACAGATACAATGGTCTGCACGCTGGGGCTGCAAGATTCATCTAAATCGAAGAACTGCAGTTTGAATGGAGGCTATTAGCAAATCGCAAATGCTGCAATTTTGGACGCATCATCATTTCTACCACAAACGACAAAATATTCTCATTCTTAAGGCAAGAAACTGTAGCTGAATAGGAAAAATTTAGAGATCTCAGTTTGAAACTTTTTTTGTAGTTTACTTACATACATGTACTGGAAAAAAAAAAAAAAAAAAAATTTTATATATATGTATATATATGGAGTAAAAGATCTGACTAAAAAAAATTCCAAGTTATAGAGTCAACACTTGAATAACTCAGACCTGGTTAAGTATGAATTCCAAGTCTGTACGTTCTTGATAAGTACAAGACTGCAAAGTCTGGTGTATGCAGGTGCTACTTTAAGAGGTGATCCTTATTTGCTATGGATGGAAATGCAATTTGAGAAAACAGCCTTTAGAAGTTACATATAACTATAGAGGCAAGTGGATTCAATGAAATATTAAAAGATCTTTCAGTGCAGAGAGGACACTTTTGTTTCACATAAAAGCTTGTATGTTAAAAGCCCAAACTGATCAAAAAAAAAGTTTTGCTCATAGTGTCTCCCTTAATGAAAACTGCCAACCCTGTAGTTTAGATCTGTGCAAACAGGTTCTGAAATGTGATTCTTTTATTAGTTTGTCAGTTAATATTTCAGTCTTTTTGTCAATTCTTAAACAGAATCCTGTTATTAAAACATTAATCACAAATCTAATCACGGTGCTTGTCAGAAAAATCGTAGTTAGATATTTTCCCCAAATGGTTCAGCCCCACCGCACACACCCACATATCTCTGCTCAATTCTTATGTTTGGGAGACGTTTTTCAATACTGCCATTATAGTGCCCCATAAAGATCGACTCAGCCTCAAATTACTCCTGTACGCCGTTGAACTTGGCCAGATCCTAATTTGTATGTTTTGCAGTTCTCATTTGGCACCGCATTGATTGCTTGACCTGTTGGTAATAACAACAGACTGAAGCAGAAGTGATTAGACTGGTCAATATGAACTTACAGCACTGAGTTTTCACACAATCTCTTCTGATTTCTGGGGTAGAAAAAGTAACATTTCCTGATAGCTTTTGTTGTTGAGTGAACTGAACTGCTACTGACCCATAGGAACAATGGTGAGCCACATTTGCCAACCTGTCCATGTAGGCCAGTACGGCTCCTGAGAGAAAGAGCATTTGTGTGAAAGTGGATGGAATTATTCAGAGAGCGGCCCTTAAAATACCCAACAATGGAACAAGTATTCAAAAGAAAGTAGGTCTGTTTTTCATCTTTCATTCTTCACTTCTCTAAATCTAATTGTAAAGTTTGACCATGACTCCCCAGACCCCAAATCTCATGTGGCATAGCTATTGGTGATATAGTGTGTGTTGTTAAAGGGGCTGTACTTGATTTTTTTCATGTAGTAAAATAAAATCAGTTTTGCCTTTTGTCAATTTAGCCTTTTATCGTCTACGAACCAAGAAATAGTCTCTGAAAGTTGTGAAACGCGCTTATAAACTCATTGTGTGAATAATTAGGCCTATACTACATACATCCACTTTTACTTGTTACATCTTTATGAGTTTGCACCACATCTTACATTTCATTTTGAATATGCCACACACCCCTATCTTCATTGTACTGCTTAGAGATCAAAAAACAATCAAATACACACGAGACACCACAAAGTATTTGACATGAAACACTAGTGCTATTCTCATGTGGGACAGGAACAAAGGGGCTTGTGGGTAATGGGGGTGTGTGAGATGATGGCTGTATTTACAAGTGCCGGGTTCTGGCCGGTCGACCCGGGTTCAAACAGCGGTCACTGGTTCTGGGGTTCACAGGTCTCCAGTCCAGTTTGAAAGAGAGCCATGAAGCAGAATTAAAGTGATCTACCTCCGGACTCGGTACAGGAGGGCTGTGGGGGGCTTTGTAGAGAGGAGGTGAGAGAAAGAGGGGGAAGAGAGGGAGCGAGAGAGACAGAAAGAGAGGGAGAGAGAGAGAGGAGAGAGAGAAGAGAGAGAAAGGACAGAGAGATAAACAAGAGTGAGAGCTGAGAGAGAGGAGGAGAGGTGAGAGAGAGATAGAGGTGAGCGAGGGGACAAAAGAGAGACATGAGAGAGGGAGAGATAAAGAGGGGTGAGAGAAAGAAGACAGAGAAGTGGGGAGGAGAAGAGAGAAAGAAAGAGTGAAAGGGTGTAAGGGCTGAGAGAGAAGGGCGAGGTGAAATAGAGAGAGGTGAGGGAGGGATGAGAGAGAGGTGAGTGAGTTAAGAGAGAAATGGAGAGGAGAGAAAGAGTGAAAGAGAGTGAGAGCTGAGAGAGAGAGGGGAAGGTGTGAGAGAGAAATAGAGATGAGAGAGGAGGGAGAGACAAAGAGAGAGAAAGGGGGATGAGAGAGAAGTGAGAGAGAAGAGCGAAATGGGGAGAAGAGAGAGAAAGAGTGAAAGAGAGTGAGGGCTGAGAGAGACATGGAGAGGTGAGATACAGAGGTGAGAGAGGGGGTGAGAGAGAAGTGAGAGAGCTAAGAGAGAAATGGGGAGGAGAAAGAGAAAGAGTGAAAGAGAGTGAGGGGCGAGAGAGAGAGGGAGAGCAGTCTGAGAGAGAGAGAGAAATGTAGAAGAGAGTGAGATGAAAATAAGAGGAGAGGAAGAGAAAGAGAGAAGAGAGGAGAGGAGGAAAAGAGCAAGAGACATCAGAGGAGAAAGAGAAGAAAGAGAGAGCAAGAAAAAGATTAGGTGTGGAGAGAGAAAAGAAAGGAGAGTTGAAGAGGAGTAGGGGGAGACGCATAAGAGATGAGTGAGAGAAGAAGAAGAGATACACAGAGAGGGAGAGAGAAAGAGAGAGAGAGGGGGGAATGGAGGAGGGGTGGGGGGCAGGAGGTTGAGGTTTAGCTGAATGATGTGTAATGAGTGTGTTTGGCTGTCTGAGCTACTTTGAAATGTGCCTAAATAGCCCACCTTCTGTGAGGCTGGACCGCGGCTCGAGGCCACTGAGGCCCTGTCAGAGTGAACAGGAAGAGCGCTCTGCTTTAGAGGAATGTGTGAGGCGGCCTTCAACAAAGATGTGCTTTTAAATCAAAGTAGCCTTTTTGATCTTGAAACGAATGAGATAATCTTATTAATGCTAGAGAGATTGTTTAGTTGAAACATAGATGCAAAAAAGTGTCCGCATGCATTCCTAAAGGTGCTGAGATTTTAATCCCTTTTCTAATGGCGTATCCTGCTTATCACCTTGGAGATTTCTCTGCCTAGAATGTTCCACAGTATGGCAAAAGGTTAAAGGTCCTATATTACAAAAAATTTATTCTTGTAAACTTTAAACCATGTTATAATGTTGTTACCTTATAAAAAAAAAACATACCTGGAGTTGTGTTTTGTTTCATTCGCACATGTTTGAGTAACCCCTTATTATTAGTCTGTGTTACAATCAGTAAGTTGTTCTAATTTTCAATATTTTTTGTTTTGTAAATTACAAACATTGTATTGGCTTTACTTAGACTTAGACTAAGAGTATTGATTCTTGAGGTAAAGGACTTGGATCCAAACGACTTTAGCACAGAAGTACATCACTAAAGGGAGCAGAGGTAAAGCGTGATGTCAGCATGAATCCTGCGTTGAACTGCAGATATAATTGCGATGTTATTTATAGCAGTGTAAGTGAAGCTGACAGTCAGTCGTCCTGCCGGCTCAGTCTTATATTGGCTCAGTGTAGACGCTTTGTCTGACCACACTCGCTGACCAAATACTGGTCCAGTCCACCTATAGTCAATCTACCTATCTATAATGCAATAGCACGGGTATCGACATTTCAGTGAGGAAAAGAGCAGCCCCAAGTGCATTTACTACCAACCAAAAAAAGATTATTTACAGAGAATAACAGTGACAAATTTAAACCCAGCATTACAGTAACCACCTGTACACACAGCACCTTCACTGAGCAGACTTTTATAGAGCTCCTCCCATAATTGACAACCTCCACCCTCCAGCACAGGTAAGCACAGCAAGTTTAACTATATTTTTAAAAGTTAGCCATTGGCAGAAACAGTGTTAACATTTATTCAATCAATTGCGTTACAAAAATAGAGCCCTATATTAGTTTAGCAATTTTAAATGTAGAAAACTGAATTAATACAAAAAGCTAAAATATTTGGACACCCCGCCTCCTCAGCATACAGTTGTCTGCCCCGGAACCTTCTGAAGGTGCTCCGGCTGCCTCTGCTCTCTTTTGGCCGAAACACTTAAGATGAAATGTAAAGTAAAGTAAAACTGGAAGTAAAACTGTTCTGGGTTTTAGCTGCATATAACTGAAATGCTGATTCCCCATGTTTAGTCCTGATTCTGGACACCAGCTGCAGGCCGGTCCCTGAAGTTCTGAAGAGTGTGAGATGATTCATATGGCACTAACATATCAGAGATGTAGTTTGGTGGTAGGCTATGGAGAGACTTGTACACAAGCAGAGCTGCTTTAAAGTCTATTCTCTGAGCCACAGGAGCCAGGGCAGAGACCTGAGCACAGGACGCATGTGCTCATACTGTACTTGGCAGAAAATGAAAATTGGGGTTTCTCAAAGTGCAAATAGTAAGGTTTATATCGAAAAAATTCGATCTGTATTGTAATCACCCATCACTGAAATTATGTAACATGCTTCATGAAATATTAACTAATTTCAAAATGTTTGTGTAAGCCCTTGGTCGTCCAGCTCTGATTCATAGAAAATCTAAAGTTAAATCTGTCAACTGGACAAAACGTTGTAGGAGTGAAGACGTTTCACTGCTCTGCCATTCACTAGTGTTTTGTTAGCCCCTCCCTTCAGATAGATATAAGGCAGCAACCTTACCAGAACTGAAGAAGTGGCTTCACTCCTAAAAGACAGATTTAACTTTGGCTTTTACTGTGAGTAATTCCAAGATAATTCAGCTTGAAATGAATAAAAATCTGTCAATGCTGTATGCGTATTTTTGAACTTTTGAAAATTGGAAACTATAATGGAACAACTCATGCGCGTTTTTACAAGTCAATATGGTCTATTAAACAAATCATCAGAAAATATATTCAAGTAAGGGTTCTGCATTTGAGTTTGGTTCAGTGAAAAACCCTATATTACGTAAACCTGTATCTTTACTTGTCCCTCATGTTGATCACAGAATGCTCCTTTGCAGTCTTTGGAAAAAGTCTTTGAAATATGGTAAAATAGCACATGACTCCACATCTGTTTAATTCAGAGTTTAATTCAAAGAAAAGCGTCCGACCGAAGAATCGGTTTCTATAAAAGTGCCTAATGAGCAAATGTGGCATTTTTCAGTGTTATAGATGTTCATTAAACATACTTTGAGCCAGTGTAGAGCAGCTTGTCTTCACCATATGCTCCCTACAGCTTCACCTCCTCTCGCTTCTGTCTCAGGAGAAGAGGACTCCATTTGCACAATATTTTTGTTTGAGCTATCGTCATGGAACAAGACGACTATTTTTACTATCCCCAGAAGAGCGAACAAAAGAAATAGGATCCGGCTTTTGGAGAATTACTGATACATTTATACATTTTCCTAGATGTTCTCTCTTCATTGTTATACTAAGAACCAAGAGGGACAGTGTGATGTAATGGTGTTGCAAGAGTACTTTTATTTCAAAGTACTTCAAATATACATTAGTCTACATTGATTATTAAACAAGTACAGATACATAACTGTACTTGTTACTTTAACTTTTTCAGTGGATACTTTTTACTTTTACTTTACTACATTTTTACTTTTTACTCCACTAGATTTCTGAACAGGGCTGAAAAGTATTTTATGCTGCTGCTCGGGTCCTGACTAGAACCAGAAAGTACGAGCACATGTGTCCTGTGCTCAGGTCTCTGCACTGGCTCCTGTGGCTCAGAGAATAAACTTTAAAGCAGCTCTGCTTGTGCAAGTCTCTCCATGGCCTAGCACCAAAGTACATCGCTGACATGTTAGTGCCATATGAACCACCTCACACTCTGAGGACTTCAGAGACTGGCCTCCTACTGCTGCCCTGAGTCAGGGCTAAACATGGGAAATCAGTGTTTCAGTTTAATGCAGCAAAAACCTGAAAATGTGAGACAGGCCTCTACTTTGACAATGTTTAAATCCAGGCTCAAAAAGGTTGTGTTTAGCTGTGTATATGACTGAAAGATTTTTATTCTACACTTTTCTCTATTGATGTTTATCTTATGATGATATTTATGTTCTAATTTGTTTGTATTGAGATATAAATGTTGTTTATTCTTTGAAGCACTTCAGATTACATTGTGTACGAACTGTTCTGTACAAATAAACTTGCCTTGCCTATTTTTCGTCATAGTTTGAGACCTTCTGAAAAGGCTGAAGGGTTTATTTTTAGCACATTCATAATATGAACAAACAAAAATATAAAAATAAAAACAGCAACAAAAAACACCCCAAAAACAAACATTTATTAAATTGTTTGTGAACAAAATTCAGCACAAATCTGTATCAAAATCACTAAATTTGAAGCTTTATTAGAGCTCAAAATCCTCACATTATATTTTTACTTTTTAAACTTTTTACTTTAATACTTTTACTTAAGTAGATTTTTTTTCTGTGATACTTTTGCTTGACTATTTTTTTGCTCTGTTATCTGTACTCTTACATAAGGAACAAAACTGACTACTTCACCACTGAGCTATTTCAACTTGACCTTGTTGGTACAGGAACAGTTGTATAAGGGAAGTTGCAGTAGCATTTGGGGCAGGCATACTACTACTAGTACTACTACTATTACTACCATTACTACTATTACTATTACTACTATATTGGATTTTTCAAGACACCAAAGCACTTTACGCTGAATTCTAGTTGCTCATCAGCCCACTGACTACCACCACTCAGTCAGTATTAAGAGTGACATCCTGCTTCCTCTACTTTATTCTAATATGCCTTTTTAAAAATACTCTCATAAATTGGTTGTATAGTAGTCAGGCAAATTACAGATTTTTTTTTTTTTCGTTTTTAAGTAAAAAACAAGTAAAATTGTAAAGATATGCTTTTGTGTAAGTCTTACAACATATCTGTTTGTTAGAGCAGTCTGTGTTAATAAAGTTAGAGAGTATGAGGAGAGTGTGTAGCCTGCAGCCCCTCACATGTGTAGGCTCTGTGGCCGGGCCGGGGGCAGCTCAGTCAGCCGTGCTCTGTAACTGGGATAATTAGTTTTGGAAAGGAATATCAACTGATATAATTGAGCATTCTCTGCTAATGAAGATCCTCTGTGTTGTCACTGGCGAGGCGCTAATTGACACAGAGTGATGGATGAGTGTGTGTGTGTGTGTTTGTGTGTGTGCGAGAAAGGGGTTGAGCTGTACAGGATATTATTATAGAGGAGGTGTTACCCAAACTGGCGACCACAGCAGTTTGAGGCTTTGCTGAGCCCTATTACACAGGCTTTATTTAGATCAAAAACTTGCCTTTTACCTGCAAAGTGATGGTGAAAATATACTGAAGCATTAAGTTTACATATAATTAACTATGTGTGCTGTGTTTCGTTGTAGACAGAATAGCTTGCTTTGGTTGAACAGTTCTGTTGGTTACTCACACTTGTTTCAAAGTTTCTTTTCCAAACTTTTAATTATTTTACTCCACATGTAATTAAAAAGCAATTCCTTCTTTAATCCCAGTTAGAGCTAAACTATGCTAATGGAATGAAAATAGAAACAAGAAAGAAACCAGACCACTACAGAGGCTCGTGGACATATCCTGCAATGGGAAAGAGGTGTACCCCCAATCAAATATTCAAATAATTTTTAATCTGTTTTTATATGCCACAACAATCAGTCATTTTACACCTTATTGCCCCTATGGGCCCCCTGCATCTGAACCATTCAGTGCCACCCTGTCAGGAGCAGTGGGCCCTGCAGTGCCAAACCCGGGGACCCAGGGATCTTGAGCTGGCTTGGTCAGGACTGCCTTAGCTGCAGGATTTTACCTGTTTTGGGTTTAATAAACTTAGGGATATACTCTAAGTCCTATCAAAATGAAAATAAGTTTGGTGATCTTATGAGTTTGGGAGACGGACCATATCTCACGCATACTTTCTTGTTTATGTGTCCCTCCCTTCATTTCTACTTCTTATTCTGTGAATCTTTCAGGCAAGAAGGGCACACAAACCTCAAGACCCGATCACCTCCTCCAAAGTCTTCAAACATTACTTTGGCAACCAGGATCATTGTCTTAATGCATTATAAAGTAATTCACAGTGTATTCTGAGGCTGCGGTCCTGTAGTGAATTATACAAAATCACAAAAAAAACATTTCCGAACAAACAATTATTGGTTTATTCACTTGCTACACTTTGGATTTCCATTGCAGTGCTGTGATATGAAGACAGAGAGCACATGACAGATTGTTCAGGTTGTTGGGGCAGGAGGGCATGTGGTGGGGGGTCTACACAGGGGTTGCACAGGTCGCGTTGGGAGGTTCAATCTGAATGAAACCCAGGGCTGAGGATTTGTGGTGGGCAAAGCCTCGAGGAGGGGTCACTGCGAAATCAG
This sequence comes from Periophthalmus modestus, assembly GCA_019594935.1. NCBI lineage: Eukaryota > Metazoa > Chordata > Actinopteri > Gobiiformes > Gobiidae > Periophthalmus > Periophthalmus modestus. The sequence goes on from JAIEZT010000441.1 coordinate 25,934,776, forward strand.
TTGAGGGAATAATAGGAAAGCAAATTGGTTTTGACAAGTTTGCGGAGCTGGAAGTAATGCAGTCCTTTTAAAGAGGAGATGAAGGAATATCCAGCAAAACTATGAGATAATCAGGGCTACCATTCAGGAGCAGGACCAATGACCTGGAGCAGAAGGTGACACTACCAGAGAGGGTCAGTAGGGGGCGCTTTGGGAGAACTAATTGTGAACTTTAGATTTTGACAGCTGAAGCTGGCAAGAATGAGGGAGATAGCGGGAATTTGGGCTTTCAACAAAGCCTTTCCATGGTGCAGAGCAGTGACGTGCGGTGAGGTTCATGGCTGGTGAGGCACTGATGTCATCACAATGAGATTTACAAACATGTAAACCAGGTGTCAGTACATTAGGCTCTGGGCCAAGTTCCCTCCAGTAAGTGACTTGGTGCCATAAAAAAAAAAAAAAAAATTCTAAATAAAAGTTCCGTATGAAATAGCTCTAATAGTATGAAATAAAAAGCAAACTGGTTTTGTGGTTTTGTATTGTTTTTTTTAGCCTTATTCTGGTTACCCAATTTTCACTGGATTGAAATCATTAAAGTTTGAAAAGAGTGAGTCTTTTGTACTGTAGTCTGGAGCAAAACATTTAGACCAAAAGTCCAGTTTAGAAAACTGCTTGATTGCTAAACATTTGCTCACTCTAAATTGTAGTTTGCTGTCACTATTCTGCGACCCCTATTCTGCAGGAGTTGCAAGAATCCCTGGGCTCACGAGTGCCCTCTACCATGAGGCCAGGTAACTACGTGCCTCACCCGGCGCCTTTTCACAGCCACTTAAAGCAGCAGCGTCACTGCTGAGCTGCAGCACAGTCAGTCCATGTGAGGCACAAATGGCTGGTTTATATTGTTTACAAGAAATCTCTTTGATTAGAAAGAATGGATAAATGTTTAAAATCTGGCCCTAAGGCACTCATACTACCTATGAATCATTACCTTTACTCAAACAGTTGATGCAAAAAATAAATATCTTATATCTTAAATGTGATCCATAATACTCAAATGGGAGCTCAGAGTACTGCTCTATTGAGAGTCAACAAGTAGAACTTCCAAATAGTGTGGTGTAGGTTTGGACACGATTTTGACATATTGATGGTAAAAACAAAAAAACTGTCCAGATGACTACCTCTTAAACCTTCTCTACATTGAACCACTACTAGACAATTGAGGAATTACACCACAAGGTCCCAGTAGGTTAATACCCCAAAATACAACTGGAAGGCCAAACAAACCTAAAGCATTTACTGTAAACACTAGACAGACTGAACCTTTTGAACTCTTTCGCCAATTGCTTGTTTCGAGAGAGTATGAAGATGATCGCTGTAATCCAAAGGTATGCAGTAAAGTAGACCTATATCTCAGTGTCTTTGTAATCCAGGGGCATCCAAGCCTTTTCCACTGAGGGCCCCCTATGGACACATATTTAAAGAGGAAGACCACAGGCCAGTGGTCAGTACAGAGGCTCATTCATGTGTGCATTTTACAGAACACTAACAGAGCCCTTGTATCTTCATTTAATAAGAAGATATTATTTAAATCTGCAGGAATAAAGAGGCACCAGTGATGATTTTGGCCATATTTTGGACACCACTGGTTCTACAATGAATCAGTCATTGAGAAGGGATTCATCAAAAAGGGAAAAATTAAGGAATCTGGACATTTTTTTGTTTATCTAAAAACTGATAACTGAGCTAATAGGAAGTAGGTCTAGACTTTGCCTGAATAACCACTGAAATAAGGTATTCTAAAAGTCAGTCACATGAAAGACGGCCTTTATTAACAGCCTTAGCTCACATTGAGTTCTTGTTGACAAATATAAAGCATTCAAACATGGAGACTGGCACGTTAATAATGCTTTAGTATAAAGTTATGAATGAGTCAGACAGCCGCTGGGAGCCAGGCAGGAGCAGGGCAGACACACTGATCCTTGGTGTATCCAACAGCAGACAGCCTGACGCACGGCACCCGCACAAGGTGTTTATGCACAAACAGGATTAACAGAGGAGGCCTGGCAAACGAGCTGATGGCAAACACAGCTCCGGACAGCACAGACTAACGCACAAATGATTTCACACTCATTTCTGATTCATACGGGAGACTTCATGGAAACACTGTGGCTCTATATGCTGGGGCTTGATGAATAAATAAGTGCAAGACTCCAGCTTCTCTGACTTTGAAATGAAAAATTAAGGTTAAGGTACTTTTCTTATACTGAGAAATGACCCATCCTTCTATGCGGAAACCTGACAAGAGTACAGGATCTTGTTAGGGAGTACTATAGCTGCAGTTTTAGGTAAATGGAATCAGATTGCTGTGTTCATCGACATCTTCTATGGATTAAAACACAGCATATTGAGCATCGTTTGTGCTTTGCCAATTTCCATTTTAAAGTTGAAAGCAAAACCACTACACAATTACATTTCTGGACTTGTAATTAAGTTAAAAAGTCCTAGTGGAACACGCGTAAAAAGGCAATAAAAGTTGAATCAAATCATGTTTTATTGTGCTGTTGCTGCATGTATTCATATTGATGCCCCTCAGAATTTGCTTTGATAAAAAAAGGAATTAAAATTTTCCAATTATTTGCTTGATCCTTATAAGATGAATGATACATGTGAATATAAATAATTAAAGGGAAATATCCCTTTAAGATGTTTGTTAGAGCCATATGAACCATCTCTTTGAGGACTTCAGGGACTGGACTCCTGCTAGTGCCCAGAGTCAGGACTAAACATGGGGAATCAGTGTTTCAGTTTAATGCAGCTAAAACCTGGAACAGTCTTGATGTGATACAGGCCTCTACTTTGAAAAATGTGTTAAATCCAGGCTCAAAAGGGTTCTGTTTAGCTGTGCATATGACTGAAAGGTTTTTCTTAATTAAACCATGACGAATTTATCTATGTTTTGATTTGTTTGTATTGTGATTTTAATGCCTTTTTTTTTTTTTTTAGCACTTTCAATTATTTTGTGTACAAATTGTGCTATACAAATAAACTTATCTTACCTTGCCTTGTCTTAAAGAAAAAACTGCCTTTATGGATACCCTCTTATTCACAGTGAGCACATGCTAACTCAGAAAGACACCAATAATTGGTCCAGTAACCAGGTCTTTCGTATTGAGCAGAGAGCGAACCATTACCAAAATCTGCCCCTTTACCCAGCCAGACAAAAAGACATGAGGTGATGTGGGACTCAAATTGAAATCCCCAGTGGTGTCAACAGAGAAGCAAAAGGCAGAGATAAAGTCAGATATTGGCTGTGCGCCTGCTGAACCTGCATCTCTTTTCCATCAGATAATGTCAGGAAAAGAAAACTGCACACGGTTCTGACAGGACGCTGCCTCCACCGTTCAACTTCTCAAGAGCCGGTCTCACAATGCAATTTACCTCTGCTGTCAGCGCTGACAATTTGTGAATATGAGTAAAACAATGGTAGCTTTATCTTTCCACACGGCTGCTATCGTAAAAATACCTCAGAGCAGAGGCAAAACCCTGCTCATAAAAAGAGACGGAAATAACACTGTTTTAGAGGCAGAATGGTTGGAATCTTTCTAAAGAATATGAGGGCCAATTAGTTACACGGATGACAGGCATTCAACATATTCACTCGCATTCAATCCTATAGAAATACACACACGATATACAATCAAACACTATGGTCTCACAAAATGGTCTAACAGTGATCAGTGGCTGTTCACTGTTCAAAAGGTACACATTGCACTACACTGTAAATTCATAGTACCTTAGCAAGTACTGTTTTTTTGTTTTCAGATTACTCTTTTTTTTAGGTGCTGTCAAACCAATGGCTTGTGAATTAGAAGATTTTTACCCCAGATGACCTATCCTATTCAATATAGGGCTTACAAATAACTACAAAAAATATTTGTTTTCATACTGTCATATAAATGTCGGCACAATAAACCTCACTGAATAACAAGTAGTAAGTCAAGTTTTTAGGTATCTGTTCTTTACCTTAGTAGATCTGATAGATAGTAGGTATTTTTTTACTTTTATGTCACTACATTGAGAGCAGGTATCTGTACTTTTCACTCCACTACAGTTTTGAAATGAAAAATAAAAAAGTACTTTTCACATGATATTAGGGATTATTTTTACCATGTTTGTGGTAACATCCTGACTCAAGTTTTTGAGTTCAAGCTTTGGTTTTGAGCAAACAAAAATAAATCCACAAAATGTATAAGAAAAATTAAGACATTGATTCGTATTGTTACTGTTGACCAGAATCTGCGCCATTTTTAATCAGTATCACTACATTTACACTTTATTAAATTGACAACACTTGTATGAAATACTTTTACTTTTTACTCTTAAAGTACATTTTTAAACAGGTACTTAAGTACTTTTACTTATGTAGAATTTTTTTTCATATGGTACTTTTACTTTTACTTGAGTAACTTTTTACCTCTGTATATGTAGTTTTACTTTACAAAATAGAGTGCTTCATCCACCACTGCTGAATACATGCTGCATATCTTTTTCACAAATTACTTTTTCTATGTTTCACTGTGCAGGACAACGTCATCCTTATTGATGAACTGATTCACAGGCCCTAAGGAAAAAACTGATAGAAGAGGAAAAAATGTGTCATTTTACTATAACGGGGCATTCACAGGGCATACCCGCGAGCATGAAATGGGGGTGAAGAGTAGGGAGCGACATTCAGCCGACAACAATGTAAAAATCTGGACTATTTTGAATTTAATTGTGACATGGTTTTCCTTGGGCTAAATGATTGACCTAAATAAGACACTTTGGTGGAAACGTCACTGCCAAAAAACTGCTTGCTCTTGACTTTAACTTAAATATTTTGCTTCTCTGTTGTTTTCCCAGTGACTCCATATCTCTTCACATTAGTGCATCGCGCCGCAAAGTAGCTCCGGGAATCAGCGCTCCGGTCAACTGTGGCAGGAGTAAGATGTAGGAAAAGAAAAGAAGAAAGTATTCACTGCTCCCTGCTCTGCCCCTGTCAGACATCAGCTCCTCTCCCTTGTTCTTGTTTTCACAGGGCTTAATCCAGGCTGCTCTGACGCCAAATGGTCACAGGTTTTGACAGCAGAGTGTAATGACCTAAGCTGTTCTCGGCATGGGGCACGGGGAGAGAGGGAAGCGTCTGGGGAGTGGGAGGGAGGGGTCCAGGAATGTTTAATGAGTAGAGGTTACATGGCTGTTTTATTTACAAGGAGCGAGGTAGTTGCGCATTCTGGCCTCTAGGGGGGTAGAGGGTACACTGGAGTTGTGGTAAGACTGGGGAAGAATTTGAACAGTTTGCGGTAAACTGCAAAACATCATTCAGTAAAGAAAAGGATTCATCTACCACCCTACCAGGGCGGTCAGTGGTTTGAACCTCGTCTGAATCTTACCAATCATAGGAACATGTGCCAAATTACAGTGCAACTAGGTAGTGAAAAAGAAAATTGAAACTTGTATGTTTTTGTTTTATGCAAATCTGAAATAATGGATAAAGGTAGATACATATTCAGATAGTTGTGGGTGATTGACTTATGGGTTATATTATTTCAGGTTTCAACGGTCTCGTTCCAGATTGGTTCTTTGGTTGCTATGCTTCGCCCCTTTAACTGCAAGCCTCGATGAGCTTCATTTGGCTGGATTCAAACATTATGGGTGTCACTCACACTCACTTAGTCCTCTTCGTCATACAGTTTATGGGTTAAAGGCGCTATGCAACTTTTTTGTTTGGGGTTCGTCATGTTCTTTTTCATTGCTTGACTTGTAACGTTTCAGTTTCAACATGTCTATCTCGCATTATTCAATAATGCTGTTTTTATTGCTCAAAAATGCCTTCTTAGTGAGGGCTGAGTCACCTCTAGACAGATCAGACTTGTAACTTGGTCTGCTTGTCTCCATGAAGATAGATATGTCTAATGCCCTACTGTTGTACATTCCAGGTAAAGTAATAACATTTCCATGATACAGGCAGCATAGAACAGTTACATAGTGCACCTTTCATTATCTTTAAAAACTCAGGAAATTGCATACACATATTTATAAAAAAACATTTAACCCACAAGTTCTGCCCAGAAGTCTGAAAACATAACTGAGAAAGCACACATATCAGATTGCTTCTCTCACTCAGAGCTCTCCTCAACTACAATACCCGGAAATGTTATTATGGATCTTTAATTATATCAGAGAAATACAGCTGCTCAGGGGAAAATTGGACTGGAAAATTCCTCCACCAACCCATTCAACTGTATTAAAACTTTTGAGAGTTCCTGACAGTTAAATATATATGAAATAACTCAATAAAAAAAACATTATGATAAGAATACTGCAGTTCCTGTGGTCAAAATATGAAAAATCATATATGTGTAATAAAGACCAAATGTCTTAGAGGTACATCGTGAAACTTTTCTAGTATGGGTCTGCCACCTATATGTCTCCGTGGAGATGTTGTTGCTTTGCTTGATATGCGCAAGACATTCAATTTTATCTGTTTCCATGGAGACAAGCAGTTGACAACACAAGGCCAAGTTAAAGATCAGATGTGTGAAGACATGCATGAAGAAATGCATGTTTTTCAATGTATTTTTCATTTAAATGCCATATTAAAAAATATTCTCAAACATCTCCATGGAGAAAACCAGATGCAGATCTTCTAGAAAAGTTACATAGTGTTTCTTTAAAGGTTTATTCCAGAAACATGCAACTAGGTCAAATAGTTTGGCAGTTTGTTTTGATAAAAGGTGTCAGTGATTCGTCACAGTTTGTTGAGTGTGGGGGTAACTGTCAGATCATAATGTTATGCTTATGTGTGTATGATTCTAAGTCACGTTGCCTGCAGCTAAAGTTTCCCACCACCAAACTAACTTCACTTTTACCTCTTTAAATTCAGTCCATCTCACTGAAAAGCCTAGTCTGAAGTTCATGTGTGAGCTACAACCTAGAGCTGTGTCTGAAGTCAAGTCTGCAAAACATATTTATGGACAAACTTTTGGGGACTTCAGACAACAAAGTTAAAATCAGGTCAGGAAAAATGCTATTTGCTAATGTTTGTAATATAGATGTGACTACCTATTTAATCTGATACTTTTCCCTTTATTTATTTTTTTACTTTTGATTGGTTAATTCACCTGTCAATCATGTCCATCAGAAATAGTGGCGACATACTTGACTGGCCAAGAAATAGTGCGGTAAATGATAAATGGTCACTTTTATGTAGGTCTTTTCCACCTTCAAGTCACTCAAAGCGCATTACATTAAAGAACCACTCACCCATTCACAGACACATTCATACACCAGTGTACGCAGACGCTGGGGGCAAGGCGGGTTAAGTGTCTTATTCCAAGGAAGCAATGACAGTATTCATCTGTGGGAGCTAGAATTGCACTGCCAACCTTTAGTTCAGTGGATCTGACCACTCAAACAACGATGGATTCAAACACCAACATTCAGATCAGATCAAACAATCCATTTTTTTTTTACTATGATGTACTGTGTTTATGTTATATGTTAATTTTTCATGAGTGTGGCACATGCGTTAACTCGTGATCTTTTATTTTATTTAGTTGTTTAATTGTATGATTACTATTAAACCTCACCTATTTAATTTTAATCTCACTTCCCTATTGTTCAATCCTCATTATTTCTCATCCCTCCACAGGACACTGGGCGTTTCACCTTTATATTATTAAGCCCATATGCAAACGTGGCGCTCTCGGGCTTGAATAAAAAGCCCTATTCCCTTTGGGACATGGCTGATATGAGATAGAGAGGAGACGACTTAACCCTGTTCTCCTCATATACCAATCAAGTAGATAAATAAAGGTTTAATTAAGAAATGCTCTGGTCTAGGGGGGGTGACGGGGAGGGGGAAGACACAAAGCCACTTTTGCCACGAGAGGCAATACTTGAGCAGTGTGGACTTAAGCACAATAAAGGGCTATTTGTTATATCACAGAGCCTGGAGGCATAGACAGACCAGCCGATTCATAATGAGGAAAAAAACCTATTAAAAAGTGGAAACCATTACCGCGTAGTCATTATGAAAATATAAAAAATAATCAATTCAATTATTTCGCATTTTATCGGCTTCCGGACGAGAGACCCGCAACGTAAAGGTGAGGCATCAAGATTAATTGCAATGAAAATTAATTTGCAATAGTGATTCTCGTAGAACTGAATTACATGGAGTTTTATCAGTGTGAGTCAGAGCGCTGTTTGTTTGTGCTGCTGTCCTCTATCTGCTACTGCGCGAGACACAATCTGCTCCCAGTATGCTATTAATTTGAATGTTTTGAAATGCCGGCATGAAAAACTCATCTCAGTATCGACTGCCAAATCAGGATGAGCCAACCAAATTTTTTAGGTTGCATTAAAAAAAAATGCTGTAAGAAGTTAGAGAGTGACAAGTTTGAAATATGGGACTCATTATTACTGCGAGAGCAAGAAGGAAAATCACATGTACGGCAATAAGTATAACCACACAAATATTACATTACAACTTTTTTTACATATAAAAATGCATAAATCTTACTCGAAGAAACCACTATTGTTGATACTACTTTTTAATTTACTACATAGCTGCTTTTTGTTTCTGTCATACCATATGGGGTTGTTACTCCAGACCAAGAAACTGGCTTTAAGATCTACAGAGCTTCCTATGAATGTGGGTTAGATATTGATTCAGAAAATATTGCAATAAAAGATAATATTGAAGCTGTCTTTTATGCCACTCATACTTCAACCCCAATGTATAATAACAGTAATACAGAGCTTACCCATAAAACAGAGGCTCAAAAACACAGGACCAAAAGTAGTATACTTCAGAAAATAGTGTGCTGGTCAGTGAGTCATAAATGTAATTATTCAGTCCTCTATGGTTCACCACTGTTAATTACTGAGACATGCCTAAGAGATTACTTTCACTTCTAACATAAGCCTAAATTGAAGATATTATGCTTAAAGGGGATATAATATGTAAAATGGACTTTAATGAGCTTTTAACCATGTTGTATTTGTGTTCCTGCATCATTAGCTTACTCCCAGTTGCATTTTGACTGATTATTGCATGTTTGGGTAGATGGTTAACGGTCAAATTTTTATATGCCGCTTTTCCACCTTCTAGACTCTCAAAGAGCTTTACATCAAGGGACCACTCACCTATTCACACACACATTCATACACAAGTGCACACAAACACCAGGGACAAGGTGGGTTAAGTGTCTTGCCCAAGGACAAAACATTGTGTGCTCCCACAAAGCATTAATCTGTGGGAGCTGGAGTCACACCGCCAACCTTCGGATCAGTGGACATTTTACCAACTGAACTACTGTCGCTCATGTTGGATAATACTGTATTGTTCTTGCCTGAACAACCAGCTCGTGGTACATTCCGCTCAAATACAGAGCGGTCTGGAATTGGACCATAGAGTGTGAAAACTTGTCCTAACTTGGGACAGTTCAACCACTGCAATTAATTTATATCATGTCTCTCAAATGGAGAAGACGTCTCCTCTCAAAAATTCTTGTATCATTCAGAACAAAATATATAACTTCTTTTACCTGAGATTCTGTAGAAATAAGCTCTGTTTGTTAGTCCTCTGTGTTGTGTTGGTCCTCTTTTCCTAACATAAGCCGCCGTGTTTATTTTTGTAAATGAAGATATGAACATTAACAACAAACAAATCAGGTGCCTTCTTTCCCTGAGGTTGCTCCCACTAACGTTACCAACAGGTTTGATTGACAGAGTTGCTAAGTGGACGCTTCCTGCTAAATCAGTGGTGTGGGCGGGAAGGAGTGTCACCTTCAACAGCCTCCCTCTGGATTGGCTTTTTGGTTGCTATGATACTTGTGGTCGGACTTCCAAATATGGAACTTGGCTCCAAATTCGTCCCTATAACTGCTAGACGATGAACTTCATTTGACTGGAGTCGAATGCTGTGGATGATGTCACACTGACGTAGTCCACTTCTCTATCCAGTCTATGGTTTTTATCAGGAAGTCAGTGGATCTGTTTCTATTATTAAACCGTATTACATCAATATTGCAGTTTATGAGGAACAAAATGTAAAACAATGATGTACACGTGTTATAGTTCAATATTACATACCCTCCAAAAAGTATAATGTTTGTTTTCTTTAAGTAAAATCATGTTTCATAAAAGTACTTTTTTCTTCATTAAGTTTTTAAGTGACTGACTTCTAACCTAGTTGCCTTTATACAGCTACAACATTCAAATGTTCAACGACATTTAGTATGGAAGGTATGAGCTGTGAAGCTGATTTATTTTTACCTCTTCATCTGTGCAGGGTTCACATGGCAACCATCTGATCAGAACTTAATGGCAGAGTAGGCCTACCTCTATAGCCTATTATTATATGGTATTTTCTTTAAGTAGAGGCTTTTTGCTCCATTGTGCTGCACGATTATAGCTCAAGACTGAGCCATGATGTGCAATTGAAAAGATACAGTTGTTTTTTTGCGTATTTAACTTAAAAGTGCAACCCTAAAAGGAAGTGTTTTGCTGGATGACTGCTGCTTTGCGACTCGGGAATATAGGTGAGAATAACATCCTCTTGCACCATCCCACACATCTGAGCTTCTCACCAATTTCCATCGCGATACCTATTACAAAAACAAATCCTGCAGGAGCCACTGTGGCAGTCAGGCAAGTTAGACAGCGCGGACATGATCCCAGAAAGTGTTCACGCCTCTCCCTCGCTGTCTGCCTCCTGTACCTCCTGTCTATCTCTGGCTCTATTGTCTCAGATGGAGCTGTGCTGGTTAGAGCTGGATGCTGTGTGTTGAATGCAGTTTATGAGCCCACTGGCTGTAAGTGGCCTTTTAAGACATTCTACGAAGCCATTAGTAGCACTTGAAAACAGCATCTTTTGGAGAAGCAAAATGGACAAGTTGTGCCTATTTCCATAAACATTGAGGTTACTATAGACTTAGGCTGTTGGTGGTTTTCAGATTATAGAATGTGATGAGGTTATAATCACAGATGGGGAGACATGGGTCATGGGTTTCAGCTGCCTGTTATTTGCAACATTTGTGTACTTTTTCCCATTCAAAAAATATAATTTTGTTTTAAACTGTTCATCTCTATAGCAATGGTCCCACTTTTCATCATTGTGAAATTGTCAGAAAATATGTTAATTTATGCTTCAACAAAAAATGGAAAATATAGGACACACTAATGATGATTTAAGATTGAACACTTTTTCATTGTCATGTAAATAAGGTATAACTAGAAGAACATGAATAGAAAAACTTAATTCACAATGAACAATCAGTTTATTAAGAATGATTTATATTTGTGATTAATGTAATAGTTATGGTCACAGCTATGTTACTTTCCTTAAAGGAAATATATTGTGCTTTTGTTTGTTATATAGTGCTGTTGGTCCATCTTATACATCACTGCAGATCACATTAATTAGCAGCCTATATGTTTGTCTTTTGTGCCAAAATGGTTCTATGTGACACTGCTAAATCCTACATGAATCATTGGTTAAGAAATAAAGTTGGAGAACGAAGTAAGTAAGAGCAGTCGATCAGAGGAAAGACATCTTGAATGCAGGAGAATAAAATGTATTCAAACATGTAGGAATGACTCTAAACAAAACTTTGAGAGGGTAAATGAGAAAAGAAAACACTCACAACATGATGAAAAGCTCTAAAAACTCAGTTTTACATAATAAAATACATGATGAACAAAGTGGGTCTGTCCTTGAAGAAGTTGCCTTTGGATGCCTCTTGTTTCTGCTTGTATATTGTGCATACAGTAAAACTATCAGTGGTTCTTTATTTATATATTTAAAGTGCACATAGTGAACAAATGGCTGGGATGGCCTTTGCCTGGGGTATGTTTGGACCTCCATGAGTGGAAAGTCCATCTCCTGGCCCTTAGTCCCTGCATCATCTCCACAACGCCCCCTAGAGACTGACTGACCCACCTCCATCTCTATCCACAGCCACGCTACACTGGCACAGTGCCGCCCCAGGCCATGGCTGACTTTTCTCAGCAGTTTTCTCTGATGTAGCTCAGTGCTGCCTCTCTCTCCCTTCAGAGGAGAAGAGGGCCAGGCTTGACCGATTTAACAGCTGCCGGCTAATAACAGCGAAAGTCATTTGTTAAAATCTAATTGATCGCTTCATTTGCACCTCTGTAGTGCGTGGATGTTCTGTCCGCTGTGTGAGCGCAGTTTGTCCTGAAGAGGTGGGCAGAGGTTGGAGATGTTAAAAAGTATATTTGATGAGACTGTACATTTTAATCATTACTTACAAGCCCCAGGAGAATAAATGTGTGTGTTTTTCTAATGCAATTATGCTAGAGATTTTACAAACAACAGTGCTCTGGACAGGGCCATCACAGATATTTGTATTGTAACTCCTATAGGATAGCTGGATACTATGACCCACCTCTGTTTAATGTATGTAGTGCTACTGGGTATGTGAAAGTACCCCCACACCTTCCGTTGAGTTAATTCACTGATCCAAGCTGCTGTTGGATTGTCAGACTGGGTATTACAAGTTCATTTTACAGTTCCTACTCTAGTCAAAGATCTTGACAGTTTGACTGCAGAGGTACCAGCCCAGTGACCTTACAATACGCAATTTGGACATTTCACACACTGTTGTAAATGGAGTATTTCTTGTTTTCGGCTTCATAGAAATAGCCTGAACAGCAGCATGACAGGAATCATCTATTGTCTTTATGCTCATTTCAGATTAACATTTAGAATCATATGAATGTGAAATAAAACAGATGGTCAAAGTAATAATTATGTAAAACCATATAGTAGCTCACTTGGTAGAGTGTTTGGCCACTGATCAGAAAGCTGGCGGTTCGAATCCTGCTCTTGACATGAACATTATTAGTTGAGCGGTCAGATCCACAGACCCACAGGTTGGTGGTGTGATTCTTAAAGGTGGAAAAGTGCTATATAAGAATGTGACCATTTACCATTTATACTTTTTAGTTATTTAATGTATTTAATTTCCATTCTACAATGACAAAAATGCTCTGCAAAGTAAATTACAAGATTTGCATAATTTTGGACTTGGGAGCAGAGCAGCTGGATGTTTCAACATTATTAATATTAAAAAAAAAAAAAAAGAAAGAAAGAAAGAAAAGAAAAGAAAAAACATATAGCGACAAGACTTTGGATAACTGTACAAAAGGAATAATGAGGGTGGCCACTGGAAGAGTGGTGCTTGGGTTCCCATTCGGACCCAGTACCACTGTGTTCTGGCAATGACATATCTAATGAATGTATTTGTAATAGATCTCCTTACACAGTGTATCACCTTCATGTTACTTTATTTGTGGTCACTGCAGAAGCTTTGACTTTGCAGTGAACTCTTTATGTCCCTGTGAGGATGCCGTAGCCTGGTGTCCCTCTAAGAGACCTTATCCCCTGTTTCATTTTCACCTCTGGACTAGGACAGCCCTTTGGAGATAAACCAAATTCTCACTCCCCCATAACACCACCCCCATATCTTATACCCACCCCTGCACCTGGCCCCTTTCTGGAGTTTGAGGATAGTAAAAGGTGAAACTTTGGACTAACCCACGTCTGGCAGTCCCTAATGGCAGTGAAACTTGTGGTCTTTGCACCTCAGAGGTGCATAAAACACATTTATTTCACATACGTGCAATCAGCCACTGGGCGCGGCACAATTCTCACCCGCTGGGCTGTGAGATGGAGACATAACAGCTCATGACCACAGCGCTCTGTATGCGTCACTTCAACGAAACCCCACGACCCTATCAACACACGCTACCAACATATTACCATCAGAGTACAGCCTATATGGAGATTGCTAATAATAATACTACAGCTACAAAAGACCAAAACCAAGGAAAAATTAAAAGTATAACCAGGATTTAACAAGTATGAAACCTGAACTAGGACTAAATTACAGCTCCATTGTGAAAAGATTTATCAATGTCACAATGGAGAAATGCACTAGTTGTTACTAAATCAACATAAGAATCTGCATAATGAAAACAATAAATGCAATAAGTAAAGAAGCAATGGAGGGAATCTACACACAATTGTGGTAATTATTAAAAAGTGGCAGTATGTTAGAGAACTGCTGCACTGTACTGAGGGCACTCACTGTCAGCCCAGTCCTTGTTATCTCGGCCTAGGGAGTATTATACCTCATCAGAGGTATAATACTCCCTACAACGGAAGCAAAGCCAGAGTAGACAGTTCTAGGCAACACTATCACAATGTCTTGAGGGTTCATGTCTCCTGGTCTTGGGTCCTGGGTCCTGTACTGATGCTAAAAATAGCTTCTCCTGTGTTGTGACTTCAGCGACATGCTTCTTCTTTTCTTCTTCTTCTTGGCTACTACAATTTATTCTTGCAGTACAAATGAAGGTTATTGCATATGTCTAACACAGAAAATTGCTTTTTATAATGATTGGGATACAGAACCTAGTAACCCTCCTTCCTATACCTATATACTTATAGTTGCGTCTTACCATATGTTGTATTTGTTTCTACATTATCATCTCTTGTCCATACCAAGAGCTAAATGATCTCAAACAGCAAAGTCAAAAAAGTAATGTGGATGTTGATAACTTTGTTGTTTTGTTCTGACCCCAATACCAAACTAACTTCAGCAGTTCTCCAGCAGTGATTCATGGGAGTTTTTGGGCCACTGAACCATCCTACAGTGCACTGGCACAAGATAAACTCTCTTTTTCCAAGCTGTCAAACACATCCTGTTCACTTCAAATTCTTAATCATTGCTCTGATGTCACCCAGTTCACTAGAAAAGGGGGATATCTCTGGATTATTGTATGAGGGGATGATGACAGCATTGTGGCTCCTATATGTTTACCAAAATTAAAATGAATAATATCCTGAATTGTATCTAGACTAAATGCCAAAACGATTATGTAACCTTATGTTATGTTTTTAACCCTATTTAGATTGTTTAGGTTTATGTATCATGATAATATTATAATAATGTAAAGTGCTATGAGTATTGCTTCATATATTGGTTATCAAAAATAAAAGACATAAAAAAGACCTATTATATGTTTTTTCTGTTGTTAATATACTACTGCTATTGTTGTACTTTGCTGTTGCAACATTACATTTTCTCTAATCTGGCATATTAAGGTTCTCTTAGTGTAACTGGCCAATCAAACATCAGCACCCCATATGCATTAGTGGCAATAGCTAATTATAAAGCCCTTGTATGGGTCTTATGTGACTGGTGGGTGAAAGGCATGTCCGTGGTTTTGCTCCATGCAGAGTTGGGAAAATGAGCCTGTCAGGCCTGTCCCGAGCAACGCTGATGGGTGTAAATGAGGTGAGGCCTGGGACGTCTCTGGGGGTGAGGGTGGTGAGTGTGGTGTGAGAGGGAGAGGGGCAGGAATGGGGGACGGGGGGAGCTGGGTAAACACACACAGATGCTCCACACGCCGATAACACACACACAAGAGGGTTTGGGAGCTGTCAGACGAACTGAGCTAAAATGTGACAAACACAAGGACTTTTAGGCTCGGAGTGTCGGGCTGAGTAGTAGGGAGACCAGGGTTTCAGATGACATCACAACATTCTACAAGCCATTAATATTTGATACAGATGGGGGGAGGCAGCTAGAATAAATATAGTTATAATGCAGATTTTTGTTGTGATGAAGTTCTATGGTCTAGTAATTACTATAAATGATCTGGTTCAACTTATGTGATTTATTCTTTTAGATACTTTCCAAGCAAATTCAATGCAATCAATAAAGAAAACGGGCTCTTGCCCCCCATCTGAACGTATGACATCACATGCTTGAATCTGTAAGCCACCAATAGCAACACACTTTTACTGCTGGAAACTATGCTCTATTAGTTTCTCTGTACACTTTTCACTTGTTTCACTGTAGTTTAGATTCATATAGGATTTTTGATTTAAGAAATAGATTTTCACGGGCAGATGGATTGTGGTGAGTGAAGTAGCCTAATCTTTCTGCTTGTTTGATTGTTGTGTTACTGCTGGATTTGACCTTCTATTTCATTACTAAATAAAATGGTAAAAA
Organism: Periophthalmus modestus; assembly: GCA_019594935.1. Taxonomy (NCBI): domain Eukaryota; kingdom Metazoa; phylum Chordata; class Actinopteri; order Gobiiformes; family Gobiidae; genus Periophthalmus; species Periophthalmus modestus. The sequence goes on from JAIEZT010000441.1 coordinate 25,950,843, forward strand.
GTGTTTTTGATTTACTGTAATTCTAAATGACATCACCCAAGAGTAGAAACAGTCACTTCTTCCTCCATGTCTGTGTTCATGTTAGCTGTTGATGCTGAATTTATTGATATAAGTTTCTAAATGTTTTAAAGATTCTTGTTGGATTCCTGCAGGACACCTATTTAATGAGTTTTCTTGTTGAAAATGCTCCACAAACTCAAACTGTGTTTAAAAGAGTAACACATTTGTATTGACTCTGGAGCATCCTGTGGCGAAGCACCGTATTAATCATGGCTATGTTGGACCCATGCAACAGCATTCACTTTGTACATTCTCATTTAGAAGATGTGAGATTTTAGTTCAAACTAAACTGGCAAAAAGGCACAGCACCTTTAAACAGTAAATAAACAAATGACCAGCGGGTTAAAAAGGGTTTTGAATTGATGTCAACTTCTCACATTATATGTACAAATAATGATATGGAATTATAAGTGGTATTGATTTTTTCAGAACAAATAAAAACTAGACAGTTGTGTAGTGTCAGACATTCAGTATTTCATTTGTGCACTGTGTAACTTCTCTGGTGGAGGGTATGCCACCTGCCTGTTTCTGTGAAGATATTATTGCTTTGCCTGGAATGTTCCAAAGAAATGTATATGTTGCAAGTCAGATCTGTGGAGAGGCAAGCCCACTCACAGTAAGTAATTTTTTGAGTAATAAAACCTAAATAAATAAATTGAATAAATATAAGATAGATAAGTTGTATGCCATATTGTGGAACATTTCAAGCAAACATAATGCACATTGAAGCACATCCAGTGGCTAAAATGTTAGTATATACCATATGTATATCTGTATGTATTTCTATATGCATATGAATACCCAGAAGAGTCTCAATGCTACACACAGCCATGTGATATCAAACAGTCAGGTCCCTCTGAAGCTGAGGAGCCAGAGCCCACCTCATCATTAACTTTTGCTCATTTAACACAAACTCCCAAAGCCTGCACTGATCAGAGCCCCATCACAGCTACCTTTGATTCCTCACTCCTTTCATTTATATCCTCCTTATTCCTAGCTGGATCCCTCCTCTCCTTCCCTATGGCGAGACATTATTAGCGACCACGCGGGCTGGCTTTTCTATTTCCCCGCCATGATCGACAGAGGTGAGACTGCCTGCTTTTCATTTGCATATCGCGGCGTTTACTCCTCTAATAGTGGTGATTCCCAGTTTGCCTTTCCTGAATTAGTATACGTGGCTGCTCGGGGAGTCGGTGTGCTAATCACGGGAGCTAGAGAGAGAGGTAGAAAAAGAGGGACAACTTCAAATTACATCCTTGACAGTCAACAGGAGGTGAACATGAAAGTGCGACTTCCTGCAGTTTTCCAGTGAGCCGAGGAAGTGCGTAGATCGGACCTGACAGCACCCTGCGTACCTCCGAGACACCCACCCGAGCATCTCCAATTAAAAGCCTCCTATGATTTCCTCTATTAATAATAAATGCCCAAGAGCTGGCGACGACCTGTGATTGGTCGGTAAAGAGGTTTGTCATAGTACACAACTGATGGTATGGATTCAGTGTTTGTAAACAGAACAGAGCGGTGCCTTAAGCCACAGAGTGATATATCTTCTGTAGTGGAGTTACCCCGAAAGCTACCTAGCCCATGTGTTTATTTTCATGTTTAAGCACCAAACCGTTTTATAATGCTACTATAACATGATGGCTGGAATAAAAAGTTGACAAGAGGTACAATACTTTGCATTGTAATAAGCTATGGCTGCCATGTTTGCATTAATTAGGCTACTTACCGTCAAAGTTGGGGCTTTTGCATGCCGTGCGAGAAATGATTAATTTCCTTCTTAAAGTAGACCTTTTTAAAGCAAACCATCTTAATGCAGACATTATTATGCAAAATCAACTTTTCAGAGCTTTTAACCATGTTATGGTTGTTTACCCTTCTCATTTAACCTCTCAGAGTTGTTTTTGGAGTGATTTGTGCATGTTTGAGCAATCTTTAATCACTGGCTTTCTAGACGCCATATTGCCAATCAATCTCTGTTTTCACCACCACTGGCATACGCCCATTGTGACATGCTTACATCATTCCTCAAAATTATTTTCTTAATTCATGATACGCATTTGATTTAGCAGCATCGCGCTGTCATTTTAGTACAAATGAAAAAAAATCCACTACTTGCTAGTGGGATCTGCAGCTATCCATCAGAGGTGCTACCAGCTACATGTCTCTTTATTGTGATGACATTTATGGCAACACATTGGGCACCACAGTTTTCTAACATGGAAGTCAGTGGGCTCATTTATTTTAGATGGATATTGCTATTTAAAATGTGCTTATTATAACATTATGATGCACAAGTGTCATAGATTATGGCTACGTATACAGCAGATATAAGCACAATAGGTCTTCTTTAATACAATGCTTTACATTTTCCCTCTGACATAGTTTTGTCATCAAACAGCTGTCAATTTCAATATTCAAGTCAACACTTGAACAATGCAGTTGAGAAGATGCCATCGTATCTAGATGAGCATTGTAATCTATAGTAAGCCCCTTTCCTTGTGTACTTGAGTAGGTGTTGTGTTACTGCGGTCCCCACCTCCTCTCCGCGCTGGTGGTTAGCTTATAATCACGACTCCAAACCTCTAACGCTTCTCGGTGGAAACTAAAGATGCCACATTGGATTGCAACAGGAAACCCGGAGAGGTGGCTACAGTGCCTTTGAATGTCGGGAATGTGGACACTGATTTCCAGGAAAAATGGTGTGGCTGCAAAACATGTCTGTCCCTAACACATGCACAAACATGATCAGGTTACAGCACACCTGGAGCACAGCGCTGATATTTCGACTGGTGAAAATGGGATTGGGATGGCATAACAGCTTTACATATGAATATAAAGGACATTATGTTGTAGGCAAAGACAAAAGTTGAAAGGTAGTTTTAAAGATAATTGGCTGACTGAGATACTGTAATGAGCACAAGCAGGTTCTCTAAAGCCAGCAGCTTAGAAACTCCTGTTGTATTCATGATCAAAAGCATATTCAAATGTCTCAAAGGTGCAATATGTATGTATATTTATGTATAGTCTCCATATACTAATGTTTCGCTTGGAATGCTCCATAGTATGGCTTTAAACTTGTCCATCTTACATTCCTTCCAATTGCAAGTATTTTTATGGTTAAAAAGATATTGAAAGACATACAGCAGCATTGCCTCTCCACAGATCTAATCTGTTACTTGGGGATAAATAGCACCGTGTTACTGTGGAACATTCCAGGCAAAGAAATAACATCTCAAAGGAGACAAGCAGTTGAAGTTTCCCACAATGTCCCTTTAAACAAATGTATATATAAGTATGTATAAAACACTTTTATATTCCACAGTGAAGCAGCTGGTATTGAGAAGTTATAACACATAAGGAACAGATGGGACCATACGCCTATATCCATTTCTGGCAGTGTAAATACAATGATATTTATTTCAACAGCTACATTCTCCAAATACTTGGTGCTGTCTCACAATAAAATGTGTTATTGCAAAGGGACTCATTTGGTTGGCTTTTAAACGGCTTTAACCAAGTCGAAGTGTGTCATCTGTCATCCACAGACTTGATCTATGGTGAAGGAACACTGTTAGAACCATTATTAGCTGAAGAACATTACCATTATCTACACCTTCTTTTCTTAATGGGCTGAGCCAAATGGGTTGTGCCTTGGTTTGGTTTTGTAAATATAATTAAATGTCTGAGAATATGTAACAGTCTACTTATTATGATCATTAGTGCAATTTCACAAATGGTTTCTTGAGTGTCAGGTTAGGAGCTGTCTTGTCCTGTTTTTCAGATGTACGGAAAAAAAACAAAACACATTTGCAGTTGTCCATTTCCATTCTGTTTGTCAGCCTAATGTCAAACTGGTTTTCCTCAGTGTTGAGAAAAATAGGTGAAATGCTGAAGACCCAATAGCAAAAAAATAAGTAAGTTTTGTTAGGAGAAATTACTTCCAAATCACATCGCAATATAAAGTAGTGTAAGTAACTATGTCAACCTAATCTGATTTATAATGTCAAGTTGATGTAATTGGAATGACAAAACATTGGATATGCCAGACTGTGTTATTTTCAAAGGATAAACAACAAAAAAATGAAACGATAAATAAATGTTATCATGTAAAACCATGAGTGATGCAAGACACAAATAGTCAACATAAAGCTTTTGTAACTTATATTTAGTCAGGTTTACACTTCAGTAAAATGATTATTTAATAACAGTACTATTATAGTGCTATATATTGTTATATTACTGAAGTAGCGGTAAAACTATAGTTGCTACTCATAGAAATACAATTTATTTGAAAAAGTAACTGAGGCTAAATGTACCCACCTGTATTCATGTTTGGTATCATGGTTAGAAATGCACCGATCCAGCTTTTTCAGTTCTGATACCGATTTGAGTATCTGCCTATACCTGATACCTATCTAGATACCACTAATCCAAAGTCTTGACCACTTACAATGTTCAATACAACGGAAGCAGCAGCAATGAAAGAATATGTGAATAACCACAATAGAATTCATCAAGGAAATCAAGTTTGAGCAATTTACCCCCTGCTTAGCAACCAGCACTCTCCCTCTCACCCCTAGTTTTATTGAAAGCATGACGCCACTATTGTCACTCTGATTATGGATTATAGCTTCTCTAACTACTTCAGACAAGAATAAAGCGGACATTTGTCGAGTAGGTTGAAGGCATACTGATGGTCTAAACCACACTACAGCTCATCATAATATCAGCCATTGTAACAGCACTCACTTTCAAGCACAGGGCATGACTTTTGGGGTGAAATTTCGCTGAATGAGCCAAATCAATGAAGTGATCGCTCCTCTTGATAAATACAGTAGAACTACACCAGCAAATGTTATCCAAGTTTTGACATTTTAATTATGAATCACAATGAAGTTAATAATATGCTAGACATCAGATTGATTAAATTAGCAATGCAAAGATGTTGCATTTCAATACAGAATAGGCTATGTGTTCTACAGCATAACATTCCAGCTACAGTACATAATATTATGTTAACCAGTCATAGATATTAATCAGATGACTATAAAAATACAAAAAATAAATACTGATTGTGAAAAATAACTATTATATATGTATGCCTGTAGGCTGTGAACTAATTGAGTGTGACGTCACCCAGTGTTCAAAAAAAGCTCATTGAAGCTCACAGTTATAGGGGCCAATGTGGAGCCGAGGTTCATATTTGGAATTCCGACCAAGAGTTTCATAGCAGCCAAAGAGCCAATCCGGAGCCAGACTGTTGAAGGTAACGCCCCTTATTGTCACATCATTACTTAGATGGCATAAACATGTAAGATATGTTTCATAATTTATCAACATTTTGGCATTTTTAAAGGTACACTATGTAACTTTACTGGTGGAACTTGAAGGACCTTTGTTTGGTAGGTTGAAGACATATTGCTTGCCCAAACTACACTACACCTCATTATAATATCAATCAGTGCTGAGGTACTCACTTTCAAGCAGAGAGCATGCCTTTTTGAGGGTAATTTGACCAGATGAACCAAATCAATGAAGTGATCTGGATAAATACACCTCCAAATGTTTTCACAGAGGACAATGGGGCCGCGCAGAGGGGCAGAGTGGGGAGTGAGTCATCCACCTGGGCTCGCCGGAGCTAATTTAGCCGGCACGCTCCATCACAGCGGTGTTTCATAGCAGCTAATGCATCCTGATTGCTGGTTTATTTACATCGACAATCAGTCAGCGTGCTACTTTATATTCAAATGTCTTTAACTGTCTTTCTGTCATTGTCAGGCCAGTCTGCTCTATCTCCTCTTTCAGCACATTTCCACTGATTTTCACTAATGCCCTCTAATCAATATGCATGAATTAAGGTGTCAGTTAACAAGAAATGAGAAGGGTTTCAAGCAACGTTATCCATCTAAGCAGAGCTACTCAGGCAAATGTCATCTTACTTTTGATATTTAAATAATTAATCACATAGAAGTAAAACACATACAAGTCAGATTGATTAAATTAGCAGTGAAAGGGTCTTGCATTACAGTAAAGAGGTAAAGTTCCACCAATGTGTCCAAGATATTTGATTTTTGTCAGTCAAAGATATTACTCAGGTCAAAAAAAAAAAAAAATAAAATAAAAAAAAAATACTAACTGTGAAATAAACAAAAATATATATTGTTATGTTGATACATTTCATTTTAAAATGTTTATAAAATGCTTGATTCTGTTGGGATGATCTAAAATAAATATATAAGCATTAAGCCACATCATTTGTTGGAACACATATGAACATATATTATATATTATTATTATTATTATTATTATTATTATTATTATTATTATTTTATTATTATTATTATTATTATTATTATTATTATTATTATTATTATTATTACATATGTCTGTATTACCAGCTGCCAACTGCTTGTCACCATGGAGATTGCTTTGTCTGGATTGTTCCACAGTGTGGGTTTAAAATCTGTCTATCTCTGGAGACAAGCAGGTGACACCACCATGTTCCAGATAAGATTTTTTGTGGAGAGGGGGTGCCACTCACAGTTACAATATTTTTCAAGGTATTTGAATCTCAGAAGCACCCATAATTAAATGAATAATAGCTATGTTAGGTCTGATAGATATGTTTAAAGCCATACTATGTAGCATTATGAGCAAAGCAATTACCTCTCCATGGAGACAAGTAGGCTTTCATCTTCATCTCATTGGCTGCTTATCCTGGCTACTATGGGCTTTAAACACTGGACAGACACATGATCAGGGTCACCAAAATGAACTTCCCCCCTCTGCAGCCAACGCCTTTTGCATTAATGTGTGTGTATGCACTTGTATGTATGTGTATGTATGTGTATGTATGTGAATGTATGTGTATGTATGTATATGCATGTGAATGTATGTGTATGAGTATGTATGTGAATGTATGTGTATGAGTATGTATGTGAATGTATGTGTATGAGTATGTATGTGAATGTATGTGTATGTATGTGTATGTATGCGTATGCACGCGTATGTTTGTGTATGTATGTGAATGTATGTGTATGTATGCGTATGTGTGTGTATGCACGTGTATGTATGTGCATGGATCAGTGGGGGATGCCTGTGAGTAGCGGGGCTTCAGGAAACATCCAGTGAAGCTGAAACACAGGACTGGTCCCAGGACAATGGGCAGATGTGAGAGCAGGATCACTGACACACACAGTGATAAATGTAGGGCCCATGACCTTGGAGGAGCCTGTCCCGCTGCTGCGCCCATCTGACAGTCCCCTTTGTATTCACCACTCAACAGGCCACTTCTCTGTAATGACCACAAGAAACGTCCTTTGCTCTCACCTTTAAATATCTGGACACATGTTACTCTGTCGCTACACAGGAGGAGCGGGATGGACTTGACTCACGTGCACATAACATGAAAGTGGAAGTACATGAAAGGAGTGCCAATACAATACCTCAAAAAAGATTATTATTTGTCACATGGGGAAAATTCCAGTCTTTAAGAACAGCAGGAGAAAAGAAATGCAGTAATTAAAAAAAAAAAAATCAAGATTATAACTAACATTGTGCAAGAGTAGGTAAGAATATAAAGCTCCCACACTATTAGCAAGACCACAAAAAATCTTTCTGTTTAAATATATATTTTACACTGCATTCAAGACAGTAAGCCAATAAAATGTCAACTTGCCACATCCAATCATTGAGTTTCATATTTCAGTGTTTTTCAGTAGTAAACTAATGGATTTTTCTATGGAAGATAACACTGACAAGATAAGAGCCCACGCATAAATTTGGTGTGGACCAGGACACAATTCTGGCCAAAGGATTATCAGGTTTAAATGAACAAAGGTTATAGCATGCTTTGGGAAGTTAAGCACTTTCCAAACAGTGATACTTTATAAGCCCTCTCCCCTGTCCAACAAATGCCGACCCTCTTTAAACAGGCTTCAACTCAATAACAAAAATAATAATGATATGATGTTACAACACATTAGCATGTTGTTGTTGGTTATTCCCAGATCGTGTTAGTCTGAGGACAAATTCAATTCTGACTGTCAAGGCCAATCAGTGCTGGAGATACAACATCAAGCCCAAGTCCCTAATGGGGACTTTTTTTTTTTTTTTCCTAAATGAAAAACTAAAAATGTAAGTGAAATCAACAAGTTGGAACACATTATTTAGTAAATGCGGCATTGCAAATAAAGTATGCAGCTCTTAGAAGTCCCTTTTTTCAGATATATGAGCAAACGTCTTTCCCCAGTAAAGATAGTTGTTAGTTGATAGTGTTTGTAAAAGCAGCTATTGAGGTCAAAACATGCCTGCTGTGTACTGTCTGCATGTAATTATAAAGTGTTGTCTGACCATCAGGAAGTGCGCGGTTAGCATGGTAGCTGTTGTTAGCTTTATCGTGACAGCTCTGGCCTCTGAAAATTGTGAAAAGCACTTAGAAACTAATTGCAGTGAATAATTACAATGCTCAAATGCATAATTTAAGTGATGAATAACTTTGGATCATCCACTGTGTAAAATGAACTAGTTCTGTTTTTAAGTCAGTAAACATCAAGTACAGTGTCTTTAAGGTTAATACCAACTATTCAGATTTTTATTTTTAAACATTTTCAATCTCACTGGAGCAGCTACCTACAAATTTATTCAGAAATAGCTAAATAGAAATGTCTTGTTTTGTCTGAGACGTTGCAGAAAACACAATTTTCCTCTCATTTAGCTTGGTATGAATGTAACTTGATGTTGATGTTTTGGTTCCAAACAGATTGAGATATAAAAAGTGGAAACAGTTTTTGTTTTGAAAAAGATCTGATTCTAAGGATAAGCAAAACACTGCGGTTCTGATTAATGCGCGGCGATTCATTTAAGGCACTTCTCAAAAACCTCTTTCACTGCAACAGGAATTCGGCTGCAGCTGTCACCAATTACACAGGAACACATTGGAGATAGTAATGAAACATGGAGGTTTTTGTTTTGATTCTAATACACCCATACATCATAGCTCTGATTAAGGTTTGTGCCTGAAATTAGCCAAACATGTCAGCTCTATTGAAACTCAGTGACAGATGTGGCATCAGAAATAACTGAGCACTGCCAATGATTTAAACAATGAGGGTGGCACCTGCAATGTTTAACAAAAAGAAGAACAATTTCATTAACCTGGAGAATGAGAAAACACACATATTACTCACTATTGCAGTTGGATATCTCAAAATCTGCATCTGTTAGTTCTCAAGTTTACAACTAAGAACATATTTGACTTAGTGACTACTACCAAGATCTAAACCTGATCTCAGGTCTAAACTCAGGTCTAAGTAGATTGAAAATAGGACTAAACTATGACAGATTTTTTTCTAAACAAGGATTAATCCAAAGCAGGAAGTAAACATGAATAAAATGGTCTCTCAAAGACTAGAACAGAAGCAGCCCATCTTGCTGCTCAGACCACAGTTTCAGAAGCACTGCAGTAAGGCAAATGTAATCATCAGATTCACAGCACAGAATATTATAAAGGATTTCAACAGCTTGTCAGTTGATGCTGTAATGGGTCCTTGTCCACTTTATGTATGTATACGTATCTCTTTCTTTAGTAAGTGGCATCCTCTGTGTTAACGCAGAGGATGATGAATGACAAGATTGGCATTGTTTAAAAGCCATGCAGCATATTTCCCACAAAAGATTTTTACTGGGCTCAAAGTTCCCTGTCTACATCTCCAAAGCTCAGAATGCACTTTCCACCCTGTGATGTCATGTAGTGGCAGTTTTCAAGTTAACATTTACCTTTTACCTTTTGTTCAGTAGAGATTGGCAATTCCAGAGCTGAAATCATCCAAATGATTCTTGTGAAGGTGTATAGGGTTTAAAAACACAGTGGAGCACTTCCTGTATTACCATATGAAATCACAAGGTGGAATAGAGTGTTTTTTAAATTTGAGAGAAAAACTCAACCTAAATATGTAGGATTTGTGTGTTAAACATGTGTGAAACAACATTATAACATAGATCAGAAAACAGTGTGATATAGCCCTTAAGCACAGAACTGAGATTTGATTAAATGAAAATGTTGAACATATGGCTGGAGGTAATGATAATTGCAGTTAGAGCAGCTAGTATTCAGGCCAAGTAAAATAATTCCATATATAAAATACATGATGCTATGTGCCAGAGGTCAGACAGCTTGGACCACACAAATGCAGCTTTTTGCTTGAGTGAACCTTCAGAATACTGCTGCTGCCTTTGGACATGACTTCATAAAATTTAACTTTTAATGTTGCCTTTTATTTATTTATTTTTTAAAATAAATATCGACTATGTAGGATAAAACTGTTGTTGCCATGACAAACGAATGCCATAACAACAAAGGAATTTTTTGCAAAAATGTACAATGCGTTTATATCAATGGCTGCTATAGTAATAATTCGGATGAACTACTGGAATGCATTCATTATTAGAAACTATAAATAATGTGATAATACAGTTTGTTCTCTGAAGTATTTTAATTGCATAAAGGATATAATTTCCTTTGATTCCCTGTGTACTCATTTAGAACAAAAATACCACAGATACAAGTATGTTGCAGATTTACAAGACTTGTTTCTTTTTGCAAGTGGGAGCAAACATTTCAAACAGCTCTGCACTTGAACAAATTGAAAAACACTAATGGGACGTGGCACAATACTTGTTGAATACACTTGAGTGACAGCAGTGGGGCACTGACCCTGTGCCCATCACCACATTTTACACAAGACGAGAGAGAAACTGAACAATGAAATAAATTAGTTTGTACTACATATAGTTCAGGGAGCATGTGCAGAATGTAGTATGCAATATTAGCATGCAGTATTCGGTATGGAGTACAATATGCAGTATGTGTCCCTTCTCTGATTGATGCTGTTTTACCACTGCTACATACATCACTCAGTATTGACTTTAATACAGTACTTTTAATTGATTCATTAGACAATTGTCATACTCCCTTACAACAATGTTAAAACATTGAAAGAAATTGCTTCGAAGAATATTGCTGCCTATATGAAGAAAGTTTGTAATAAAAAGAAGACAAAACAAATTTTCTAAACATAATATATTTATGTTTATGCAAAATGACCATAATAACAAAAGCAAAGCAAGTTTATTTGTATAGCACAATTCGCACACAAAGCAATTCAGAGTGCTTTACAGAGTAAAAAAGACATTACAATCACAATACAAACTAATCAAAACACAAATAATCATCATAAAATGAACATTAAAAGAGAAAATGCAGAGTAAAACCTTTCAGTCATATGCACAGCTAAACAGAACCATTTGGAACCTGGATTTAACAAAATTAAATCTTAGAAAACTTCAGATTTACAAAAGACATTCACCAGTTGACCTATACTGTATACATAATATTCTTCTATGTAAAGTTCCTTGCTGTCTGGGTAGTACAGCGTGTACTACAATAGAGGGATCAGCCTGAGGGAACATTGTTCTAAGCACAATAGTCCGCTCTATATTTCTTATGTTTTTGTGCTTGGAGACAGGGCTCTGGTGATGTCTAATGACTGGCTGCAGACAGAGGGGCTCAGGACTGGAACGGCACATCTATAGCTGACCTTTCACAGCCTCATATTGCACTAAGAGCCTTTGATCACTGGGATTATACTGCGACCTGTCTGGGACCTCACTGAGACCCAGCGACCATGGGACGTAGAGTGGACTAAGACATGTACACGAGTCATTCAAAAATGCACTGATACTAGCATCATAGCCACACTGATTGATGGAACTTATGTAATTCCACTGTATACCTGTAAAAATGACATGTACAAGGTGGGTTAAGTCTATTGCCCAAGGACACAACAACAGTATTCATCTGTGGCAGCTGGAATTGCACCGCCAACCTGTGGGTTAGTCGATCTAACCACTCTACCATTGTTGTTTATGTTGAGAGCAGGATTCAAACTGCCAACCTTGGGATCAATGAACAAACGAATATTGAGAAGCAAAAGTTGAGAATAAATGCTTATTTACAATGACAATCTAACAAATCAGCCAATACGTAGGTTCACTTTGCCAGAAGTATGTCACAGTATCAAAACAGTTCCAATATAAACAATTGTTAAAAGCTGCAATACATAACTTTTCTAGTGGACAGTTTGCCACCTGCCTGTCTCTATGGATGTTACTGCTTTGCTATTAGCATTAAACCTGTCTTGGACCATGGAGATAAACAGATCTGTGGAGAAGCAACCCAATAAGAATACTGTTTTCAATGCATTTTTAAGCACTAAAAACGTTATCTTTATCCATTCTCTAAGTCTAAATCCATCTTGTTCATATTAATTTTTGACATATTAAGAAAACATGTCAATAAATTACAATTAATACTTCAGCTTGACATTAGTACCTATTAATAACTCAATAACTTGCTTTTAAAAAGGTAATCCACATCCAGCTGACGTCAACTCAATTTTTCCTTCATTTTATCCAAACCAAGAATATTTCTTCTGTCACTTTGATATCCACATCAGAGGATGAAACTTCAGTTTAATTGTAGTGCTCTTGTCCTACCTTTGTCAATGATATTCTTGTATAACACGTTATTTAAAGCTAAAGGTTGTATCTGGACTAATCCTGCAGGTGCATGAATTATCATAATGGAGAGAAATGTGTCGACACTGTCCGTTATTTAAATAGCAACTCCCTCTGAAAATAGCACAACTCAGTTATTGAAAAATGAATAAGTCGTGTTTTTAGTGAAATTGAAAGTCACAATTTATGGTGATTTGATTGCCCAAGTGTCTGTAAAAAATGCTACAAAGAAATATTCCAAGCAGTGAGTACAGCTGGCAAAACACTCAAATCTATTTCTTTACTGATAACAATGTCTTTCTCCATAATTTCCGTGCACGTTTAGGCAGCACAGTTTGGGTAAACAAGTGCCAAACCATTTGTTACAGCAAATTTTGCATAGCACCTAAATTAAGTCACTTCACACTCAATAAAGCAGTAAAAATGACCAAATTGCCCATTCTCTCAATACGATTATCTTCTCCCTGATAAAGCTTGTATCCAGGCAACCACAAAGTTATGGTGGCGAACACCTTGGAACACAAATATTGGACTTGCCTTCACTGGCGAAATATTAGAGGCATCACCAAAATTTCAACAGCATGCATTTTATATATTGTGGTGAGACATAAACTTAATGCATTATTGTAGAGTGGGTGGTGGTTAGGACTGCGAGACAGTAATGTCATGGTTTTACTTAGGACCCAAAAGCAGCATACAACTTGTAAGTGGTTAAACTGTTTATTGTGCAGGCTAGTAATCAAGTAAATGTGGTAAGAGTCAGACTGGAGGGGGTCCAGAGTTACAGGTAGGTATCGGGCTGGCTAGCAAGGAGGCAGACAAGACAGACAAGGAGACAGGCAGGCAGCTTCCAAAAATAGCGACAGAGGCACCTGGACACAGAACAAAGCAATTGTAGTACAAAAACACTGAAAAAATGTAACTTGTTTTGTGGCGCCAAACACATCTGCTAACTAGAGACGTATATGAACTGGCAAGGAGTGGATGAAAAAACAAGCTTTTTCTACTTCAGGTAATGAGGGAAACTGGATCCAGGTGTACAATGTGTCAGATCAGGTAAGCCGACGCCCAGGTGGGAGGAGAAAACACAGAAGGGAGGGGGAGACAACAGGGAAAACGGCAAAAGGGAGGATCCTGACAAATGTATTTATACCAGTTATACATTAAAGGTGCACTGAGTAGCTTTTCTGGAATGACTGGAATGTTTCACAGTATGCCATTACTTAATTACAGATGGATTATTGGTTCAGTTTATTAAGAGATCTGACCTGTAACAGCATCTGTGTAAATTGTTATTGTATTGTCATAAAGTTGAACACTGCAGACAAAAAAAAAAAGAAAAAAAAAAAACCTCCATGGCGAGAAGAGAGTGTGGCACACCCCCACCAGAAAAGTTACATAAACCACCTTTTACTTTTTATTCAGTATCGCAGAGGCACCTTTCAATGGTACCCAGCTCATGTCCAAAGTATAGCTAGTAGCCAGCCTCCTTTGTAACAGAATAAAAGGTTGAAAGAACTCATAAATGTACAACAAATGAAGCCAGTCCAATGACACCAGGGTAGTCATCCAAGATTTTTTTTTTTTTTACGTTGAAAAAAGCACATCTGAAATTGAACCTTATATGAGAGATTTCGCTGTGCTGCAAGACTATACCATTTGGATGTAAATCAAAACCTAATTACGTGGGTCTCTCGAGATAAAAAGGTGGTTGTTCTTGGTCCAGGTGCTCCCTTCTATTCCACATCTCATCCCGCTTCCATTGCCAAAAGCTATCAGACTCAGTGAAGCACGCTACCCCCAGTGCTGCAGCCAGTCAGGTGTTCATAAGTACTGCCTTAAGGGACACAAGATACACTCACGGGACACCTTTGATAAAGCCCCTTCACTCTCCACTACGCCCCCCTTTAATATCCAAATCACTGCTGTCCCATATGGCGCAGGTAATTGACTCAGTGATTTAAGGTGGCCTGACCATTCCCCTGTCCTGTGTGTGCGACGCAGCGATAAAACATAAAGGATCGTCCCGTTAATCTGCCAGCAGACCTCGTCAGAGAATGCAGTGACCCATCAGCAATTTGAGATTAATGTGAAATTCTTTGCCTTAATTAGCATGTTTAAAATGAAGGGGCTGGAACTGTGATTTTGGTGCAATTGAACTTAGCCAGAAGACATATATCAGTGAACTGAAATGCATTTGAAATAGTGGAAATTGGAACTATATGTAGGTATAAACAGAAAACAATGATTGTACTTATTCTTCTTAAAAGGCCCATATTATGCTATTTTCTGATCGATGTTATGATGTTGTTTCCTCATCAAAAACATAGCTGGAGTTTTATTTTGTCTCACCTTGAAATGTCATACAGGAAATGCTGTGTTTTTCAGATGATTTCAGTCCTGGAATTGCCAATTTCTACTAAACTAAAGGTAAAAGGTAGCTGTTAAGTTAAAAAATACAGCTTCATGACATCACAAGGTGGAAGAGAGCATTTTGAGCATTGAGATGTATTCTAATGATAAACATGTGTGAATGAAACAAAACACACCTCTGGGTATGTTTTTGAGAAGGAAACATCAGTAGAACATAGATCAGAAAACTGCGTAATATTGGCCCTTTATAAACTGCAAAACTGTGAAAAAAAACTGTGAAAAACTGCATATCTGTGAGCTGTCACTATTTGCAATTGTTTATCAAATGCCTTTCTACTATGAAACGTTTTATATGTTTTATAGTAGAAAGGCATTTTTACTTCAGAACATGCAAAAATGTCAATTACACCATAACTGTATTACGCGCAAGGTTGCTGGTTCAAAGCCACGGACGACACCAGTAAAATGCAATGGCCACACTGTATTATAGAAACAAAACATGGATGTTTTATGAAAACCCATGTGTCTCGTGAAATTTGAGCTAATTTGGACCAAAAACCTAGGAATAGATACGTTTACTACTGACATTGTGTTAAAAAATCATTGTGTTTTCCATATTACTGAAGAGAAATAGCAAAAAAGTTGCGTAGTGCATGTTTACCGAGAGCACTGGGTAAAGCCTGTTACTGCAACATAGTAACTCTATTGTATCTAAGCTTTTCTGTGGAGTTCCGCTCTGTAGCTAGGACACTACATTCTCCATAGCTTTCTACATAACTTGGCAATTTAACAAATTTCATATTAATTAACACATCTTCCGACAGCCTTAATGTCATCTGTCACTCACTTCAGTCTAATTTAAATCTACTACATTCATGAAGCAAAGCATGTTGGCCATTTTGAGGCTGTGAGCGTGATGCATGTCCTCTCTCAATGATTTATGTGCACTTTGGTTAATAGTCGGTTTGGGAAATGCCCGTTGCTGCTTGTGACAATTGCAGGACTGAAATTACTACCATTCTGAGGCAATGAATTTCAATCACCTTCCTTGTCCAGATATGCAGATTGGCTCTTGAGTCAGTTGGGCTGTTTGACAAATTATGGATACTGATATCAAGTAGAATTGTTAAAAATTGAGATAGGGGAAAAAACACTTGTGCTTCATCAATTTACTGCTAAATCTAGGTGTAACTGCACTGTTGTCTCTAGTGCAACCTCAGCTGACAGCAGAAATGGTGAGACTGACAATGTTTTTATCCAGCTGAGTGTTTTTTGCAGTGTCTTAAAAACAAGACAAAAAAAAAATCAACAACTGTCAACTCTACTAACTTGTAAGACTTGTAACTTGTAAGGTAACTATATACTGGCTTTAGTTCTGCAATAAAGTCCATTTAAATTGACTGATAATAAAATAAATAACAAAACACTTACATAATGTATTTTTAAATTCCAAGTAACTTTTCAGGTGGAGAGGTTGTTTGCCTTGAATATTCCATGGTGCAACATTAAACGTTCAAAATCTACTTGGAGACAGCCAGGTGACAATTCCAGGCTCAGTACAGGTCAGCTCTGTGGAGAGGTGACCACGTTCACAGTAAAAATGGCAATGTGATTTTGAGTAATAACAACACCTGCAGTCACATAAATTCAAGCTAGATAAGTTTAATGCCATAGTGGGGAACATTCCAGGCAGAGCAATAACATCTACTCAGAGACAAGTAGGTGGCGGACCCCCTGCCAGAAAAGTCATAGTGCGGCTTTAATATAGCTAAAAACTGACATGATCAGAACAGCTAATTCCCAAATCTTGGCCAATGCCCCATCTCTCCTCCTGTGCAATATTTAGCATTGGTCCCGTCCTGTGTGTTTTGGCCCCGGGGGACAGCAGTGTAAAGATCATGTGTGGACAGACATCTTATTTCCCCAAAGAGGTCCTTCTCCAGAGGCAGGGTGCTAAATACAGAGCTGGCCCTACCTGTGAGAGAACAGCGCAGGGAGCTCGCTTTAATGGTCTACTCAGATAGTCCCAGTCTGGTTTAAAATTTCACCATTTTGAGTACTTCGAATCATTATAGTGTTTTAATAAGGATACTTAGGTTTAATAAGTATTTGCCCAGTTAAAACCTTGCTGTGGACCCAATAAACAGACTAAAATACAAGTATTTATTTAATTATGTGCAGTGTTTAAGTTGGAAAAAAATGATCTCCTTACTTTAAACAAGTTTGTCTCAACACAGTAAACTGATCGTAAACTTTTTGTCACCATGGAAATGTTTGTGTGCAGATGAGCATTGGGAGCGGGACTGATATAAGTGTTTTTTGTAAGTAGGGGGGCCCTGAAATGTTATGCAAAATGGCTTTCATTTCATCATTATTTGCCAATTAGAAGTCCTGAGCAGTTTACCACAATAACCATGACTTAACACCTGAGTATCCTGAGTCATACACATTAATA
Source organism: Periophthalmus modestus (assembly GCA_019594935.1). Lineage (NCBI taxonomy): Eukaryota > Metazoa > Chordata > Actinopteri > Gobiiformes > Gobiidae > Periophthalmus > Periophthalmus modestus. The sequence continues at coordinate 25,968,310 of JAIEZT010000441.1, forward strand.
AGGGCAACTGTATTCACCAGTTTACCTACAAGTTCCTAAAGAAAAAACCTTTGAGACTGCATTCAATCATTGTGAGTTATTCATGGTTGCCTCAGCGATGAAAATCTTTAGAACCGTTACCATAGCAATTAATATTTCAAAACTTATTAAAAAATTATATATTCTGAATAGTCAAAAGAGCTCAAAAGATCACCTACACATAGAAAGCTGAAATGCCTTTCCAACACTTGTGGTGGTTCCAACTCTACCACCACAAGTGTTATATATTCTTCTGTCTCTTAAGTAAATTTGAAAAGGAGAGAACTGCTGTCATGTTTAATATTAGAGGGATATGGCGTGAAGAGGTTTGGTTGCATAAAGTCTAATTATTGCTGTGGTTTTGTTTGTGAGGCTGACAGACGAGGTGCCAGGATGTGAACAGTGTTGATGACTACTGTGAAAACATTAAACTCTCAATGGACTCACTATTTCTCCACTGTTAAGAGTTCAGCTTCTCTCATGACCTGCCACTTTAAGATCTGCCTTATTCTTGTAAAGTCTTCTATAAGGGCATAATTAGAATAATGTGTGGGAAGAGAATGAAACTGCAATGAAAAATGTATTCTGACTTTCAGTTAATTCTTTTTTCTGATCATTTCTTAAACATTCAGTAGTAGCTTGATAGCATCTTGGTAAAGAAGATGTTACATGAGGGTCACAGTTCTTTGGTTAATACAGTTAAAACCTATGAATGATTTACCTGTGTTTGTGGCCCAATTAACAATCTAAATTTAAACTGGTAAATTTGAAATGCTGACCCATACAAGAAACCTACAGTAAGAAAAACTTTATCGTATGCAATTATGAGAGCATCTTTAAAACATTTTGGCTGCCACTAACTAAGATTGGGACAAAGATCAAATTCAGAACCGTCATATGACCTAAAATGAGCTGCAACTGATATCAAGCCTGTTTGATATTTTGGAGGGCAACAGTAAACACAAGTGTTCTTCAGTAACAGCAGAAGAGCTCCTCTATGAATGGGATCACCTTTCCCTGATTCCCTTTCATTTACTAACTTTTACAAATGTGGAAATACTGCTAGCATGTTATACCAGCCTCATCTTAGCTGTATAACTGGCTCAAGCCGCAGGGCCTAAACATGACAGGGCCAAGGTCAATGGTGCACGTCCAGGGTGACCGGACATTTCTATTTACCCAGGGCAGTCTCACATTTGAGTTGTGTGTTACATGCCCTAGTTGATTTATCCAAAACCATTGATTTGTCCCAAGTTTTATACAAGAAATGTCCCAGATGTCCCTATTTTTGACTAAGCTGATAACCGCCAAGTGTAAAGAGCAGGTTATATCAGATTATATACTGACCCACAAGTGAGTTGTGAATAAGTTGTGGATGGACAGTGCATAACAGTTTTCCTGAATAATGTGCTCTTTTCACAATTGTATTATTACCAAACGTTTTATCAATTGCCTTTAGCTGCTAAGTATGTCTGGTGGGTCTCCTGCTAACCGAACTCTCTTCTCCCACGCAGGCACACATGAGCGTGCGTGAGGAAAGATAAAGTTACTCAGATCTATTCAAGACATTTTTATTCAATTTAAACATATTCCATATTCTATACAAAGTTATAATACATCACCATAAAAATCCTGCCAGGACATAAACCAAAAACAGCAGAAACTAACAACAACTTCTATTGAGAGAACTGTTATTATTGAAGAAAAGTTGAATTACCATTATATAGAGATTAGAATCCTTATATATAGATCAGGAGTCTGACCCATAACCTTCTTCCTGAGAGGAGGAGACGGGATAATTTAACAGCATATGACAGTGAGGCTGTAGATTTTGTAGAATTCAAAATGATAATAAAGCCCTTGTGACTGGTCCATTGCAGATCACACAGACACAGGACACAGTATTACACGATTTTCAAGTCGAACGCTGAGCAGGATAAAGAGGAGGTAGAGGAAAAACATTGTGAGGCCCAGGGTGCGGTTCATTCTCCAGCGACACACGACGATAGTGATGATGACGAAGAGCAGCATGAGAAAGAGCAAAACAATGGCACAGAACAGACTATTAGAGCTGACCACCACTGCCTCTCCACCATGGGTCAGGGAGAAGAGGAGCCAGGGAACAGGGAGACTGCAAACAGAGACAGACAGAAAGAGGGGAGGGAGGAGAGAGAGAGGAGGGAGACAGACAGAGGAATGTTGTTTAAATATCAGTCTAAACTTTGTAACTAAATCTGTGTAACAGTAGCTTTCAGCAGTAGCATTATATGGTAATTATTTTTTAATTATAAAGAGCTCTTAAGTGATGACATCACTTCTATATTTTCTATATTTTATGCAGAATTAAACTATGTCTGTGTGTGAGGACACCATATGGACACAACCATTGATAATCATGCATTTACATCATGCTTATTATTATAAAATTATAAAAAATATAAAATTAGAAAATTATTACATACCAAAAATGAAAACATATTTGTGCAAGATTAGTTTGGTAGAACATGGGCATTAGATAAAATACAAATGCAATTATCAAAGTTTTAATGTGAAAATGTAAATGAAAAATTCCAGCTCCCTGTTATTTTGTCTAAGTTCTTGAGTAGAATTCTACAACACGTAGAATTGTACATGTCTTCTGGGACTGGACATTCTTAACTAAAGGTTACCATGGCAACCATCTCTCTAGTACCTTATTTATCTCATCGGTCATAACCACAGATCCATGCTTAGCTTTAAACAACTATTTTTAACATGGGATGTATTGTCACTAAAAAAGAAGAAATTATAAACATGTTCATTGCTTTCAATCAGCTGATGGACCCGTAAGTGACATCACACAACAACTCTACAGACACACAACAACTCTATAGACACTTCCAGGAGTGACCTGTTTAGAATATATCCTGGTAAAGGTAGAAACATTTTATCCCTTATGTTAATAGCACATCAAAATATAAACATGAACATATTTGTAAATAGTGCAGATAAATTGTTTGAGTATTAATAGTCAGTATCTGATTTCCACTAATTTATAGAATAAAGAATCGCCTGCCACCTGACTGGCTGAACTCCTTTACTCAAAAATATGGATGACGGGCTCCCCACTGCTTCTTTTCCACCAGATTGGATTTGTGTCTGGCATAACATAAGCTTTAAGAATTGTTTATTATTACATGATTGTTAGCATTTATGCACTGGGACACTGGAAAGGTCAATAGAATTTTTGTGAGGGACGAGCGTCTTGTCTGGTCCATTGTTTTTGTTTGATTTTTTGTTTGTTTGCAGTGCCCTAACATGTGTATGTACATTTTTGCAGTGCACAAATGTACCCCACGGTGATGTCGAAGATGTTGCTCCCCACAGAGCTCGACACGGCCATATCGCCCAGTCCTTTTCGTGCCACGATGACACTGGTGATGAGGTCTGGGATGGAGGTGCCCGCCGCCAGGATGGTGAGGCCCATGATCTCCTCTGAAATGCCCAATGTCTCCCCCACCTGCAGGGGGTGACACAGAGATGCTCTATTTGAGTACTTATGCTGAGTTTACATCGTGAGGTCAAAATTGCACCAAACACTTCTAGTTGCACGTCCTTGCATTTGAGGACAGACAATGAAACCTGTTGATGTACTGTGAAGTTCAAATTTAGTTCATTAATTTAGTTCATTATTATTATTATTATTATTATTATTATTATTATTATTATTATTATATTATTATTATTATTATTATTATTATTATTATTATTATTATTATTATTATTATTATTATTATTATTATTCATTATCATAAATTATGTCAAATAGCATGGACCCAATCTATTAAATAAATTTCATCTATATATTCACTTGGAGCTCATTTAGCCACTTGATTAGGACAAAATGTGCATTGTGTCATTGTTTACATGTGCCCGTGTTTGATGTTCTTGTAAGACTCACCTGATGGGACCACCACACCATGAGGAATGAGAAGCCAGCAATCCACAAGATGGAGCCGAGGAATGTCACAACAAAGAACTTCCGCAAGGCCTGAAGCACAAGACCAAAACTGTGCTTGTACTCACTAAACAAGCTCTACTTATGAATCTACAGGAAATCTGCAACCCATGTTCAACCAGATACAAATCTTAAATGCTAAATATGTTAAATTTGTTTTGGTGAAATGAGTTTATTCTCTCCTCTTACCGGTTTCCTGATGTCTGGCAGCGTGACATAGAGAAGGAGCACAATGGGGAGCTGGAACAGGTACCTGACCCGTTTGGACAGAGTCTGGGGCCATTTCAGACTCAAGGGGCCATCGCCATCATCCCCTTTCTCTGAGATCTACAACACAACAGGCCTTTGGTTATGGTCAAGATAAGCAGTGGAGAATTTCATTTGCCATGGCAGCTCTTAAGATACATGGTGCTGCTTTTCTGGCGAAGGGTCCACCACCTGCTTTTGCCTGGAATTTACAGTTGTACAGAATGACATTAAACCTACCTGTCAGGAGTTATTCCACAAAAAATGTTTGTATTGCTCAAAAATACCATGAAAAACATAGATTTTTACTGTGGTCTGCATATTGACCGAACATTCAGCCCACTGCACCACAGTTTCTTGTTTATATTAAGCCAGAAATAAGAGCTGTAAATGATGCATTGTTTTCATATTAAAAAATAAAGCATTTTATGTATAAAAATGATTCAAATTGACCATACTTACGTAACAACCTACGCATGCAATATTTGATAACTGTTTTGTAATGGATTAATGATATTATTGCAATATTTTTATATACTTTTTTGCAAAATTTGTTCAGGGAATTCATATTAAAAAAACAAACAAACAACAAACAAACAAACAAAAACAAGACAACACCAAGATCAACCCAAGTGTAATGAGTATTTAAATAAATCTATGAATGCAAGCTGATTCAAATAAATAATATCTTTAAACACAGATTGGACAATGTTGTTTCCATGTAAAAGCTTTCATATCGAGACAGCAAAATGACAAAAATCAAATATTGAAATTAAATGTGTTTTGACTGTAGTGTGTGTAGTAGTTAATGTAACAAAATTCAACAAAGTTCCCAGAGAAGACCATAAAAGGAGGAAGCATTATTTAAATGTAAGTGTTTTTTGCTCTCACAAAACCTTTGGCACATCACTATTTTCATTTATCTATGAATTTTCTGGCACACAGCCAACACGCTCTCCTTCCAAAAGGTAACATAACGATTCATCAGGCTATTTCTTCCAGATTTTCTTCCATTTTCTTACTCATTTACAGTAACTAAGTGGGTACTGCAACTTTCACCTTATTTGGATATGATAATGATTTAGGTTTATCAAAGACCTAAATGAACAAAACCTCCACAGTCTCACCTTTGTTTTGGTTGAGTCCATCTGGGAGTCTGGTCCAGGTGTGGTCCCAGGTTCAGCGTCTGAAGCAGGAGTAGGGGCTTGGGCCTCCTGTGGACCAAAAAAAAAGTATGGTCAGATCTGACCGTCTCCTCTTCATCCTCTGCATCCTCTGTTCTGTCTGACCCTCTCCTCTGACTCTCTACTCTATATGACCCTCTCCTCTGCATCCTCTGCTCTGTTTGATCCTCTCCTCTGCATCCTCTGCTCTATCTGACCCTCTCCTCGGCTCCATCTGACCCTCTCCTCTGCTCTAGCTGACCCTCTCCTCGGCTCCATCTGACCCTCTCCACTGCCCTATCTGACCCTCTCATTCTCTGCTCCATTTGTCTCCCCTTAGTAAAAAAAAAAAAAGCAAACTTAATTTTTGCTAGCTAACCTGTAATTTTATACTAGTTTTTGTTTCATGTGGATAGGCCCAGTAATTACAAAGATATTGACCCTAAACCAGGTTAAAATATCAGTTAACTATTGCCCTCTGTCCTAATTCCAGTCAGTATAACAGTTATCACTTGTGCCCCTATAATACGTCTTAAGGGGGTATTTACAGATCACAGCAAAGGTAAGGTTTTTAGAGTACACCCAAGCCTCTCATCCAAGTAGCCTCTACTGCAGAACTGAATGACACAGTCGCACCCGCCTAACAGCAAGAAGGTCTTGGGTGGCGCAGGGCCTTCTTGCGCGGGGCCTTTCTGAGAGGTGTTTGCATGTTCTCCCCATGTGTCCTGTTTGACCTACCATTGAAAGATGCTGCCGTGAACAAGACATTCTTAATCTCAAAGAGAATTTCCTGGTTAAATAAAGGTAAAACATAATAATAATGATAACCTGCTGTAAGTATTGATCTATTTTAGCAAATCTCAGTGAACCACAAAGAGATCTAATAGGGGCAGAAGTGACCAGAACAAAGCAGGGCATCATTGTTGAGCTATTTCATAGTCGGCTAATTATTTTGTAAAATTGGGAGCACCCCCCCCAGCTCAGTGTTTGTCTGTGGACAGCTGCTTTAAAATGACATACAGCCCTGACCTCATCCAGCTCCTCGATGGTCTCCACATGCACTGCATGCACTTTGTTCTTAATTTTCCTGCAGCACATCTTCACTGCTCTCTCCACTTGAACGTTAAACTTCATAAACACCACATAAGCCACATATCCCAACAGCAGCAGTACACTCTCCCACCACTTGATGGTGCTGTCTAGGAAAAACATGATCAGCATAATCAAGTCCAGGATGTAAAAGGACACGTCTCGAAACAGTGGCCACCAGGTCAAATCCATACATCCTGGGAGAAGATGGCGCACATGCCGATAACAAAGAGAATGTTAAAAACAGCTGAACCGACAATGGTCCCAATCCCGATGTTGGAGTGAGCGATGAACACTCCGATCAGAGATGTGAAAAGTTCAGGAGCAGATCCACCGGCCGCCATGAAGGTTGCCCCGGCAACGTCATCAGAGATCTCCAATTTTTCCATGATGACTTCCAACGTGACAACGAAGAATTCATCACAAACAATCGCCAAGCCAACAAACATGTAGACCATCCCAAACATGTGCAGTATAACCCAGCCGCCTTGCCTCTGCTCCAGCGAGAACACGTCCACCGGGTACTCGCCTTTACTGTGGACAAAGGAGAGATATTAAAGGCCAAAGGTGATGGCTCTTAAAACGGCTATAAACAAGAATTTTCTCTGCAGATGACTGTCAAAATGAGAGACAAAGTGTAAGGCTATGAGGAGAAGAAAGGCTTTGACTTGAGCAGGTTACAGTGAGTTTTAGTGACCTTAAATTCCTCAAACTTTACAGCAGTACCCCCTGTCTGTTACAAAGCAGAGACCTGTCCAAGTCCAAAAAGCCTAAGTGTTTTGAGCTGTGGCACAGGCCCAGAGTGTGAGCACTCATACAAAATAATGAAGGCCCCTCTTCTGTACCATATATTCACTGTCCCTCCTCTGTACCATATGTTTTAAAATAATCTTGAACTTTATCAGAACTAGACTAGAAGGCCACATAAAATAAAAATATTTTATGTTGGCCTGTTTCTTCGTATCAAAATTGTGTTTGAAATTTTAGCATTGTGACAATAGTACCACATTTACACAGGCTAAAATGCCATAAATCCTTTAATTATACATTGGCCCTTTGGTTTTGGTCCTGGACTAAAGCAGGTCTAAAGCAGATCTAAAGCAGCATCTAAAGTAGCTCTAAAGCAGGTCTAAAGTAGCTCGAAAGCAGGTCGGAAAGCAGGTCGAAGCAGGTCGGAAGCAGGTCGAAAGCAGGTCGAAAGCAGGTCGAAAGCGGGCCTTACAATTGGATGGCTTGTTTGGCGCATGGCGTGTCAGTGGGTTTGTTCACAAAAATCCTAGTCGTGGAATTGCTCTGGTTCACAGAGTTCATTATAGGAGGACTGGCCGGATTCTGGACCCTCACCTGGGTCTCTTCTGGGTCCTTAAAACATATTCAAATACAAGGGATCTTTTATCAATTAAAACAATCTATTTACACATGACATGGTGGGCTTATAGACTACTGATACTTTGCACCATTCCCTGGGGTTGTGAAACTAACTGTAGGCTAAACTAACTTTGTCTGAAGCTCTGCTTTTAAAGTTGGCTTAGTTGGAACTACAGCAGGTGAGTTGATTTGTGTGCTGTTAAACAAGTCTCTTCACATATAATTACAGCCATAAACTAGTTAGCATTTATCAGTTTTTTAGTAAGTCGCTCAAACTCGGGACCATAAACATCTGTATTGATCACAAGGTCCTGAATATGTGTCGTTTAAATACATTTTGTTTGTTTTGTTTTTTCTTTAAAACGTTTTTGACAGTTTTTGCTAATGTGTGCATTGTGTCACCATGTAACTGCTGTACCTTCCACCATAAACATTCATGTGAAACAGCCTCAACATGATGCCACTGCAGAGTGTTAATTTAACTGCATATGACAAATTGGACTATTCATTTCACTAAAACATTGTTAATATATTTATAGTTCAGATTTTTACAAAAAATCGCACCTACTGTTTAGAGCCAAAACGTGTCTAACTGTACAAGCACTTTAGGTCAAAGCCAAAGTATGAAGTTTCAGGAACATGTGTGAAGTCACAATTGACTAAAGAGAGTATTTTTCTTCTCTAGTTGGCACAGGAAAGGTGTAAGAATGTTTTAAAGTTGCTTTCACATTGATACACTGTTTAAAAAAAGCTTATTTGTGTTATTATTCATAATTGCAACCATCTATTCATTTGTCTAGATTCTGCCTGGACTTACCTGGTCCTGGTCCAGATCCTGGTCTAGATCCCGAGCTCTCAGGTCTTGGTTTGGTTCATAAAGGGTCAAGGACAAGGCATAGACCAAAACAAGGATCCAACAGATAGCAAAAAACAGAACTCTACCAAAGATCAGTCTCCTCCTCGGAGAAGACCCCATCCTGAGTCCAGTCCTGGAAAAAGAGAAGAGGAGAGGGTCAGATGGAGCAAAGGATGCGGAGGAGAGGGTCAGATGGAGCAAAGGATGCGGAGGAGAGGGTCAGATGGAGCAAAGGATGTGGAGGAGAGGGTCAGATGGAGCAGAGGATACAGATGGAATGTCATATGTAACACAGTACTGTGTAATTGAATAATTTTTTTTGTAATTTTTTAATATTTGTAAGTATAATTTGGTAGTGGACACTTTAATCTCTTCTCTGTTTATCTCTGCTAAGTAACAGTTCCACAATGCCTGAAAAGAAACGTGGAAGCCTACTAAGCCTAGTACCTTTGGACATTTTCTCCACTGCATCAGTCAACAGTTATAACCTGTGTCACAACAAAACTCATTCCTAAATCATAGGACATCAATCATACAAAATTATTATCTTAATATTATTATCACAGCAAAAGAAAGTATCTGCGTGAAATTGTAAAGTAAAAATGTAAGAGCATTTTTTTTGGATAAAGTAGTGTTGCATCTTCACCTAACGACTTAAAACAGCAACTGCAGATTTTGGCTTTTTCAAGGGTAAACAAATACACATTTAATTTCATAACTGATGCATTCAAGTAACTGACACATTTCTACATTTACATTTCAATAACTGATCATATCACAGATTTTTTTTAAAAAAAGGCTGTGAGCTAAGGGTCACAGCCTATTTACAAGTAAATCATTTGCAAAAATCAAAAATTTATCAGGACCCCAAATGATCTTCATCTTACCTTAGAGACAGTTGCAGAGCTGTGAGGACTCGTCGCTAGGCAATGACAAAACAAACTCTCACAGCAAACAGGTACATAATCAAACAATAACAAAATAACTCCTTTGGTGGAATTATGATATAAACATGAATTACTATTAACCTGCTGTTACATTTAGACTTTTAGACTTTAGACTTTATTGTCGAGGGCAGATTCTTTTTTTGCGAACACAGAGCTCGTTTATATGCACAAACAAACAACAACACAACAACGCAGACGCATTCCATTTCATGGGTTTCAAGCTATGGCAACTGCCTTCCGTGGCCATAGCAATTAAGCAATTAAAGTCTAAATATTATATCTTTTGAAAGGAAAAAGTGTTCACTAAGTCCTTCAAATAAGGATGGAATTGTTTGTCTGAAATTCATGAATAGACATTACAGTACACTGGCCTTGTTGTTCAGGAATGTGATGGCTGAGGGGATCAACCTTCCCCCAAAGAAAGCCCTCGTGAACCTGAGTGCCCTGTACCTCCATCCAGAGGGCAGAGGGGTGAGGAACTCCTGTAGTGGGTGAGTGGAGTCCTGTTCTGTGTAGAGTACAATGTGTCCAAAGGCCCTGTTTATTAGACTTGCCAGGATGGGTCTAGGAAGTCCACAGATTTTTTTTAGCAGTGTATATTACTTTTGTGAATTTGGACCGGTTGCACATATTGAAAAAGGTGGAACAGTACAACATGGATTGATATAACAGTAATGACACATGTGGAGAAACACAGCATCCTTTGATTTTTTTAAATTTATATATTTTTATTTTATAAAAGCATTTTCAAAATTACAAAATGATGTTTCTGTTCTCTGGGGGCAGTGTTTGGCTCTAGAGTCACATGACAAATCACACAAAGGGTGTTTCTAAAAAGTCTAAGCACCGTGCCTTTGTACTGAGGCAGTAGTTATAGGGGAAAATTTGGAGCCAAGTTCCATATTTGAAATTCCAACCGGGAGTATCATAGCAACCAAAGCGCAAATCTGGAACAAGGCTTTTCAAGGTAATGCCTCTTACTGCCCGAACAACTGCTTTAGCAGGGTGCTAATGCTAGAGGGAGGGATCTTGGGGGACTTCTGTTATTAATGTTCATATCTTGATTTAGGGACAAAATAGCAAATAAAAATACCAGGATAATATCGTGTAGAGTAGGTTAATATGAACATTTCAAGGTCAGAATGATGAGCCTGACAGCATCAGTGAGAAGGAGAGGGCCAACAGTTTCTCAATACATAGTGAATTGAAGTTGATGGAGCCAGAAGCGCACTCATGCTCACTTCCTATTTAGAATGCAGCGGCTAGGTTAGCTATGTTCATTGATACATACAGTCTATGTGTCTTTAATGCCTGGGGAATATCAAAGCTACAGACTCGGGGTAAAAGTTTGACAGAGTTTATTGCAAACAAGTAAATGTGAATGTTGATTGATGGAGCAGGTAGTAGAGAGCTGGGTCAAAGACTGACGTCTTTGAACTGGTCATAGGAAGCTGAGTCGGAGACGAAGGTGCAGGGTAGGTCCAAGAAGCGTGATCTGGCAAAAAACGAGAAAAAGCAGCTAAGTACTGTGACCATAATCGTGAAAACTCGACTGAGCCAAGCAGAACTGTACCAAGGAGGATACACAGACAATCTGGCAGAGTGTGTAGGATCCTCAGTCACTTTGAACTCCAAAGGTCCAGACTTGCAGGTGCGTAATGGGTGGTGCAGAGTCTCCGCCCAGTTCCAGACAAGGACACAGAAGGGAGGGGGAAAGACTGCACAGAAACACAGGGACAGACTTGGATTTTAACACTATGGCCCAAACACAATCTAATGGAACAGGCTTCAGAGAGAATGAGCAGACATTTATTTTAAGTGCACTTTTTCCTCTTTTTGGGGATAACAAAACAATTACTGGTAAATAAATACACAAATAAAGACCCCTCAAGTCTATGGAGAATGCACATATCAGCTGGTCCAAAGTTTTCACGGTGCATTTCAAATATTCACACGTTTGAGTGTAAGTGATGAAAACTCAGCGTTACAGCTTCATGGCAGCAAAGTTATACATTTTTTCTTCAAAAAGACCAAATGCAGTATAGGTAAATCTGCCTGGTCAAGGCAGAAAAGGATACATTTATGTATACTTGGTAAAATGCTAAAATGCTAATCAAATGGAGGACTCTGAAGAACATGAACATTGGAACACAACTGGGATAACGTAGATGCTTTGCCATGTCCAGAACAGACCAAGGCAAGGCACCTAGGCTTTGGAAAACACCCCACAAGTCCAGGGGGCAGTGTGGTCTCACCTAACAGACTGCGGGGCAGTGTGGTGTCACCTGACAGACTGCAGGGTGGTGTGGTCTTAATTGACAGACTGCAGAACGCCATCTACTGCACGATTTTTCCGTCTGAGACAAAAGATTTCTGACTGTGGGGAAAATCTTCAGTTGTAGCTAAAAATCGTGGAATGTAGATCTCTGAGTGAAACTGGGACTTTTATAAAATGTATAGGATAGATAGATAGTCATTTTGAAAACTGTAGTCGAGGGCAAGAGGACTCCAAATGCTAATGCACTATGTGAGGTAATTTTAATTATACTAAAAATACAAACTGCTAACAAATGACTTGTAGCTGTATAGTGAAGGACATTTGAGTGCTGAAATGATAAGAATAAGTGTAATGGATTTAAATAGATTTTATATACACAAAGAAGCACCACCAAATGACAACAAGAGGTAGGAAGAGGCAGACAAATATGGTGCATTACTCAAACATGTGCAAATAACAAAACACAACTCTAAGTAGGATGGGGAATCAGTGGTGCATATACGGTTGCATTCATACTTACACATAAACCATATCAGAACAGGGACTCAATAAGGATTAAGAAGAACTTTGGTCAAAGTATGGTGGCGTACAGGCAAGTGGTGGCTCACACATTAATTGCCTGAAAATTAATACAAGGTTTATTCTTATATTGATTTATATAATAACCCTAACTACATACCATTATGGGCCAAACTTTCTTGCAAACTCCAAACTAAACGCCAGTTCAAAGTAATGGACTCAGCAGAGCAGTGAGTACAAAATGCTATTTCTAGCCACGTTTGAGCCGAGGGAGAGGTGCGGAGGCTGCTGCAGTGTGCTCCTCCTGTCCCGTCCCAGGGGCCCACCACACAATAATCAGTCATTAACTTGTACAGGCCCGGCCCCAGCTCTGGAGTGTGTGTCCCATAGAGGATCAATAGGCCAGGGTAATTAAAGAGCACGGCATGGGGAGGGGAGGGGGGTGATGCCAGTAAATCCACCGCAGCGACGGGATGCTTGTAGCCAGCGAGACTACAATCCTGACACAGAACGCCGCTCAGGGGGGATAGTGACCACACAAGAGACTGAACACCAACAAAATACACAATGCCTCTCATTTGTGTTGTACTCAAGAACACCCTGATTGTCAAGTAATTACTGCATGTCTTTAGATTGTAAAGATTTCTGTTGTCATTGTTTAAATTGGTGTGTAGATGATCGTAATTACTATGTTTTAAAGTCCTTCTCCAAGAATCCAGACGGGGGAGGATTAATTGTACAGCTAAAGTAGAGACATCTGGGGAAGTTGTCAAGAAACACCCTGATTTGGATCTGGAAATAACAAAAAGCAGGTTGGCTGTGGCTTGTTCAGAAGTAGTACCCTTTATGCTGCATGTGAACAGGTAAAATCTAAACACCTTCCTATGTGTCATGATGAAGTAGCATCTGTTTTTCTACTTAGCCTTTTAAAATTAAGTGACTGTTTTAATCTGGGAGTTAGTATTTGGTTAAGTATAAGTATTCATGGGTTTCAGTTTTCTGTTATATGGTGCCATTTTGAGGACGACTGACAATTGACTAACCTGTTTTGAATTGCTAATTGCTATGGCGACAGTCTTGACTTTTCATCATTCTGAAACCCATGGATTTCTACTTACAAACAGTAGTGCTCTCGCAAAATACTCAATTATCTAAAGTTACTTTGACTCATTACTGGCTTGTCCAAATATCAAATGTCTTGATTTTTTGTTGTTTTGTAGATTATGGCTTGTGCACAGAGAGCAAAAAAAGTGAATCTTTGTTGCTGTAGTGACTTAGACAAGAAGATTGGAAAACACAAATTGCCTATTATCTATTAAATAGCTAATTATGAACCACATAGCACTTTTATAATCTTTCTGTAACTATAATTACAATTAAATCCAATCCACTTAATTTCAGTTCCCGATGCTGCACATGAAATAAAAATCAACTGTACTTAGAGTCTTATGTACAGACCTCTATCTTTCACCTTTCTGCAGAAGAGTCACATGGTGTTGCTGTGACATGCCGGTCAGCTGATTTAAACAGTGTCTTTTTATTTGGAGAAGTAGGACCACAGTGCCATCTGCAGTGCAACTTCTTCAGGACTGCATCCCAGGTGTGAGAAAGCTGATACATCCCTTCATCTCGATTTACAGTCTCGTGGGCACGGTTCTGGATCTCAATGACCTCCCTGATCCAACAATGGTACTTGGTGCTCTCTGTGCCTACGACCTTAGACCCTATCCATGAGATGGTTTTCCCTCTTGCATTGGTTTAATATTGTGGACTTGCGTTGTTCTTGGTGAGCTTGTTGCTTAGTGGCTTGGAAGAATGTTTTCGTTGCTTTCTTTACAGACCTAATAAATCTAATCAGACTAAAAATCAACTAGTAAACACACATACACTCACCTGAAGAATTATTAGGAACACCATACTAATACGGTGTTTGACCCCCATTCGCCTTCAGAACTGCCTTAATTCTACGTGGCACTGATTCAACCAGGTGCTGAAAGCATTCTTTAGAATTTTGGCCCATATTGATAGGATTGCATCTTGCAGTTGATGAAGATTTGTGTGATGCACATCAAGGGCACGAAGCTCCCGTTTCACCACATCCCAAAGATGCTCTATCGGGTTGAGATCTGGTGACTGTGGGGGCCATTGTAGTACAGTGAACTCATTGTCATGTTCAAGAAATCAATTTGAAATGATTCTAGCTTTGTGACATGGTGCATTATCCTGTTGGAAGTAGCCATCAGAGGATGGGTACATGGTGGTCATGAAGGGATGGACATGGTTAGAAACAATGTGCAGGTAGCCCGTGGCATTTAAACAATGCCCAATTGGCACTAAGGGACCAAAAGTGTGCCAAGAAAACATCCCCCACACCATTACACCACCACCACCAGCCTGCAGAGTGGTAACAAGGCATGATGGATCCATGTTCTCATTCTGTTTACGCCAAATTCTGACTCATTTGAATGTCTCAACAGAAATCGAGACTCATCAGACCAGGCAACATTTTTCCAGTCTTCAACTGTCCAATTTTGGTGAGCTCGTGCAAATTGTAGCCTCTTTTTCCTATTTGTAGTGGAGATGAGTGGTACCCGGTGGGGTCTTCTGCTGTTGTAGCCCATCCGCCTCAAGGTTGTGCATGTTGTGGCTTCACAAATGCTTTACTGCATTCCTTGGTTGTAACGAGTGGTTATTTCAGTCAATGTTGCTCTTCTATCAGCTTGAATCACTCGGCCCATTCTCCTCTGACCTCTAGCATCAACAAGGCATTGTCGCCCACAGGACTGCCGCATACCGGATGTTTTTCCTTTCAATCACCTTTCTTTCCCACTCTGACATTCAGTTTGGAGTTCAGGAGATTGTCTTGACCAGGACCACACCCCTAAATGCATTAATGCAACTGCCATGTGATTGGTTGATTAGATAATTGCATTAAGGAGAAATTGAACAGGTGTTCCTAATAATCCTTCAGGTGAGTGTACAGCCGAACACTGAATACAATTAGTAAATGAAAACATGAAGCCTTGGTGTGTTGTCAAATCCAACATAGAACACCACATATTTCTAAGTATCAGACAGCATGATGGGCACGTTATTTATGTCTTACTTTACAGCGGTGTGGGAAGAATTGACTGGGTACATGTGTAGTGATGAATAATTAAGTGAAGCATCTGGTGACGTGTGGTTTTCCATGTCAGGACCGTTAACGCTCCCACTAACGTCAAAGGTGACAGGCAGAGTGATTAGGCAAAGGGAATGTCAGTCCTCTGCAAATGGAGCTGTGACAGGAGATGATTCAATATAAAACATAAACATGCACGTTTTAAACTTTTATGGAGGTCTACTGATGGATAGCACCTTGTAATAATAAAACATGGTATTAGCAGGCTAAATAATGCAAAAATAAATCAAAAGACAGCATCATTGTGCAGTAAACACACACACACCCCCCTAACATTTAGTGTTATGTCAATACAGAAGCCTGATGCTTGATACCGATTTTGATACCAAGAAGATTAAATTTAAAAACACACTTACTAGTTCTATACTGTGACTTCATTTCCATATTAATCATACTTTAATACATGTTATACTTTTCAACACAAAATAATAATAGTTGATCATTTTATTTCATCATGTGGCTATACTACTTTTAAAATGGAAAATATTCAAGGTTGTGCAAATCAATATAAATATTTTATATTGAACACTGATTAGTATAGGCTGTCTTGTAGTCACAAAACTAAAATGTCAAACTCGGTTTTGAAACTAAAGCTTGATTCGTTATCAAATTTGACACCACAATGACAAAAAACAAATATAATAATAGAATAGAAACAATAGAATATACTTTTTACTACAAAATGTGGGTAATATTACCATGTGGCTATAGTTCTGCTCATTCAAAAACTATTTAGAGAAGGTCCAATCTTTTTCTTTATTAATATGTACTGGTCAAATTTGTTTTAGTATTGATTATAGTATAGCATAGAGCAGGGGTCACCAACCTTTATGAAAACCGAGGGCTACTTCATGGGTACTGAGTCATATGAAGGGCTACCAGTTTGATTCGCTCTTCTGAAATGACAAATATGCTCAGTTTGCCCTTAGTTACACATTATTAATAATAATTAATGATAATCATCTCTGAAAACACTGATCACGTTCATGATTTGTCACAATCAACAATGACAGCAAGGTGGGAAACAGATATCAGTATTCAGCACTTTAACTTTATAAATCTCAGTACTTGTTAAATTTTCAGGTGATCACTTCATCTCAGTCCCATTTTCACAGGCCCCAGACAAACCTTTTTAACAAAACAAACTATTTTGCACCATGTTTCAAAAAGTTATCAATTATGTAATATTAAAGAAAAATCAACTTGCATATTTTTAAATAAATCTCTGTTGCTTTTTATTTATTTATTTATTTTTTTTCTCTGGTCTCGTGAAAAAAAAAAAATGTTGTTTACCTGAAGCTGCCTTTAGCTCACGTGCCTTTCCTGCCCGTAGTTTACGTCCTGGCTGTAGTTTACGTCCTGGTGGCAGTTTACGTCCTCGTGGTAGTTAGCGCAGTAACTTTTGTGACACGTAGTGAAATGTCCCTCCACATTGTGCCGCTTTGCCATCGCCACAGTCGCGCCGCAGATGAGACACACGCAGGTTTATTTTACAGTCGTGAAACTACATTCAGAGCTAATCTTCACAGCACTCGCGAGCGGAGCACTGGTTTTGTCACGCGCACAATACTGACCTTTGACCTGAGGAGGTCAGAGTTCACCTTAACTTTTTTAAACTTCATGTATAATGAATATATTTTTAAGATGTTGTCATTTTTAAATCTATATAAATGTAAGGGTAATTACTCAAAACAAAAATAACTAATAATAATAACTTTAGTTAACAGTTTAAAAAAGAGATGAAAGATAAAAGCTTACAGCACCTGGTATTCCCAGGCGGTCTCCCATCCAAGTACTAACCAGGCCCGACCCTGCTTATCTTCCGAGATCAGACGAGATCGGGCGTGTTCAGAGTGGTATGGCCGTAAGCGAAGGGATATGTATGTGACACTGTTTTTTTTATATCTACATTCAAGTCTCTGTGAATAGAAGGACATGTAGCGTTAGGCATCCACAATAAACAAAATCCCTGGATCAAATGCAGAGGATGCATTTCCCCATGAGGTTCAATAAAGTCTACCTTTACTTTAATAACAAATAGAACAGAGTAAAGTAAAAAGGCTGAACTGTGCTGCAGAGAACAACTGAGAAATAGCAAAACTAGAAAGCGTGTCTCCAAACAGTCACTCTCACATTTGAGCAGGATTTTCTTTTGGTTTAAAATGTCAATTTCATGATATCAGTAAACATATGTGCCTGGTACAGAGTAGATATAAATACAATCCCCACCACTATCCCCTTCGCTTACGGCCATACCACTCTGAACACGCCCGATCTCGTCTGATCTCGGAAGCTAAGCAACAAACTATTGTAAGGGTAATTAAAAAAAATGGCAACAGAATAAAATAAAATTTTAGATGCAGCTCATTAGTGAGTTGTGCTATTTTTTAGAAGCGGCCTGCGGGCGCCTCATGTAGGCCTTGCGGGCGACTTGGTGCCCGCGGGCATAGGGTTGGTGACCCCTGGCGTAGAGTATAGCTTGTTGTCCTGGGTATCAGTATGATCTGAATATTGTTATATTTCTGTCCATCTCGTCCCTGAACATGCCAGTTGTACTTTTTCTTTGCTCAATAAGACAACACTTAAAATAACCTGACTGCCCCGTCACATCAGGTCCACTGAGCGTTTCACCGAAGGCCTAAATGTGTCGGTCTATTGATTGTGCTTCTCTCAGCTCCAGAGGGGAATGCTTATTAGTCTGTTATTAAGGCTAGTTACACTGCAGAGGTCACTAACTTAATCCTTTATGTTAAACCACATTGGCAGTTGTTGCATCTTTTGTCTTCTCGCCCACACATGAGCAGACCTGATAAATGGAGGTGATTCAATAAGATGGGACCAGACCACACTTGTTCGCTTGCATTTCAAGCAACAAACGTGATTTTACATTATCGTGGGAAAAGGGTGAAAAAGAATGCAGGAAGAAATGGCAGACCAAAATTGTAAGTTGCAGTACTGTGAAATTGAATCAACAAAAAAATAAGTCCATTAGACAGGTGACACTCGCCACGTTCAGAGAAAGACACTGCAATACTAATCTCGTTTATTAGAGTTTTCCATGTTAATATTCTGTTTGCATTTGTTTTAAGAATATTTTACTTCTATTTCATTTCTAGAACCCTTCTCTGGTGTATGACTATAAATTATCTAAAAAGTAAACACATTTTTTACATTAAGCCACATGGGTGGATAGGCTCTGGGCGAAAGCAATGAACTACAATTGGTTTATAGTGTTTAAACAAGCCACTGTTTTCCAGCCAGGCCATATGGGAGTTCTTGCCATTGCAGTCCATTTAATAAAATACGGTTAGCTAATATTTGTATAAAAGGGGGCAATGAAACAAAGGTGTTTACATAATTGCACTGTTGTTCTCACTAATAACCCCAACACAAACCACTAGTCCAGCCCTAGAGTCCGATTCAACCACTGCCCGTGGGTCTTCTGTTTGCTCCCAGAGCCAGCTTTGATTTATTGATTCGACCTATGTGTTTTTAACATTACATTGTTGAGTAAAAGTTGCTGTAAATGGACACACAGTGAAAGAGAGTGGTCATATTGATTTTGTGGACAAAGACTCTGATCACTTTGTACAGGCCAAGATCGACAATACAGCATAATAGGACAGAACAAAACTGGAATATAAAAAGGAATGCTCTGGTCTTGCAGGGTAAAATGCAGGAATACAACATTTGCCATCGTGGTTCATATTCTCACCTCAAAACAAGACGGTGTTGGGTTTAAATCAATTTCCTCAAGTTTCAGTCACCTATGGTCACATACTGGTACTTGAGGAATGGTGATCTATTAAAAAATAATGTTTGTTATCCATGGGTTTCAGAATGGTGAAATATTAGGACCATTGCCACAGTGATTAATAATTCAAGACATTATTTTTTATTTTGAATGAAAATAAGTTCTGAAACCCATGTGCTTCTTTTCGCAATACTGAAAAAAAACAGCATTTGCTGGATTCATAACAAAAACTCAACATGGTTTAACTCAAAAGAATGACTCAAAATAATAAGATGAAGGTTCTGAGTTTTTCACATTTGGTCTTCTTTCTTCGGAGTATGCTCTGCCTGGGTTGTTATTGTTTTCTGCATCATTTGGAGACATACACAACAGTCTTAACATATAACTTTTTACTTTTGAAGATCTCAGGAGGTTGAAGACCCCCTAGGGTGTAGCTCGACTGTTGCCCACTGATTGCAGGTTACCCCGTTATCCTTGAACTATGGGTCCTAAACAAATACATTTCTTGCAGGACCATAAAACTCCCAACAATACAAAAAATATTGTTTTTCTGTTCTTAGATTTGACAATGTGTTTTATTCTATTGTCCGCTAACACCTGCAATACATCCCTACGTGAACAGGAGCAGGAGGAGAAGCCATATTGATTTGGAGCACATTTTCTCTGATCACTCTGTACAGGACAGGATCGACAAGACGACATCCCAGGACGAAGAGCAAACCTGCCACCAACAAATGTGTCCAAACATTCCAGGAGTGGTCAGAAAACAAGGGACAGGGCATTAACTGTGATGCTCATTGATCGGTCAGCACCACACAGAGCCGGAGAGACAAGTCGCCCATTCGATTTGTCTGGCCTCAGTGTAATTGTAAAGAACTGCGGACAGCTCAGAAGAAAAAGGACAGCGTGGGTCAACAGTGACTTTAGCTTGAACACATTTCAGAGATGTGTTGTTACCGAATGTGCAGGGAAAAGACCACAAAGTAGAAGTAATCAGGCTGTGGTGGAAGGACTACTGGAAATTTGTATTCAAGTAGAAGTACATGGCTAATAATGTGCTTCATTACACGAACAAATACTGATGTCAAAAATAGTACAAAATGAAAATACTACTCAAAGAACTAATTGCTAGTTACATTTTAATGTGACTTTAGTAGTTTCATCAATCAGACTTTTATTCAAAACTTGATTGATTAACTGTTTAATTCTGAAATAAGTAGTTTTAAACCATAATTAAGTTTTAGTCAGTCAGACGAAAGAGTGCAGTGCTCTTATGTGTATTTAGGCACAGGAAGACAGCAATGAAACTGTGGCTTGGGATGATTGGTGTTGTACTCAGTAACTTACATCATTTTAAATGCAACTAATTGCAATTACATGGCTATTTAGACAGAAAAAGTACAAGTACATGTATAAACATTAGCATCCAAAAAAATCTACTCAGTTGCAGTAACATATCTGTGTAATCCCTCAGTCATCCAAGTATGCTATAGTATTTAATATTTTTTTTCTTTTACTAGCAATTGCAGTAACCTGAGTATTTACAAATAGTTACTTTCCAGCCCTGCGAATAGGCTTGACAGGAATACAGCAGCAGAGAGTGAGATACACAAGGCTCTATAGGGGATTGATGTAAGAAATGTCATTTACAGTCCAAGCAGAGAATTTACTCCTGTCTCTGCTGCCCACTGTTGGCTGGGGTCACCCTGCAGACGGACTCGGAGCAGTGGGGACGTATATTAAGAGCTTAGAGGCAGCTTCAGTGTGGAGTCTGGGGCCAGCGCAGAGGTGGGGGTCAGTAAACAACAACACAAGACCGAGATACACTGTCCTGTTTTCATCACAGAGGGGGCGCAGCCATGTACTAGAGATAGAGAAAGTAAAATGGCAAAAGCAGACATTTATATCTATATAGCTATATCTATCTATATCTATCTATTTATCTATCTATGCACACACACACACACACACACACACACATATATATATATATATATATATATATATATATATATATATACACATATATATATATATATATATATATATATATATATATATATATATATATATACATAATAACAACAGAATCACAACATACAGTTAACACTTTACTATTTACAGCCTTAAGTCATTCTTCATGCTTTAGTCATTCTTCATACTAGTATTTGTAACAAGCTGGGTAGGTTTATTCCAGTTTCGCCTATCAATTTAAAACATGCAATAGGTTAATCCTGCAGTTATACAGTTAACGATCCGAAGATGGGTCCCGAGTGCTGGACTTAGATCGTCCACTGTCCAGGCAGGTTTGACCCAAATGGTATTCAAAGATGGGTCAAATGCAGTGACAACATCATATGGCTGTGTTTGTTGCGCTAAAGTGCAGTAGCATGAAATCTCTATGATAATATGAGGCAGATATAAGTCCTGTCTGTGATGTGCTCTGTGTGGTCAGTTTTTGGATTAAACAACAGTGAGAGCAGTGAGGGAAACAGGATACAATAGGCCAGCGTTTTTCAACCTTTTTTGAGTCGTGGCACACTTTTTTTGGTTGAAAAGATTTCACAGCACACCATTTACTGAAAAAAACATGACCAAATCACATCTTTTTAATAAGAAAAAGTTTCATATTATGTGATGAATAATGTCTGTGCCACTGTCTAGTTCTTTAAATGGAATTGTTTAGTTTTCTTGCTCAGGACACACCAAAATGGTAAATAATTCTGTTAAATGCTCGTTTAAAGAGAGGGTATTTCACTATGGGGTATTAACTGCTATATAACATTTTTAGATCACCGTGTTACCTTTTATTGTTTTTAAAATGCTATATTTGGCAAAATAAAACATATTGACATGTTTTATACATTTAATTTTTGTTTTTGACCCTCTGTGTCTCCCTTCCATTTGCTCTCTAAGTCACTCCCTCTTCAGAGCTTTGTCACATTACAGTCAGCCTGCATCCCGCTACTTAAACTACTGCAAATCAAATCAGGTTTGTCAAGCTGTGGTGTACAGTTTTGTATCATGTTTCTGTATATTTATAGAGGATGTTCATGTAGGGGCATGGTGATGTAGGCTTGTGGGCTGAGCACTGGACAGAATCTTACAGCTAACCATAAGGAAGGTTCAAATTGGGTCTGGAAAGATCCCTAAATTACTGTAACATGCATACATGACACAAAGCCTCTTGAGGCAGTTTTTTTGATGAGGGACCAACAACAACATGGTAGAAAGCTAAAAAAAAAAAAAAGATTTAAAAATTGCATAATACACTGTCTTTAAATTTGTTCATTCAAATTGGACCTGGCAATATATAGTGTTCCCTGGCACACTGGTTGAAAAAGGCTCCAATATGCCACAAAACGGCTGCCACTGGCCATACTATTCTAGGTAAGAGTGGATCATCAGCAGTTTTTCAGCAGTTTTTTCGAGTGGATTTAATTCTTATGAGAGACATCAGAGCAAATGATATGGCCCGTATAGTAGTAACTGTCCTGTACTTTGGTTCACATCCTTCAACCGGTCCAAGTTTGCACTCACTCACACAGAGACACACAGACAGACACACACACACACACACACACACACACACACACACACACGCTCACACAAATGTACTGTGCTTTAGGGACTTTCAGTTGGCCTGTTGTGAGTGCACCCTTATATACGTACATTCACTATATATTTTCAGGAGCCAGTCCCTCTGACCCACTTCTGCTCTCAAACCCACTAGTAGAGCATCACTGCTTCAAAGAAAAACATAAAGAGGTAGATAGTATATAAGTTTCTATTTGCTGACTATGTGTGATTGTGGCCTTGTTTTATGTAGTTGCATTGGAATTTGTCTGTGTAAAGAAACATACTAAAGCAATAGCCTAGCAGCAAACACACATGCATATGATTAATGCTTTCATAGTTATCGTCTATCCCTGCTGCTGGATTCTGTATAACGAAAAAATAAAAATGGAACAGTTGGTCCCAAAATACAAGTACAAATGAAAATGAAGGGAATGAATATTGGCACAAGAGCGAATCTTCCTTTTCATCAGGCTGCACTGGCTATTTGTAGTTTGCATAGTTAGTGATAAGAAAAACATTGTGTGTGTTTTAATCACAGTTCATTGTGAGACATTCTATGATTTTTGTTTTTAGTTTTCTCATTCATCTCCACACAGATGAATGGGTTTTTGAGTCTCTGAATCTAGTTTTACGCAAGAACAAATCCTGTTTCAGCAAACCAAAAGGGCCCATATTAAGCTGTTTTCTGATCTATGTTATAATGCTGTTTTCTCATCACAAACATACCCAGAGTTGTGTTTTGTTTCATTCACGTTTAACACAGAAACCCTGTATATTTAGGCTGTGTTCTTCTCTCAAACAGAAAACATTTGGCAAGTAGCTGTTAACTTGAACACTATCACCTCATGGCATCACAAAGTGGAACATAGCATTTTGAGCTTTGGAAATATAGACAGACTAATAATAAAGAGTTGCTCAAACATGTGTGAATGAAACAAAACAACTCTGATAGGTAGCAGCATTATAACATGGCTTAAAGCTCACATGAGTGCATTTTGTGTAATATAGGATGTTTAAACTGAGGTACATGGCATATTTTTTTCTGGTGGAGGGTCTGGCACCTGCTTGTTTCTAAGGAGATGTTGTTCCTTTGCTTGTCATATTCCACAGCAAGGCATTAGACTTAACTATCTTGAAATGTATTAAAGCATTTTAACTGTAAGTGAGCTCGCCTCTCCACAGTTTCTGACGTGTAACTCGGTCTGGTGACGTCACCTGGTTGTCTCGATGGACATATCATTTTAATGCCATACTGCAGAACATTCTAAGCAAAGCAATAACATCTCTATGTAGACAAGCAGATGTCAGACCATAGACTGTATATATAAATGGACATAGCTAACCTGCTGCTATCGCTTCCAGCTCCATTGACTCTGGCTCCAGTTCACTTTACATTGAAAAACTGTCACACCTCTCTCTGTAACTTCTGCAATGATCCTCATCATTTTGGTCATAAATTGTTCATTAACATTAACATTAATAATATAGAAATCATGTGCCTTCTTTCCCCAAGGTCACTCCTTTTCGTCGTGTTGGCAACAGGTTTTATTGACAACGTTGCTATTGAAGCTAACACCCCTTCCTGCTCGCGCCGCTGGTTTAGCAGGTCAGGGAGCAGGCGGGAAGGGGCGTTACCTTCAACAGCCTGGATCAGGATTGGTTCTTTGGTTGCTATGATACTCGCTGTTAGAACTCTGCTCCAAATTTGCCCCTTTAACCACCTTGATGGGCTGCATTTGCCTAGAGCACTATGGGTGACGTCACACCCACTTAGTCCACTTTTTTATACAGTCTATGTGTCAGACCGTCCAACAGACATTTACATAATGCACCTTTAATACACTTTTTATGATAAGTTGAAGTGGTTATACCCCCAATAGAAATCAATCTGCATAACTCGCACTGTTTAAAGTTCATACACAAAAATATGTGTTGACCTTTTATGAAATGTTTATGTATTTAGTTGTCTTGCTAATGAAACAACAAACTAAAATAGATATAGCGTCAGCATAATAAATTATACAGACACCTCTTAACACGTAGTTATAATAAAAGTTGTTTTCATCAGGCAGTACAATTTTCAGTATTGCGTTCACCAGCAACTTGAAATAAGTGATAAGCAGAATGTGGTGCGGAGTGCCATTAATTGTTGATTAGCAGATACATTGTGCTGTGTTATTACAGTTTGTTTGCTCTGGCGTCTCCATGAATTAGTAATTATTGGGTTGTACCTAATCATCATTAGTCAGAAACAACACTAGACAAATAAACAGCCGGCTTTCTAATCTTTCTGCTCTCTGTCGCCCACACCGCGTTCACTCCCACTTTGCACACATGGTCGCCTGCGCCTCTGCATTCTCTTCAATATTAATGAAAAACAATTATTTTACTATCTCGCCAACAACTCATTTAGCATTTTGTCCTCACAACACTCGCAAAATGACAAAGGTTTCATCTGGCAAAGTGAATGAAACAATGACAATTAAATAAGGGTAGATTAGGACATTTTATTTTGAGTGACACACTAATCAATTGGCTTGTTGTTGTTCGACTGTGTGGTTATTCAAATCACATGTATTTTCCACATTAGACAGAGGTCATGAAAATGTGCTCTAGTAATCATGATATTTTCCTCTAATTAGTTGTTTATGCCCTTTGATTATTCTTGTTAGGGACAGCTCATCACTGCAGACTTCCGTATCAGTAACTATAACTATATCGTAATGCAGAAAAAAAAACAAAAAAACCTCAGATGAAAATTATATGTGTCACCAGTTTATTCACTTTTTTCATTCAACTTTTATTCCAGCCAGAAGCCAAAGGTTACTGCATATCTAAACGATTTCTTCATATTTTTACTTACACTGGACTCTCGGTTATAACATTTCAGCTCATTATCTTGATATATAGGCCCAAATTAGAGTAGCAGCAAAAAGCCATGTAAGGTAAATGTCACGATATTATTTGAAATTATTGTTTAGAGACAGTCAGAAGTTCATCTGCGAGGGAAAATATACTTAAAAGGCCCATATTACGCTATTTTCTGATCTGTTATAATGTTGTTTCCTCATCAAACACATACCCAGATTTGTGTTTTGTTTCATTCACACGTTTAACATGCAAAGCCTGCATAATTAGAATGAGTTATTCTCTCAAACCAAAAACACTCTATTCCACTTTGTCATGTGTGTCATGTGGTAATACAAGAAGTGCTCCACTTCATGAACTTTCACTAGAATCATTTGGATAATTTCAGCCCTAGCTTTGC
Organism: Periophthalmus modestus; assembly: GCA_019594935.1. NCBI lineage: Eukaryota > Metazoa > Chordata > Actinopteri > Gobiiformes > Gobiidae > Periophthalmus > Periophthalmus modestus. The sequence continues at coordinate 25,994,573 of JAIEZT010000441.1, forward strand.
CAGTCTCTACTGGACAAAAGGTAAAAGGTGGTTTTGTTCCACCCTGTGATGGAACAACATCTTGAGCTTTGGAGATGTAGACAGACTAATTAGAAAGGGTTAGTCCAACATGTGTGAATGAAACAAAACACAACACCAGGTATGTTTGACATCACAACATTCTGTAGGTCAGTAATATTTAACACAGATGGGGGGCAGCTAAAATGGATATTGTTCAAATTATTATTATTTTTTGTTATTAAATAGCGACTTCTGGGGGGGTTTCAACATGTGTGATTTTACATAGGGGATATTTCATGGTAAAGTGCAATGTAATCAATAGGGAAATCTGGCTCTTGCCCCCCATCTGGGAGTATGAAAACCACCAATAACAGAAAACACATCTGCTCGTTTTTACCCATGCTGACAGAGTTATATTTAAGAGGAGAAGCCCATCTTGATAACAGGCTGTATTGTGGCTGAGCCTGCAGTGAATCAGAGCCTTGTCACTCGGCCGTAGAGCCACTCAGTACAGATGGATGGGCTTTTAATGAAGCTGTGTGTGCTGAATGATGTACTGTCTCACGTCGCCTTGCTGCTGCTCTGGTCCAGGCCAATTCTCACTGCTATCTGAGGAGCCGGAGAAACACTGTGCCGTACTCTTTCTCTCCCTGTAATTGTAGTGGAACTGAAACCAAGTAATACAAATAATAATTACGTCGATTGGCAAACCGAGTAATGCAAATAATAATTACGCCGATTGGCAGCTTCAGACGGATATTTAAGGCAATGGCAGACCCCTAGCTATTTGATGAGTGGCGAAACGTATTAATTTTTAAAAATATTTGTCCAGCTGCTAAATTAATGTAAAACAAAAGGTGCAATGTTAAAGCTTAACAGAGCAACAGTAGTTCAGCTGGTAGAGGGTTTGTCCACTGATCTGAAGCTTGGTTACACTCTCGACATAAACATCATTATGTGGTCACATCCACTGGCCCACTGGTTGGTGGTGCGATTCCAGCTCCCACAGATGAATACTGCCATTGTATCCTTGGGCAAGACACTTAACCCACCTCAGCTAGTGTTTGCGCACACTGCTGTATGAATGAATGTGTGAATGGTCTGAATGGATTAGTGGTTCCTTGGTGTAAAGTGCTTTCATGCCATGAAGGTGGAAAAGTGATATATAAAAATGTTACCATTTAACAAAGCTAGTCCTGACCAAACCCAGCCCAAGATCTAGAGATGGGCCGCTACATGTTGCACTGCACTCACCCACTTCTCATGATAGGCTGTCCCAGTGGGATTGGAGGATGGGTCAAATGCAGAGACACATTTGCCCACAGGGATCAATATTTTATACTTTAACCTTAAATTACTTGATAATAGGGACCGATCAATATGGATTTTTTTTCATGGCTGATGCCAATACCAATTGTTTAGAATATGGAGAAACCGATGGCCGATATTTTTAGGACAACATGTAGGGTTGATTTTGATTATTTTCACCAAATTATGTACTTTTAATTCATGACAAACTCACCCTCGTCCCTTTTTACCACAAACCTTCAACAGAGCAGTGTAGTCACGTTTTGAGCAGTTATCTATTTGCATTCAAGTATTAAAATAAAGCTTTGTGTGTACTCTTTAGGCAGCAGGTTGGCCAAAACAAAAGATTTAAGACCGGTAGCCGGTGTGATAAAAAGTGCAAATATCAGCCTGATACATCTGGCCAACCAATATATTAGTCTATCTCTACTTGATGATCAATATTAGAATATATCTGTAGCTAGGTTTTGATTTAGCATTCTTCAACTACAAACTATTAATAACCACCATCCAAAGCAAAACAATGAGTTCAAGCATTTTTGAATGAAGCAAGAAACAAATTAAATATTGTGGTTTGGTTATTTTAGTTATGTTGATATTTATTGCATCAAAATAACCAGTGTTGCTGTATTAAAACTTGATAAAATCGTTAATTTCTTTGTGTATTTTGGACCAAGGACAGCTACCAACTTTCAATGTAATACAAAAATGCCTTCTGTACTTTCAACTCAATTGCGCAACAAGATGTTTCACAGGTCGACTTAATTAAAATGAAAGAACATAAAAGTAAATTTTCTGTAAAGCCATGCACAGTTTGCTCCTGTAGAATCACCCCTCGAAACCTTATCTCTTCAACTTTATCAGCAGAAATGGAGCTTGAAAGTCAGTCTGGCATAAAACACAACATATTTAGAGCCAGCCAGGTGTTGGCAAAGAAAAAAACATTGTGTAAACTTCCTGAACAAAAGCCATATCCTGTAATGACTCATGTTTCTCTTCCAACAGACAGAGAGAAGTCAAATTATGCAGTCAGCCCATAACATTTATAATAGTGGGAGATATCTACCACTGGGGATCATTAGCACTGATCATTGCTCAGAATCATTGCATAAGAGTCAGAAAAATGAAGCTTTCTGCAGCAGAGTCTTCCAGTGCATCAGACTAAATAGATTAAAATAGGTTTGGTGAACAGAGAGAAGGAGTGATTTGTCTTTTAATTTTACACCTCTGTGCATGACGGGGCTCTTGGGGTCTTTTTGAAGAGGAGTAGGAGCCGCCTCATCCTTCATAGAACAGATGCTGTCGCTGCTGAGGAATGGTTTAATATCACATGGTGTGGGATGTAGTCAGACAAACCTGCAACAATGTCTGAAGACTCACTCCCTATAGAAGAAGAATCATTCAGCGATTTTATACACTTTTAGGTTTAACTATGAGAAGTCAGCTCACAACAAAACTATACCTCTCTGGGGCTCGTACAAGTGAGTTAAGCTTATATATAGAATTATTCCAAAGCCATACATATAGGATAGGGTTGTCAAAAGTATTGATACCTTCATAAATGATACTAAAACTTGTATCACTTGTATAATAAAAATCACAAAATAATTTTTTTTGTTTTTTTGTTTGTTTGTTTGTTTGTTTGTTTTTTAATTATGATGGTATCAAAATTTGTATCAACCCTTTTCCTTACTGTCAAAAGATTGAAAACAGTTATATAACACTAATAGGGTTAAACCTCTAAGGTACTGTCTGGGCTGTATATGGACAAAACTTAGTAATAGTACTAATAATTTGTATTTTACAGTGCTTTTTGAGATGTTTAAGTCATGCACTCTTTGTCCTTGGTGGTGATAAATTTCTTCTTTCCTGAGATAGACTCATGACAGTGTAGCTGCCAATCTGCATGTACAGCCCCTATATGATCACAAATCACTCACTACATTAATTCATAGGTGGGCAAAGTGCCAACTCAACAACAGTGTGGGCGGGTCAAAGCTGGGTTCAAACCCCTGACCATCTGGTTTGTGGGTGAACATTCTAAACACTAATCCACTTTTTTTTTTTTTTGAACATCTTTCCATACTTACCCATGGTTTTCTAGAACAGCTCAAAACCAGACTCCCAACAGCAGTAAACCAGCCTAAAAAACAAAAGCCTTTAGCCTTGGCTTCATTGACTCCATTTCTACCTCTTTATGACGACATGTTATTGAATGATGGTAGCCTATTGCACAACAGCAGCCCTGTGCGGGTGCTGCAGCCTGCATCTGCCCCCAGAGTCCAAATATGAGTAGGTACCTGTCTGCTATATGTGCATGATTTATGATGGCCAAGTTTCATTTGTGCTCTCTATGCAGAACAGGTGCGCTTTGTTTGTGGCTCCATACTTCCTCAGACTTGTCACTTGGCACTCCCATTCGCTCTCCCCTTTCCCATTAAGCCACCATTAGAGCCTATGGAACACCGTAGATCACCAAAGTCATTCACATTTTTGTTTTTCTCTGTCTAGAAGATGGCAGAAATTGCACCGTGTAGTCAGTCAGTTGATTAAGTCAACTTGAAACTTATAGTCTCAACTTAAATGTCTGAGCCAATAATAATTGAACTGACTTGCTGGTATGGATACAGGTAAGGTGGCCTTTTCCAGTGCACTTGACTCTCTGCGTTTTGACATCTCTGCCATTTTAATATTTTTAAATCATCGAGGCAGGGTAGAAGTAAATTGCACCCTCTTGGCCACTATTTTTAACCGTAGTAGGAGGATGATGTGTGGGAATTTAACCAAATAAACATCATTATACAGAGACATGCCACTCACCGCTACCCACTCCAACCAAACACCACACTTTTTCAAGCCTTGTGTTGATTCACTATTGTAGTAAAATGTTTGTGCTAGTGAAAGTTATTAGTTGAAATTTAATAAACTGTTTTTTATTGTAGTTTCCCTTCATATTGTAATGATGTGATATTTTGTGTTTAGTTCAGAGTTGACACCTTTTGTTGTTCTTGTAACTATTTTGTGTTGTGACAAACTGCTTTTGTTTGTGACACTTGGTTGCTATGCCAACAAGTTGATGTGAAGGTTCTTTTCATGAGTTACTGGTCTGTTTTGAAGACTGGCTCTAGTGAGTTGAGACTGCTGTTGTTTCGCTGTTGTATTGGCGTGGGTTACGGCCTGCAGTAGCCCTTGTGTTCTGAAAATAGACAACCAGAAGAAATTTGACACATTTCCTTACACCAGAATGCTACAATACTCATATTAATCCAATTTGGGCAAAGTAAAGCTTATTTTATGTTCTATAAGGCATTACTTAAAATAACAGTGTCTTGCGAATCAGACCCAATGAATACTACTCTTTTGTCTTTGCAGCAGCCATTACTAAATCCAACTATTTAGCTAATAAAATGATTTTTAATCACATAATAGTGTTTTTGTGTGTTTTTTGAAGTGCATGATTCTTTAAAAGATAATACTAAAATGTCCCTTTTTAAGACATGCTAAATTAAGTTAGTTAAGTTAAATTAATAAACGCTAAAAATTAAATAAGCTATATATTTTTTGTCAATACCGCTCAGCCCTACTTTTAATAGTTTTGTTTATATGCTATACTACAAAACAGACTAAAAAGCCTTGTTAGGTCATACATCCCTCTGAGTTTCCACATGTTCCTCTTTTGTAGTGAATGTTATTTTCCAACCACATGGAGGCCTGTGTTACTGTACAGAGCCCCATTACTTTCATATAGTCTGAAACATGCATTTTCTTTGGGAGGTGTGTGTGCTTCGCCTCACAGGGGGCGCGGGCTGTGCCATGGCAGCGCTGCCTTTTAACAGGAACTTATCGTGTTCAGACAAAGTGCAGCTGACAGCGGTTCAGAGTTTAGCGGGGGTCTCGCTGTGCCAGGACTCCCCAGGGGTATTTCATCAATGCCTCCCATAGAGACGCCAGGACCACAAAGCCAAGCCTAACGAAGACTCACGCTGCTCTCTGATTGGCCGTGGTGAGACTGCTAAGGTCCAGTGCGGAGAGGTGTAGGTGAGGCAGGGGCATGGGGGGGGGAGAGGTGAGGAGGGGGCGATGAGAGGAGGGAGGGTATAATTATACTGTTGGGAGCCATGGTGATAATAGCAGCACTCAGAGCACAGGGAAAGCACTTTAATTGAGGGCACTTCATAACAGGAGATGCCAGCGCCGGGGCAGTGGTGGTCTATGTAAACACTAAACAATGACACACACTCTTTTGTCTCCATTTAGAAAGCTGCTTATAACAGATATGTGATGCATTGCTAATTGATGGTAACAGCACTTATTCCTGGTGTTTTTAGAGAAAGAGGCAAGAAAAACCTGCTCCTCCACAGACTGTTTGCTCAAGCACATTTGACTGCCTTTTCAATCTGAATGCCTGCCAATTGCAACGCATTCTTAAATCATGGTTTTGACTAAGAGAGTCATTTATCTGCCTAATGAATGGGCACAAAATGAAACACATTTAAGCAAATCCTCGTCTGTTTGAGCTGTAGGTGCGTTGGGGTGGCAGATGGGATGTGGGCGGAGCTCATTGTGCACGGTCTCATCTAGGCTGTCGAAAGCTGTAATAGAAAACTCAATCAAATCAAATGGTTTGGAAAGACAAATATTTGCTTGTTTAGTTAAAGATTTTGTGTTTGTGTGTTGGCTGCTGGCAAAGGAACATTAAAGTGCCCCTAGTTAGCATTTTCACTCACTAATTTCCATTTGCATGCAACTATAAATGTGTGTTTAACACAATAAGGCTTAATGCAACATAATATAAATTCCTTTAATACGCACAGAGACTATTGTTTTGAGCAGATTCAATCTGGCTAACAATCAACAGAGAAAAACAGCATAATTTACAAAGGGGTAAATGTTAGAATGGCACTTTTATTTTAGGTTTTTACTAAAAGAAACCTAACCTTTGCTTGAAACAAGAATACAACTGCCTTTAAAAATGCACTATAATATTCCATTGGGCAAAATACTGCAAGACCCCTCATTATCATCAGAAGGCTGCACCACAGTTTGAGAACCACTGTTCTGCAGCATATATGTCCTGCTTTAATGCACTAAACCCTTTAAGAGCACTACACAGGTGAACCCTGAGCCCCCCTCTGTATTTCTCACACGCACTTCTCTCTGAGTGACTTTGGTTGGGGGACTTTGTTGTTCCATTGATTGAACAAGGCCATCAATAGCTTTCAAATGCAGCTACTTGTCTGAAGAGGTGCCATGGACCATGAACAGCCACACCGCAAAAGATTCCCGCTATAAACTCTCCTTCCACTGGCACCGAAAATCGTCAAGCTATTATTTCCAACCCTTTGCCTTCGGCCTTTTCTCCGTGTAGGAAGGTGAGAGGGCTATGTTGGCCACGCGATCGCAAGACACCTGACCAAGACCAGGTAGGAATGTTTCCATGGCAGCAAGCTCAAGGTCATCTGGACAATATAAAATGAGCGCTCCCGGGACAAAACCTCCTCTGACACTACGGCTCACGAGTCCTATTTTGCCATCAGCCCTAGATCCACCTACGCCTCCACATGGGACAATGGACTTGACTGGAGCCTTTTTTCACTGGTCTCCATTGGGACCTCATGGAGCAGAAGAGTAGCCACCTGCGGGGTAAGAGAGAGAGGGGAGCTGGGCGAGTGGTGTGAAGCTTGAAGGAGAGTGTGGCAGCTTGGCAGTGGTAGCAGCACAGGTCTCATAGGTTTCCTCTAATGGCCCCTCTTGGCCCAACCTACTGCTGTTGGTCAGATGGCCTGTTCCACTACAAGGCGACGAGGCCACGGGCACGCTTTCACATTCACTTCAACCTGTCTTTGTCAAAGACTCTCAATGACTTTCCAAAAATAGGCAAATGGGAATTCAGCAAAAGAGAGGGCTGGAGTGTGCGGCGGAAGGAATGAGGTGAAATAAAAGCCAGTCTTAAGTGCCTTGGTGTGAGGTAGCGGCATATGTGGCTTTAATGCTCTCATTACAAGAAGCCCTTTTCCTTCCCCAATGCCCTCTGAAGGGTCCTACAATTTACAACAGTTTCCAAAATGACTAAGAGCTGTTTTTTGTGCTGGCTCTAAAAGGGAACGTTTACCTTCAGCATTTTCAACAACAGCCTCCCTGACCAATGCAGGGCCAGAATGCAGGCAGAATCACAATGAGATAAGCAGCAGGAGATTCTTAAGCCACATAAAATGTCTCACTGTGCATCTAACAATGTTTGGGACATCTAATGTTTGGTAATATAGTTGCCTGGCAGGCTCTGTTTATCTCAATGTGGCAGAGCAGGGTTTCTGATGAAGACATTATTTGGTGACTGCCCCTCCTGTGCCTGCGGACCTGTCCACTGAACACCCACATCTCTTGAGAACATATGAGCTGATAATTGTCAGAAATCCCAGTGGGCAAAGGTACTGCTTTGTTGGTGTATTCCTTATGGTCTATGCGGGTCCGAAGGCCCCTCTCTGCAACTCAGAGCTGTTCACACAATCCCAGGAGGGGCAGGCCTCAGTGGGAGATAGTCCACTGTGCCCATGTTAGAGTGACTAAAGCACAGAAACAGAGAGCGTTAAAATTCAGCTGTAACAGAAGAGCCGGCTCCATAGAACAGCTGTAAGTGAAGAAACACATTTAGCCAGAGGATACAGAGGCTCGGATATGACCTGTGCAAACTCCACATTGTAGAAAGAGGAAGGCGCATAGCTGCCGGGCACGTCCTGAGGGCTGGATAAATGTTGGCTTTTCTGGGCTTAGTGGATAAAAGTGGTCTGGGAATAGAGAAAGATGAATACCTTTAAACATATCCATATTGTTCAAATCTTTTGAAAATATTCAGCATTTATTAAAACACATTCTTGCAAAGCTGTGTATAGTGGATAATTTATGCATACATGCAAGTGCAAGTCTGTTTAGCTAATAATTACGTTATTATAGAGTATTTTTATTTCTCATCAATCTGAAAGTAAGCACCGAAAGTAGCATTCTGATTCTGAAAAAAAAAAAAAAAAAGAATAAAATAAAAATAAAAAAAAAAAACATCATGCACGCACCTGAAAATCAATGTATGTGGATATTAATAGTGATTATTATCATTACAGTGCAACATTTTAATTAGATTATGCATAATTTCAAAGGATAAACACTCTCCCACTTTCAGTTTGAACCATTATAAACACATCTGAGGCTTGGCCATTTCTCTCTGTGATTAGTTTGTTGTTAACATCAGTTCTCACATTGGCTTCTGTCATATAAATAAATAGTAAATGAGCCATTTTTAACAGCTCTTTGAAATTAACAGATGCAAAAGATTTGGATCCCATCAAAGAGACGAAAGTCCTATCACTAGATATTTACAATGTAAGTGCACTGTAAGTTAGATACATTTAAATACCTACTTCCTCTTTCCACACAGTTAAAATTGGGTAGTCCAGCTTTAGCTCATTGTACGTGGCGTGTACTAAATGGACAGGTTTCAGGCACTAGGATTAGCTATCCATTACAAGCCGTTTTCTTGTTGACCTTCAAATCTCATGGTGGGACCTGCACCATCAGCGTCCATGTGGTGGAAGGTAGTTGGACCCTTTCCTGGACGCTGCCTTTCTAATGAGGGGTATCAACATTTTGGCTCCGCTCTCTGGCATCGACGTGAGACTAGAACTGTCCCACCATCCGTCCTGCTCCAGAAAATGTTGCCCAAAAGGATTGTGTTGCATTATCAAATTTTAAATATGCCCATTATTTTCACAGTTATATTTAATCCGAAAGCGTCTTCGGGATCCTGGTTATTTGTAGATAATAGAGGCCACATTGTTTGCAGAGAGGTATTTTTTACAATGTCATGGTATGGTGTAGCTATTACTTTCACTTTTTCTCCCTTCCTTTGTGTGTGTGTGCTGATCCACAAATAGCTTCTCCTGATTTTGGACATCATCAAAATAGAGGTGCCTTTGAATGGACAAAGTCACGTTGTTCACGGTGAATCTTAAGAAAGAATCCAGTGGCTATACTCGGCTGGAGAAATGCGGAGGGATAAAGCACCCAAGGGAGATATTTTCACGGGGGCTACACACTCATTATCTTGTCACGTGTCATAAAGATGATAGTAGAGGCCAAAGCAGGGGCCCCTCAGGCATGTGTCCATAGTCCCCTGGCTCGTCCTCAGCACAGACAGAAGCGGGATACACCTCTATAGGAAAGGACAGGGGTGGGGTAACAAGGTTTGGGGGGGGGGTCCCGGGATGTTGTATTGATTGTCTCCTCTGCGCCTTCAGTAAAGAGGGCTCATTCTGTCTGTCACTGCCGCACAGAGGGACCTCCAAACTCACAAACACCAAATATTATTACACTGGGGGGACTAACCACGCTAACTGCCTACTTCATTAAGGTGATGGTGACCTTAATGTCTAAACTACATTTGTTATTTAAAGAAATCTGTAGATCTACTGGGACAAAACATCAGCTCAGTGTAAAATTATTATTACTTCTTAAAACAAAATGTATCCACCCCTATAGGATAAACGGTACGTAGGCTTTAATGAATGAAGAAATAGCATTCAGTATTTCAAAATCTGTCTAAACATATGTTATCATTGGGGGTCTGGGGGTCCCGGGACGCTGTATTGATTGTCTCCTCTGCGCCTTCAGTAAAGAGGGCTTATTCTGTCTGTCACTGCCACACAGGGGAACCTCCGAACTCACAAACAACAAATATTATTACTCTGGGACTAACCACACTAACTTCACAGTGCTTAATTAAGGTGATGGTGACCTTAATCTTACTAGTATCAAGAAATATGTAGATCTACTGGGACAAAACATCAGCTCATAGTGAACCGTGAGATAATTATGATGCAAATTATTATAGTGTGTTAAGGTAAATTTTATCCAACTTTATAGGACAACTAAATAAAGAAACAAAATTCTAGAGTATTTCAAAATCTATCTAAACATATGTTATCACTGGAGGTCTGGAGGGTCCCGGGACAATGTATTAATTGTCTCCTCTGCACCATTAGTAAAGAGGACTCATTCTGTCCATCACTGCTACACAAGGGAACCTCCGAACTCACAAACACCAAATATTATTATGCTGGGGGGAATAACCATGCTAACGTCGCAGTGTGTGATGACGGTAACTTTAAAGGTGCTATATGCATGTAGTAGTAGTTTTCAAGTTAACGGCTACCTTTTACCTTTTGTTCAGTAGAGACTGGCAATTCCAGGGTTGAAATTATCTAAAGTGAAAGTATATGGAGTTTAAAAAGCAGTGGAGCACTTCCTGTATTACCACAGGACATCACGAGGTAGATAGGTTTTTTTCAGTTTGAGAGAAGAATATAAATATGCAGGATTTGTGTGTTAAACGTGTGAATGAAACAAAATACAACTCCAAGTATTCTTTTAATGAGAAACCAACATTATAACATAGATCAGAAAATTGCCAAATATGAGCCATGGGCTTTAATCACTCAATAGTATCAAGAAGTGTGTAGATCTACTTGGACAAACAGCTCATAATTAACCGTGAGATAATTATGACATGCTAAATTATATCAAGTATCCAGCCCTTTAGCACAAACAGTGCATAGTCTTCATAGAATTAAGGAACATAATTATATTATTATTTCAAAATCTGTCTAAACATATTTTATCATTGGTGGTATGGGAGGTCCAGGGACACTGCATTTACAGTAAAGAGACCAGCTAGGACCAAACTTTAGCTTTTGATAAACAGTGATATTATTACAATATGCAAATTATCATTACTTCCTAAAACAAAACTTATCCAACCCTAAAGGACAAATACACAAACTCCTCATTTAATTGGAAAAGATAACTATTATTATTTGTTTATAATGTGAATTAATGTGGGACCAGTACTCTCTAACTGCAAAACAAAATTATCAGAACCACAAAAGCAACCTAAACCTGAACCTATAGACAGTGCTGGATGAAGTACTCAATTATGTTAAGTAAAAGTACAGATAGAGAGGTAAAAGTATCACATAAAAAAAATCTACTACTAAAAATGTACTTTAAGAGTAAAAAAAGTAAATGTATTTCATGCAAGTGTTGTGAATTTGTTAAAGTGAAATGTAGTGATATTGATTTATGTTGATACAGATTTCAGTCAATAGTAACAATACAAATCAATGTCTTACTTTTTCTTATGAATTTTGTGTATTTATTTTTGTCTGCTCAAAGCCGAAGGTTGAACTCAAAAACATGATTCAGGATGTTACTACGAACATGGTAAAAATCACGCCTCAAATCATATGAAAAGTGCTTTTTACTTTTCAGTCCAGCTCCAGCTGTAGTGGAGTAGAAAGTACAGACACATGTTCTAAAATGTACTGAAGTAAAAGTAAAAAGTATTCACTGTAAAATCTACTTAAGTAAACAGATACCTAAAATGTAATAATTAACAATTAATACCTTTGACTTTGTTACCTTCCACCACTGCTTATAGAGGATTTCAGGGCAGAAGATCGTGAAGGCTACAGGCGTTGTTTCTCTCATGAACACTACATAATACCTGCACTAAACTGGACACTTTATAACACTGGTCACCTTAATAACCCATGTTGCATTGTTGTTGTTGTTTTGATGCCACTATTGTATATATTTCTACCTCCTGCATGCCCTTATTTGTATTTATTCAGTGTGGGGTTTTTTGTGTGTGTGTTGCTATATGTGCACTTTATCACTGAAGTAAGTTCCTAGTCTGTGAGCTCTGCTCACGGACAATGGCAATAAAACGTCTCTCAAATTAAGCTGTTACAACATAGGGAGGTATTAGCTGTTCTGTATAAATACTGGGAAGGCAAAATGTGAAAAGAAAATTTTCTAAAGCAATCCAGCTTTTGGACCTCAGCAAGTTCTCATTAGGACTTTATAATTATGTCCAGAATTGAAAATGTTCCTTGTCCTTAGCTGACATTTACACATTTTTATTATTTGTGCTGTTGGAACAGTTACAGTGAATGCAACAATTTTGCTTTAAGGTCTTTCTTTGTTCCCCATTTCCTTTTACTTAACAATACCACATCACATACTCATTATAATGTCATGTGCATGTCAGTGTACTATTTGTGCCAGTACTAGCCTGCAATAAGTACTTTCAAAAATAGTCATAATTTGCAAGTAACTACAAAGGAGCAGCATGTAATTTGGCACAGTGGCTGCTATAAAGTTAAAAGAACATTCCACCAGGTTTTATATATCTGTCCTAAACGTGAAAAGGTAAAAAATGTCAAAGCATTCATATTTTTACAAATGGCTAACTTGTTATGTGAATCCTTGACATCTTTGTCCTACATGACTTTGGTTTAAATCTCTATACAGTCTCTAGCAATCAATTGTATTTAACTGGTGTGTGCCATTGTGAGCCAAATATCTTCTTGTTAAAAGGAAGTAATGGGAGTGATGCGAAGTTTATAAGCGTTTTTCCTTCATCTCGTTTCACTGGCCATGGTCCTGCGATTATGCAAAGGCTCTGTTGAATATTGAATCTAGGAAATCTTGCAATAAAATGTTCCCAATGACCTTTAAATGTTGGCAGTTTATGAAATAACCTTGAAATTGGACCTTTTGTGTTCATAATAACAAACCAGGATAAATGTATCTCACACTTGCACTTTCTTCTTTTTCTGATCATTCTGCCATTTGCATTTCTCTGAAGACCGTTGTATAAATCCTGCCAAAAAAGGGACATTAACACCCCCATGGAGCACTATAGAAGCAGCAACATAAACAGATCCAAACACATGAGAGGGAAAAGTGTTAATTGACCAACCTGCCGTGCCATTATTGTCGGTTGACCTCATAACCAAAATGTGTCTCTGATTATCATGCTTCAGAGGGCCCGTTGTCAAAGAAGCCATGTTCTAAATTGTGTAGACAGCACCTTCCTTAGTCCACAGGGAATATTGTCATTCTGGAAAAAATATAGTTTGGATTTAATGCAAAATAAACAGAAAGTATTTTGCATTTTTACATTAGGACTTGAGACATAGCGATATATAGGGGATTGGAGTAAAACATAAATACAAATAAAATTCACATTCAACACCATATGAGTATAAGTAAGTATGAGGATTTCAAAAAAAACAATATTACCATAGTAAAAAGAAAAGTTGGGGGATCAGCATTAGACTATACCACAATCATAATTAGTAGAAACAGTGTAGTGTATGATATCAACCTTTTAACAATGCAACCAGCCTGGGAAGAAAGTTCAAACTGATGTAACTCCTGGTTGCATCAGCTAGTCCAGTGATTGGGTTATAGCAGGCATGCCCAAACTGTGGCCCGGGGACCACCCTTAGATGAATTTTTCTTGGCCCTCAAGCTTCCAGGTGAATTGGCCCATATTACCTTAAACAGTACTTTTTACTGTACATTTCTAAAAATCTACTTTAACAAGCCCATATCAAATATTTAATGTGTCCCATTGAGGATGTAAGCATGAATAAAGGTCTAGTGGTTCAGTAATAATAACACAGATTTGAAGTATTCACTGTATTGCTGATCAGTCTATGGCCCTCATTCGGCCCTCAGCTTTGTCTGTGTTTTTATATGTGGCCCTTTATGAGAAACGTTTGGACACCCCTGGGTTATAGCAGTGGGCAGAGATCAAAAATACGTCTAAGAATGTCTATGGGCTATACTACCTGCGGGAATAAGAAAGATCATTACAAACAAGACGTTATGTAAATGTGAATTGTACTTCAATTTGTACTTCTGTTTGTACCACCTAAATAAATGCATCAAACAATAGAAAAATGAATTAAATAAACAAACTTGACTTTAATTTTATTCAGGGTATATGCAACTCGGCAAATAAGTGATATCTATAACTGCTTCGTGAAAGTGCTTGGACCAGCTCCTCAGGCTCATGATGAACTATGAGCTGGCAAACTTACAGAGCAAGAGCCAACACACAGAGACATACTGCACTGTGTTCACATCAGCAACAATCAGAGCGATTAAAGGAGATAACAGCCCTCAACATGCCCAGCCAATGCATTTATTTACATGCATCTACATTTTAAAGGCAAATCTGAACTTACAGACAGGTCTAAGTGAGGGATTCCTAAAAAATCATACAAACAAGTACCAAAGTGGAAAATTATTTATTGTTTGCAATCATGAGCAACAAAAAACTTGCTTGCCTCCATAGAGTTATTGTTATTGCTTTGCTTGGAATGTTCCACAGTATAGAAAGAAACTTAAATTCATAACCATGGAGACAAGCAGGTAGCACTAAGCGTACTTACTTGTCAGATCTGTGGGAGACGACCCTTCTCACTGTAAAAATGCATGTTACCAAAGTCTTTTTCGCAATATAGAAGCTGTAAAAATGCAATATGGTCGAGCTTTTCCGCTCATCCATTCACACACACATTCACGCACCAGTGTACTCACACACCGGGGGCAAGGTGAGTTAAGTGTCTTGCCCAAGGACACAATGACAGAATTCATCAGTGGGAAATCATTGAAACTAACTGCTCAACCAATGATGTTTATGTTGAGAGCGGGATTCAAACCGGCAACCTTCAGATCAGTGGACCAACGCTCTACCAAATGAGCGACTGTCAGTACTGTACATTTACTTCTGTACTGTGGAACATTCCAGGCAAAGCAATAGCAGCTCCACGAAGACACACAAGTAGCGGACCCCTCTCAGAAAAGGGTTGGAGAAAATTTACATAGTGTACCTAAAATTCTGCATAAATCACTAGTAAGACAATGTGAATATAGACAAGAGCAAGTCCTACTGAGAGCTCCGCTAACAACTAGGCCTGTCACAATAACACATTTTTAAGAGCAACATACTGCTGAAATAAATATAGATGATAAACAATAATATTAAAACCAAACCACAAAGCAGAATTATCTAAAACAAGTATTCTAAATGTACAATATAAAAGTATAAATAACAGAATGCAACACTTAAGTAGTTAGCTTGCATCTATAAAGACTCATAGAAGTCAAATATTATCATAGTACAGAAAAAAATAACCAAACTTTTCCCACCAGAAATACTGACCCTCAAAAATCCCTCTATTGAACAATAAGTAATTATTACCTTCTAACTACGTGTAACTAGTATCCACACCACAGTTTGGGAACCTCTGACTCATCAAGTGCAAAAGATTCCAGGATCCCCATTAGACAATTATAGCTCTAAAGGCCTTGTGTGTTTTTAGCTGACATAGCTTTTACTGTCCTCAAGTGTCATGTTTACAATCAGGCAGATGAGAAGACAATATTGTACAGGGATATAGCAGCCGACTCAGGTGAAATAAAAGTACTGTAATCCAGATTCATCCCAAGGAGCTATTATCCAGACGGCATATGCACAGGAAGCAGATTTGCAATTATATTTTACTGCTATTATGAAACAATGTAATGACATGACGAGCAGAGGAGTTAAGGATGTAAGTGTGTCTTTATTAGAATAAGTGGGAGCATATTTGCAGGGATTAGCAATATTAAGAATGGTAACTCTGCTTCTTAAATTCAATTCCCGGATGAAATTGGGATAAAACTGGTAATAAGAAAAAAATACCAAGGGCCATCTGCATGTGTTATCAAAGTATCCACTGCTCAGCTCCAAATCCCAAAAGTGGGAATGACTCCAGCAATCAAAGCACATATGGCCAGCACCCGGCTCCCGAATTATCCTTCATATGTAGGTTAATGAATTCAGAGTCAGGCTGTGCTGTTGAGTGACATCTCCACTGAGCTGATAGAGACACCTGCCAATCAGGGGACTGTCCACCACAGGAGGGGGAGGGGCTAGTAATAGAAGGGATCTGACAGGCATAATTAAGGGGTAATATACAGACCTATAAATGACAGTGATGCATGGAACATAATGGGGAATATAGTGATAGACTTTGAGCTATAGCAAATGTGAAGCTGTTTCTAATACGCCTGTGATAATAATTACTATATCAACTTCAATAAATGATACATGGGACAATATTTAAGTTTTTGTACTACAATAAGATTTGAGCTGTCCATTTAATTAAGTAACTTTTGCGAGACATTATACTAATTACTGTATTAGAAAAGGATTTACTGCAAATATTCTGCTATAGAAGTAGTAGTTTCTATTTTGGATTAGCGTCATCATATAAATTGTCCTACGCATTACACAGTGGGCCCTTTCAAAACACTCACGTTCAATTGTGCAAACTTTTTTTTGTACAATATTTCAAACAGACCGTGCTTATTTATTTGTAGAGGCTTACTATAATCCTGAACTCAACTCCCCCGCTGTGCTCATAAACATCACATCTTCTCTGATCTGACAGCCCCACCTGCCAATCACATGACGCTCACTGCAGGAGGGGGAGAGTTGGAGAGGGGAGGGGGGGGCACGGTGTGGGGTCCTGGGTATCGATCTGAGAGGAAGCGTATTGGGTGACGGAGAAGGCGGCCGAGGTAAACCCATACATCAGAGCGCATCAGGAGCTAATGAAAAACACAGGGAGAGTGATTAAGACATAGACACCTCCCACAGCCCAGCGCGGGACTGAGGCATTAATCACAGGCTGTCTGCGGCTTGCACTGGGTTATGCCGACACAGCACCTGACCCCGCCTCTCTCTGAACTGAAGGTGTGAGCACGTTTGTTAGGGAAATGGCTTCTGTTTTATGAGTTTGCCCTTGGTCAAGCTTCTCCGGTGTTGCTAGGGTCTAATTTCACACCAGTTTGTGGCTTTTCAATGTCGAAAAAGGTCTGCATCAACACCCAGAAGAATATGCTAACAGGAAGAAGTCTGTGATAATGTAATGTAATAAGTAATGCCGTTGGGAGTGGCTGCAAAGAAGCTGTAAAGAACAATAATGTTGACACTTAGAAAAAAAATTTGTATTTGCAGGACTAAATCCATAAAACATTTCTGTGCATGGACATTTGTAAAGGAATAAAAAAGAAAAATGGTTAAAACATATGCAAAAAAAACCAAAACCCAAACAAAAACATATGCTGCTGTTTGTTCATTAAAGTTCATTTTCACACCATTTCCAGATCTCTTTTATAATGTTGTTTCTTTAGCAAAAGCATATCTGCAGTTGTGTTTTGTTCCATTCGCACATGTTTAACACACAAGCCCTGCATATTTAGTTCTTCTTTCAAACAACAAAAAAAAAAACACTCCACACTCCAAACATTCCACCTTGTGATGTCATCATGTGGTAAAACCAGAAGAGGTCCTTTGTATTTTTCAAATCCACACATCTACTACAACCATTTGGATAATTACAGCCCTGGAATTGCCAATCTCTTCTGAACTAAAGGGAAAAAAATATCTGTTAGCTAAACTACCGCTTCATGACATCACAGAGCACAGAGAGTGAAACGGAGCATTTTGAGCTTTGAGATGTAGACAGACTAATAATAGGGTTAAACATAATAAAGGGTTATTCAAACATGTGTGAATGAAACAAAACACTAGTCTGGGTATGTTTTTGAGGATGTAACAATATTCTAACATGGCTTAAATCTCACAAGAGTTAATTTTTATATAAACCTTTAAAACTACGTTTTCATTTATTCACTACATGCTGGTAAATATTGAGCTCAGTTATGTGTTTGCTTGCACAGAAAATTTGTATTTCATAACCTGCTTTAACAATGTCTGCAGTAATCCTGTCTCTTTAATGAAAAGTGAACCTCTCGTGTGACTTGTTTTGACTCAGAGGAAAGGCTAAAAAGTCACCTTGTTTGAGTTTGGCGGACGTTCAAGTCTCCTATGATCATTAATTTATGGGGCTAATTGATTAATCAAAGCTGGCACATAATAAACCAACAAGGAACTACGGACTTGAGACATCTCCGGTCTATTTAAAACAGGAAAGGTCTCATCTAGAAGGTATCTTAATCTTATTTGAGCTTATTTGAGCAGATCGGTGGGTGCAGTCTGGTTGCACATAAGTCTGTGTTTGAAGCTTGGCTGTAGAACTCATCTCTTTTTGGAACTTGTCCGCTGCCTCCTGAATAAATGAGTCTAAACTGGTTAAAGACGTCCAAGGACCATCTGTGGTGTCAGTGCGAGATGCGGCATATTGTTTGTGACAGAACCAAGATGAGCTTTTAATACCACATCTTTACTGCCTAACCAAAGACGACAGGCTGAAGGTGATTATTTATATCTATTAATTAACCTAATTAAGAAGGCAGCATTTCCTTCCCCTGTTAATTATTATTGTGTGCCTAGTGCTGGAGTGACAGTGTAAATACACATGTCAGCTCAGCCTGGATGATGCTGGAGATTTGATTCTTTTGTTTAATCCAAATGATTCAAGCCGACAATCTGAAATGAAAATCATGTTTTTGTTTTGTGTGACAGACGCTTTACAGAAGTAGAATGTTTAGGTTTAGAGGTTTTCCAAAAATGAGTTAAAAAAGGAAAGAAACATTTTGGTTTCTAAACAATTAACTGCTAATTGGATTTAGTTTTAAATGCACAGGGGGGAAGAGGTTACTACTCTTTTGTGGATCTGTGGCCTCTTGTGTAAAGTGCAGGTTAAGAAAATGGATTATTCAAAAACAGAAGTGATGTGACGTTAGTGAACAGGTTGGCTCTTTTGAATGTTTCCTTAACATGAACAGTTGGATCCAGATTGCATTTTTTAAAAGAGCCAAATCTATTTCTTTCTAATTTGTACTCATTTTTATATTAATTATTATATTGAAAACTGTACTAACACAAGAATCAGCACAAAAGCGGAGCAGGCAACAAAAAAACATATTTGACATCATATTAAAACTTACTTTTACACAGTATACACCCTCCCACTCTCAGTTTGAACCATGTTGAAACACATTTAAGCCTTGGTCGTTCTGCTCTGTGATTAGTTTATTAAAATGATTTCTCACATTGGCTTCTGTCATATAAAAAATAAATAGTAAGAATCCATCTTTTGAACAGTTTTTTGAAATGAACAGAACCAAAAGATGCGGATCCCATACAAGAGACAAAGGTCCCATCATTAAAAATACATTGTACATCTACCCAATACAATACATCCTCAAACCTAAAACACAATAGGCTAGCCTCCAACTAGGTACTCCTGCCCTTTATAATTTCTAGAGAATAAATAGTTGCCCACTGATGTGATCCCAGATGTTCCCAGGAGCTTTAATAGATTTGGAGACCATTTTTATTACTAACTGGCCTTGATGAAATGCTCACAAACTTTACCCCCATAATAAGGTCTTCAGGGTACTTTCTTTTGAGCAAGTTTTTTTTTTTTTTTTTTTATCAGCAAATCAAATCAAACTGTTACATTAAAGCAAAAAAAAAAAAAAATCTGCATATAATGTTAAAAGAAAAACATCAAATTGCATTGTAATTCTATTTTCTTTGTCCAGAGCAGTGTGATAGTTCAAAACCCACATGTTCTTTCTCCTCTCTTCGCCCTCCTTCAGCTTCTCTTCTGCTGCTGCTGCAAATGGGACAGCAACCAAAGGGTCCACGCTACAAGCAGCAGATTAAAGGATTACCATTAATTAGATGTCGGGGACAGAGAGGGGCTTTGCCTGTCTTGGCCATGATACAATATCTGTTAATCTGCAGCGCTCCTGGATAAAAGAAATCAGTCCATTGACAGGAAAAATGGGAAAAGAGGGATGGGGCCAAGGAGGAAGAATTGGAAAATACGAACAAAAGCGGAAAGCATGAGATGTGGCTGTAAAGATCGGCTGAAGCTAAAGAGTCCACTTGAACCTGCATTGAGCCTATTCGGGAGAGAAAGACTGCGCGGGATAATGCGAGCCTAAAAAGATGGTGACAATAGCAGGTAATGGAGTATATGAAACAGTGTGTATAGAGGATGCTGAGGAGGCTGCGCTCATGTGGAGATATTGGACAAAAGAGAACCTCCTGGTGTGTATGAGAAAAGTGAAATGAAAACAGGTGGACCTGCACATATGAAAAGCAAAATGGATAAAATAGACAAACAAATCTGCTAAGGAGTGAATGTAACCATCACTACTATTCATAAATAGCTTATGTTAGTCAGGTCTATTGCATCTGTTGGTAATAATAGCATTGTTGTTGGAGTGTTTAAATTAAGAGATTCTTCCAGCTGCTCCATACAACTAATAGCGAATCTAAGTAGGCCTGTCACGATAAAAAAAACATATTGTAAATTGACTCATTGTTCAATACATAACACATGGAACAATCATTTTGGAGGGTTCAGTATTTATCGTGGGTACTTTTTCTTTGTATTAGTAGGACATATTTGGTTATTTTTTAATTTATTTTTTATCGCACTTCAAAATAATTTGTTTTCATGGCAGGCCTAAATCTACACAAATATTGTCCCTATCTCATAATGGATACCCCGCCAACAGCTAAAGATCATGCAGAGCAGATTTAAATGCTATGCGCATTGGGGCACAAAACAATTATTTTGCAACTGACAGTAGCTCAGTTGGTAGGATGTCCACTGACAAATTCCACTTTCGACATAAACATCTTTGGCTGAGCGGTCAGATCCAGTGACCCACAGGTTGGCGGTGCCATTCCAGCTCCCACAGATGAATGCTGTCATTATGCCCTTGGGCAAGGCTCTTAACCCCCTTGCCCTTGGTGTCTGCACACACTGGTGTAAATAAAATTGAACTGAATTGAAATTGTATGAATGTGTGTGTGAATGTGTGAGTGGTTCCTTGATGTAAATCTCTTTAGTGGAAAAGTGCTATATAAAAACATGGCCATTTACCATTATAACAAACTGTTCAAATGATTCTTTGTTGATTTGATGATCCATTGTGGCCTGTTAGTATTATTCCATCTAAAAATGACATCTACTGGACTGTGAGAAATTGACTTCAGTGACCAAAAATCTGTCTAATTAATTATCCACCAAATTTATCAGATTATGTGTTGGTCCTAACATTACTTTAGCTTTTATTTTTCTATTTATTTGATAGACATTTCGCAATTTACCATCCCTGCCATGTTCCATACCCCACGCCGTCTTTGAGCGTCAAAACTGACCAAGTGCATTTCAAAGATACCGCTCTCCTTTGTACAGCCGTGTCACTCTAATGGAAGACTTTGACCGATGCGTGGCAGGTAAGTCCAGTGATTGACATGTGACTGCTCTAAGTTTGATAAGGCACTGGTCTATAATGGAAGTCCTGACCCTTACTTTTAGGGCTATTAACCCCTGATACGCTGGTTTGGACTGACTTAATCTTTCTCTGACAGGGAGTTTGATACTGCGCCTCAGGGCCAGGTGAGAGGAGGCCCCCCTGTATGAACACCCACCCCTTGCCCGAAAGATAACCACAACCTGCAGGGTCCTATACGGGCTTATCACTGCTTTGGCCTTGTTGCTTGGAAACACATAGATCTAAACAAAGATTCTCAAACTGTGGGATAGGTAATCTTAGAGGGACTACAAAATCTTTTGCATTTCTGATTCTATCTAGTGTATATGCAGTTGTGTCTTTTCAGTTAAAACCACTGTTAGACTTGTGTCCAGGTGAACCCATGGCTTACAATGATTTATTCAAGTAAAAGGTAAGATTAAGATACACTTTATTGTCCCTATAGGGAAATTTGAACTATTCTTTCAATTATATAGGGAGTTGTTTTTGCTTTCTCTTACAAAATTATCTTATTTCATAAAACAGCATGTGGAACTCAAATGACAAAAAAAGAAAAAATAAATTAAGTAAAGTAAAAATAGTATGCAAACCTACCAAGCCATCAAATTGTTTGGCTCATACAGTGGTGATGGACCACATTCCAAGCTTACATAGCTTCCTAGGGTGTCCATGTCACTTACATTTTCCATTTACATATGTATGCCAATATATGTGCGTACAGTACACACTTACTGAATATAGCATGTATGAAGCATTAGTGTGTAAATGCGCATGTCTGTGTGTGTGGGTGTGCATGCATGTACAGTATGTGTTCTTACATATATTATATCTGAAGGATTAGGCTACTGTGCATGTTAGGTTAATCTGTAAAATTGTAACAGAAATTAGAGTTAGAAATTATGATTTTGTCCTAGTCTAGACTTGTACAAGAACTGTTTTTTAGGTCTCGTCCGGGTCTTTGTTCTTACAGCAGGCTGGAGTAAATCTATGAATATTTCCAGCCCTGGTTAAGAACTACACAGCTTGGTTCGGGCGTGCTTTGCTCCCCATTCCTCCTCACAAAGTGATCATTATAGCTTGAGTTTGAATTTGAGGCATGGACATAAAATACACAACAGTGAATTTTGTCGAGCTGGTCAAACGCCGCAAGCACAAACGACAATATTTGCTGCAGTAAGTAGCCCCTGATGTAAATTTGAGTTTGCAGACCGAGGTAATTGATGAAAAAAGGCGAGGACATCATTTTCTTATGGCCGGACGTGGGGCATTCCCTCTATTTGAGTTGGGGGGGGGACTTCTGGGCACCCCTTTGAGCCCCACTCGCCTGAGACTCTAATTACTTTGGGGACCTGGAGAATTCGAAGGATTTAGATACGGCAAAAAGGGAATTTCCAATTTACTGCACCACTTGATGTTTGTCTTGGTGTGACTTGGGCCAGGCAAAGCAAATGGACACAAAGCTACACATTTGTAGCGGCTGATAAAAGTGAAACATTATTAGAAGGCTGTCACGGTCGTGTTTATCCGCAGGGAGCGTGTGTGTGTGGGGATAGTAATCTTTAGGACAAATACCATGTAACCTCCCTGCTGCCTGAGCTATCTTCATCTCACAATACACTACCCCTGTCTGCTTTTTTTGACATTTCAGATCTAAAACATTAAAATATCTTGTGCACAGATTGGACCCCATCAGTTCAATTTTCCAATATCTCATTTACTTTTATCACACAGTTGTTTGGACATTTGCTAGTGGAAAAATTCAATAATCGTTTCACAGTTGGGGAAATGTTGTGCATAAGAATCGCGCTGTAATATTTGTGTTGTGTTTGGGAGACAAGCGTGAGCAGCAACAGGAATGATCTAGTTACATGCAAATTATCGCATCAATTCTGCGGTACACACCATTGCAATTTTCTATCAAATGCTGATGCGAAAAGGATAGGGATATGTTTATTTTCCATTAAATCCAAACTTAGATTGCATTTTGGCCTGATTGAGGAGGCTCCCTGTGGACTAGGGATGGAGCTGTCGAAAATTGTTAAGGAATTCCCAAAGCAGCCTTGTGTATTTTGGATTCACACCAAAAACTAATAATTTCAGTCATTCTTCCTAAAATAAAAATCCATCAAAATGTACAAATAAGCAAGGAGATGACAAGGACGTTTAAAAGTTCGTTCCGAATGAACAACTTTGCAACAAAAGCAATTAATTTGATAGACATTTCTTATAACTGAGATAACAGAACACATGCAAATGATACAATAATGTCTGAGATTTAGTTTAGTATATGACAATTTTCAGATTCTGATTTTAAAAAGACAGGGAATAATGTGTTGTGTATTATGTATTGCTATCACTACTTACTATTCATTTACTCCAGAATAAAAAAAGAGAACACTGAACAAAGAGTTAAATCCAAGTTCAGGCACCATTCTTGCGATTTTTGAAAAATGTTGCAATTTATGTATAAAGATACAGCAAGTGAATGGTAAATGGTCACATTTTTATACAGCGCTTTTCCACCTTCAAGGCACTCAAAGTGTTTTCCATCAAGGAACCACTCACCCATTCACACAAACATTCAGGGTGAGCTGGGTTAACTGTCTTGCCCAAGGTCACAATGACAACATTCATCTGTGGGAGCTAGAATCACACCGCCAACCTGTGGGTCAGTGGAACTGACCGCTCAACCAATGATGTTTACACTGAGAACAGGATTCAAACCTTCAGATCAGTGGATAAACACTTTACCAACTGAGCTACTGTCGCCCTTGAATCAAAATTGCGATTTGAATCAACGCAATTTGAAAATCGCAAAGGCTGCACTTTTAAGTACCATCATTTCCTCCACAAAGATCAAAATTTGTTTTAGTTTTGTTTTTTATTAGTTCTTCTGAATGAGTTTAAAATGTGAACTCTAAACAGAATTCTATTACTAAGTATATTATCCTTCAGCCCTAATCTCTATGTTACAAACAGTTTTAAATTCTAACACTTTTCACCCTTGAGATGCATTGCCCTTTCATCTATTACCTTATGTAAAACGATGTACTTTTTATTGTTTGCACTTGTTGTATTCCCAGCTCCTGTAAGCATTCCCCATCCGAGTCTCCTCCATGTTCCGGCTGCTTCTCTGAGCCGCAGTGGTCCCTTGAGTTGTTTCACACCAGACTGTGTAGAAAAGGCTAAAAATATATGTGTTTGGTTGTGGTCGTCCCAAATGGCAACTTTATAGAGAACAAAGGAGATAGCGCCGCAGCTCAAATAACTCGTGCAGAGAGAGGGAGGAAGCCGGTGCCTCCAGTGCCCTGGCTGAAGAGTGTTATTACCGGATTATTGATTTTACAGCACAGAATGGATGGAACATAAGTACGGTTAAGCTCATTAATCCTTCTCTGCCTCTTTTATGAAAATGAACGCGCTACCAGTGATTATTCTAATGCATTGTTATGATCATCGAACACTTTCACACCAGCTGTCCTGCGTGGGGCTAACCGGATAGGGACAGACTCCGAGGATGTCATGATATCAGATTCTAGAGTCATTTTGTGATTCTGAGATTATTCATGATTAATTGTAAAATCGCAGTGGCTCAATTGACGTGTGTTTGTTCACTGATCCGAAGGTTGGCGGTGCGACTCCTACAGATGAATGCTGTTGTTTTGTCCTTGCGCAAGACCATAGATAGTATATATAAATGGATATAGCTAACCTGCTAGCCAAATAGGAAGTGATCGTGGACTGTGCTTCCGGCTCCATCGACTCTGGCTCCAATTCACTTTACATTGGAAAACTGGGGGCCCACTCTCCTTAAATGTGGTCTGTCAGGCTCGTCATTTTGGTCTAAAAATGTTCATATTAACACGCTCTAGGTGACCCTGACATTTTTATTTTGCTATTGTGTCCATAACATAAGATATAAACATTGTTAAGTGACAGACTCCAAATTTGCCCCTGTAACTGCTAGCCTTGATGAACCCTATGGGTGATGCCCCACTCACTTAATCCACTTCTTCATACAATCTATGTATATATTTATATTGACACTAGGACTAAATAACCGTAAAATCCTAATTACCTGAACATTCTCTAATAGATCACCATTCAACTATTATGTGACCAACTTTATAAAATTAATTATTTATTTTTATTTATACAGGGGAACCCAATGACTTGGGCTCTTTTTTTCATTGGTGCCCTGTTAAAATACAGTACAAACAAAATGAATAACTATATAAGTCCATATAAAACATTAAAAACAGGTGTAAGTGTGTGTATACAAGTTAATTACCAGATTTTTAAATCGCGGTTATGTCACCAATGTATCCAATTTTGCTTTTCCTTGAAGTGTATTCCATTTTTGTGTAGTCAATGATTAACAAGCAGGTGAGGTATTCTGGCAGATTTTGAAGTAGTCCCTTATGATACATTTCATACAGTGCTACTCTCTTCTAATAGACAGTGATGGTCAACCTACTTTCCTATAGAGAATACAGCGATCACAGCATCTAAAATTCCCAAAATGAATGTCTTTAGTTCTGATGATAACAGTGCGACTTACATAATCACAAATATGGATGAAGTGAATAGTCTTGACAACCCTACAAGAAAGAGAGAAGATTAGGGGGTGGGACACACAACAGCACAGACTGCAAAGGTGAATGCGCACAAATAAAAGTGCCAAACATGTGCTGCGGAGTTGCTGACATTCCAGTGACATTTGGTGTGTCTATGGCATTTACCAAGACGCATGAGCCAGTAGCGCTCCATCCATAAATGTACTGGTATAAAACATAGCTGAAGGCATGTGGAACATAATGAGCCTGTGCTAATTAAATTATATGAAATAATTAAATCTTGAACCAGGAGAAGTCTGCAATGCAATTCTATGTATGATAACTATGCATCCAGATTTTTTTCCTTTTTTTTTTTTTTTCCTTTGCTGAACAAATGGGAAATTAACTTACCTTCTTAAATGACAAAATATCCTGGATTATACTTCATTGTGGCCTTACACTTTAGTTTTGTTTTTGAATTTTTAGCTTTATATTATAGCATTATCGTTCTCTGCAAAACAAATATTTGCTCTATATAGCTAATCTATACATAATCTATATATAGCCCACTCTCGACATAAACATGGTAGAGCAGTCAAATCCATTGGCTCACTAGTTAGTGGTGTGATTCCAGCTCCCACAGATGAACGCTCTTGTTGTGTCCTTGGGCAAGACACTTAACACTTGCTGTCAGTGTCTACGTACACTCGTGTATGAATGTGTGCATGAATGGGTGAGTGGTTCCTTAATGTAAAAAGCTTTGAGTGCCTCGAAGGTGGAAAAGTGTAATATAAAAATGTGCCCATTTACCATTTATATAGCTTGTTAGCATTTTATTTCACTTCACTGTTTGTTGGTCTTCCATCATTCATTTGGGTTTAAATCTTTCCTCAACACGAACTGCCAGCAGAAAAATACATTTGTAACTCTATCAAAACATTTTAATTGCACTATAGTCTTAAACATTGATTTATTTGATCTAATTCATATGGTTTATTGAGCAGTTTGCATTCATGACAAGCATCGATAAGTGTTTTGAAATGGCTTCATCTGCTTAATTTAGAGTAAAGAAATCTATGACATGTCTCTATCCCCCGTCTCCTGCTTCTGTGTCCTGCTCAGAATTCCCCCCCAGTCCTGGAACATCCATCAGGGAGTGCTCCAGTGAAGCGCAGAGGGCCCACGATTGTCCTCATAAATTCGGTGTGTGTCGGGGTACGGAAGGGGGCTAAGTGAGCAGTAAATAACAAAGGGTACCGTGGACATCCGCTCGCCATCGCCACGTTTCCGGCCACGCAAGATTACCCCAGATGCCCCGAGAGGAGAGGCTTCTTCTACTGTGTGATAGATGGACAAGAGATGGGAGGAACACGCATCTCGCACGAGGCCCCTGGCAGAGAGCTGAGGTCCAGGAACCCCACTGATTATAATTGATGAGTGTCTTTATTTTGGTGTAAAAAAGTGCGTGTCTTTTGTCTGTGGGTTTGTGTAATAACAGACCGGTCGGCTGATATCTGTAACTGCCTCCATTCTTCATTGTCACTGTCTTTTCTCTCACTTCGCCTTGCTCTTCTGTGGCCCTTTTCGATCGCTGCCCCCGACTGCTTTGTCTGTGCATTGACAGCACATTTATAACTGAATTTAGAGTCTGTGTTTTACAAAGATGTTTAGATCAGTGCAAGGGCTTAAACTTTTCTTTTTGAAAATTAGGATTACAAACAAATTAACACTTGTGTAAAATACTTTTACTTTTTACTCTAAAAGTACATTTTTAAACAGGTACTTAAATACTTCTACTTCAGTAGATTTTTTCATGTGATACTTTTACTTTTACTTAAGTAACAAAATTGAGTACTTCATTCACCACTGGTAGCCGATTTACAGGTACACAGTAGGACCAGATCCTAATTGAGTATTGAAGTACTCTACATATGTTACTCTAATAGATTATGTTTAGCAACTAGTCCCTATTTTTTTGTTTTTTGTTTGTGTGTTTTTTTTTTTTTTTTATCAATATTAAATATTATTATTATATTATATATATGATATATATATTTTTTAGACTTTTCATGTATAGCGCTGGCCTGGCAATGATACCTCTCTGTACTTTTATACAGATCAATATCAGTCTGGTCCCCATGTCTTCCGCTCCGTCTCAAGCCCGGTCAAATGTGATCATGCAATTTTCAGTGATTTACAAATAAAATCAAATTTATCTAATCTCAGATTAACAGAGTTCAGTGCTTCACTCATTGTTTCTGCAGAAATCCTCCATGTTTTTTAGCCCCCTGTGTTATTTAGGAAGTATTATTTTTTTTAATAGGGTGTACCATGTGTTTCTCTCATTGGCTAATCCACCTGTCAATTATGCCCCTTGAAAACAGGACGATTCACCAGAGAACAGACCCACATATTCGTAAAGTATGAAGAAGTGTATATTCTGGATCCCAGGGAAGTATAGCACTGGTGGATGATCCAACATGTTAATGTGGTAATAAAAGCACTTCCTACATGTATGCTGTGCTGCTACATTTACACTCTGTCACTGTAATGTTGATGTAAATGGCTAGTTGCTTTTCCATGAGTCCATTAATAATGGCACAGTATATCACCAAAACACAGCTGCCCTGGGGTAGGTTCACAGTGATATGGCAGCTTAATCGGCCACTGGTTCCTCCACCTACCACCAAACACACAATAAGCCATGCAACACACCCTCGAGCAAGTGTTTCAATACTGGGGATCAATTCACCAATCTCCTGGTGAGTGGGTGAACAGCTCTGTTGACTCTGCCATCTAACTTAACCGGATTTAAACTGAATTGGAAACATGCTAAACATCTCAACGTGGGATATATTCTCAATTCCCTTAGATTCAAATCTGAAAATGGTGCGTCTGACCTGAATGCCTCACGGTTCATTACCACCTTCAACGCCAGCGGAGGACAAGACAAAACAAATACTACCACATTCCACATCATCGTGAAAGCTCAACGGTTCTTTCTATCAATGAAATCTGTTTTTTATACCCTGTGCTAAAATATTTCCATGTAAATCTGATAAAATTGCGTGTATCGCTCACTCGTTTCACTCATGACTCACGTGTGGCACAGAACAGACCTTTTTCATCCTACTTGATTGATGTTACCATTTCTGTGTTTCCATTTTTGTATATCCGGGCTCCCATTCATTATCATGGGGCTATATTTTATGCGGAGTTATGATGCTGTATTCAGGTACATCCATTACTGTGGTCGGCTCTCTGTGGCACTAGAGTCTTGACTTTTCGCCTTGCCTTGCATTATTCTTTGTACTTGTGCATGCTGTGCCTTTCACCTTGATACTCAATATCACTCCATCCATCTATCTTCCTCTCCCCAGCTCTCCCCACTCTCCCATTTTACACCTGCTAAACTAAATCTCCATCCTCACTGACACCTGCTTTTGTTTTGAATTTCACATTTTGTAGAATAGAGAATGTGGCAGGAGTATTACCCTTACTGTGACTCTACTCAAGCTGCCTCATGCCTTTGAATGTCAAGCAGATGCCAATAGAAAAAGCACACAATTCTATAGATATTTTTCCATTCTCTGGTCTCAATAGCAAATGCAAAGTCAAGTGGTGAACTGACCAGGTTATTTAATGGAAAAAAAAAACAACATATTCTTACCTTTCTGGGCATGCTACCTGCTTGAATCGATGGAAATAGAACATTAAAACCATAATTCATGGAGTTAGATACGTTTTTGTTTTTTTTTTTTTTGCCATACTGTGGAAAATTAGCAAACAACATTTCTGTGGAAACAAGCAGGAAGAGACCCTCTGCCAAGCCAAATAAGAATCAGGTTTGTGGAGATGTAAGCCAGCTCACAGTTGGATGCATGTTTTTTTTGTTTTTTTTTTTCATTGCAGTGGCTAAAAAGTTACATACTGTAGCTTTAAAGCAACCTTTCCTGTTTATTCAAGTTTTGCTACAGTACAAGGACTACACTCCAGATTCCACTTTATTTCTACTCTAAAAAAAACTAAATACAGTTTGGAAGTTCCCCCAACTGACTGAACCCCTACAATAACCATGCAGCTGACTTGGACCCCCACTGCAAAATTAAAATTTAAAATACATTTTAAAAGTGTGTGTTATTTGACCACAAATATAAACACTTCATTATTTCAAATGTGTCATAACTATTAAATAATATTGTGCAATTACCTCAGTGCTTCATAAACCCCACTGTGGTCTTGGTCTATAGTATTAACAGATCACATAAAAAAATCATGGCTCTGCTGCTAGCATTTGCACAGCTAACGTGAGTCTTGGGTATTGATCAAAGTGTGTTTTGTGAGTACATACGTGTAATATTGTCAATGTGTAAACACCCTGCATATTTTCGCATTGAGTTTGAAAGGAAATCGGCTGAAATCAAGGCGTGTGGCCAAGTGCATTAGGAGCCCTCGCCCACACGTGCTCTGCCATACGATACTATAGGAAGTCAAAATAATGTTTCTTTTCTCTATTCCACTGAACAGGGATAACATATCTATAGATTTTTATATAAGCGCCACATATTGCATCTGGGTCGAT
This sequence comes from Periophthalmus modestus, assembly GCA_019594935.1. Lineage (NCBI taxonomy): Eukaryota > Metazoa > Chordata > Actinopteri > Gobiiformes > Gobiidae > Periophthalmus > Periophthalmus modestus. The sequence goes on from JAIEZT010000441.1 coordinate 26,025,176, forward strand.
AAAGTATTTAATAGTTTGACGTGTAACCTTTTTAAGAATATCGACTTGCTCAGTCTTCTGCATGAGAGCTCAATTTGGTGCGTATTGATGTTGGTGTTGTTGTGATCCGGGGAGGGAGGGCCCCGGGCTCCGAGCAGACGCTGTAAACGCCACACTTATTGACCCTCTGACCTTCTCCCTGCAAAGACAATATAGGCTTATATGTACATGCCATATTTTGAACAGAAATGAGAGTATAGCAGCAGGCTTTTGCTGAGAATACAGAATACAGATTTAAATGCTGCTTTTCCTATAGCTGTTACAAGCACCAGTTCAACCTCAATGCAATAGATACACTCTTTCACTCAGCCCTTCATTTCATAACAGGTGATCAATTAAAAACCCATCACTGTCCATCTATGAAAAAGTAGGTTGGCCATCGCTATCTGTTAGAAGAGAATAACACTGCATAAAATGTGTCTACTTGATAAATTGGATGCACATCTCACTTGCTTGTTGAACATTGATCTGGGAATTTATAAAACAAGATCTCACGATCTAAAAACTGGACACACTAGAACTGAAATAGGGAAAAAAGCTTTTGGTTATTTTGCTTCGCAAAGATGGAATGGACACTCAAAACTACAAAAGCAGTTTCATAATCTGGTGATAAACATTTATACTCACACCTGCTCCTGTTTTTAATGTTTTAAATGGTCTTATGTATTAGTTTGTCTTTGTTTGTATTTTTCTGTATTTGAACAGAGCGTTCATGAAAAGGAGAGTCTAAGTGCTCTCGTTTGGCTCTCCCTGTATAAATAAAGATATAAATATACCAACCAATGTATGTATAGATTCAACAAAATTTACAAATAACACCATATGAAGATACTGATGATGATTTGCTATGTCAACCTTGGAAGTAAAACCATATGATTATAAAAGTTTCACATTAAGAAATAATTTAAAAAAAGTAAACTGTCAAATAAGCATCAGCATAACCCCAAACTTGCAAAATAGGTACAATTTCAAGCTAAGGTTGTCCTGATCAAGAATAGCTCAAGATCTGGAGATGGGACACCAGGTGCTGCTTTGTGACACCCACTTCTTCTGACAGGTTGCCTCAAGGTTGGGTCAAATGCAGAGGACACCTTTTCCTCTTAAAGGGCCCATATTACACTATATTTGTTTTTTGTTATTATGTTGTGTCCTCATGAGAAACATACCTGGAGTTCTGTTTTGTTTCATTCACACCTGTTTGTCATGTGGTCATACAGGATGTGCTCCACTATCTTTTTAAACTCCATACATCCTTCACCAGAATCATTTGGATAATTTCAGACCTGGAATTGCCAGTGTCCATCGAACTAAAGGTAAAAGCTGTTAACTTCAAAACTACAGCTTCATGACATCACAAGGTGGAACAAAGCATTTTGAGCTCAAACATGTGTGAATGAAACAACACAACTCTGGGTTTGTGTTTTGATGAGGTTAGATCGCTATAACATGGCGTAAAGCTCAAGTTTGTGTATTACAGGACCTTTAACCTTTTATATGGACTAGATTAGGTGTTTATTTCACATTTTTATGATTAGTAATATAGTTTAAAGAAGTTCTTGAAGGCGAAAATAAACCAACAATGTATATTTATTGTTTATTTTCAGTACTAGCCAATGACACAATGACCTCAAGGTGGTCCGATCAATTCCTGTACACATTCTTGTACATCCCTGGCCCGGGGCGATTCTTTTTTGCATAGTCATAAGATTGATTTTGCTTGCTATTCATTATTCTGCTCATTTTACACACCAGGAGATAATTATAGTCTTCTATAAACTTATTACGCATCTCAGTTCTGAGTACACACCTGTGCCACCACTCCACAGTTATTTGTAATGGGCTGACTCAGTTCTAATGTTTGGGGTTTGTCTTTTTTTTTCTTTCCCACCTTCTCAATCCTATCCCTCTGTCTGTCCTCCCTTTGCCCTCCTGCTTTACTACAGTCTTGGGTGCCAGTGCAGTTGTAAGCAGCCTCCCCTGGCTATAGAGGTGACCCATAGGACCCTATTAACATCACATCTTCTCGTACAAGGCTTGAACACACTCCCTAAATGAACTTTGCTCGCGCCCCATACCCACCGCTGGGTTGAATTAGATTGCAGCCTTTTTAATATGGTTCTTAATGGCTTATAAATTGCGCGTAATGATTCCTCCTTCTCCCCCCTCTCTCGCGGTGCTTTTTATGGGTCCTTCGCTTTTGCAAGGAGTGGGTGGGTTTTAATATACGACAGAGGTACAAAACTAAAACTAGAGCTTGCACGGCTGTTGTGGCTGGCCTCTTAACGCTTCCCTTGACTATACAGAAAGGGAGTGGTGGAAGTAATGCCCGGACAGTAGCGCTATAGCTAACTGTAGCACACAACGTCAGCAACGTGATGGAGCGGTCACAGGAGGAGCGCAAATTATCAGAAGCTGAGTTTGGTGAAGGCAGAGAGTGTGAAGGGAAGTGCAAAGGGCCATCCGCAGGGAAAAACTAAAATATGAACTTGTCAGCTAAAGTGTGTCCGCAGTATAAATAAAACCAAAACATTGTCTCCGAGTCAGGTCATTGTTTCACCACAAATGTTCACAAATGTGGCATTAAAATTCAAGTGCTCCCTAGTTACTGTATCATGCATGAAAGAACAAAAGTGGATACAGCACAACCCTGACATTTCCTCATGGACCACCATAATGGGGTAAACAGAGCCCCTGGAAACTGGTGTAAGGATATCATGGACACTAGATCGAATTGATGCTGATAATTAGGAGTGATCAATTTTCATATAAACGTCCTGAACATTCAATACAGACATTCACAAATGTTATTTTACACAAAAAATAGTCACATTTTGTTCTCCAAAGTCTCTGCTCCACATACTTTTACTGACAGAGGATTGGCTGCAGACTCCTTGTTCAAAATCTCTATTAAAATTTGATTAACGACATAGCCTTGGTGCAATTTTGGGTGAAATATTTCATGAAAAGAAGGAATTTTCTCTTAAGTGAGCAGTGCTTCGCATACTGATGAGCACAAATGCATTGGTGCCCTCCCAGCACAAACCTCCATATTTATCCAGGCTTGGGACTAGCCCATTGAATTTCAGTAAGTTAAACTGATTTGACCCACTGCAAGATCAGTCATGTAGATATATATATGTATAAATAATGCTATTGATGAAAATTGAAGTCATTGCAGGAGTGACAGACTATCTCATCCTACAGTAAAAGTCCTTGTATTTTTATGGCTCTGAAGCACTGCCCAGACCCCACACCTCTGTATTCTCTGTACACTGTATGTCAAATGAACTCATGCAATAGTATCTTCCTCAGCAAGCCCAAACTCCAATTCTATCAAAAAGAAACTTGCCTAGTCTCTCACATCTCTCACCATTTTTCTCACTGCTATCTTGAAAGGTCACTGTGTAGCTGGATTGCTCAGTGCCATCAAATCATGACATATTCACCTAAAATGCAGGGATATTTATGGTATAGATGTGTGCTAAAGCCTATGCATTATCTGTAGGGGTGCAATATGTGTTAATAGAATGAAATAGAACTTTTTATTTAACAAGACAGCACTTATAATTGTTACAGAGCTCTCAATAGTTACTTGCCTTGCAGACGGCTTTGTCTAGAGACTGGTAATTAGGCTTGTGTGGGAGGCTTTCCATTGCTTATGCGCCACAATATGAACAGCACTAACTACCTTGTATTGGCAGGGCAATTTAGAGCAGCGTTCAACTTTGAAACGGTAAACTGTGCCTCATTATTTGTCTCTAACGTCTGCTGGGCAGCAGCATTGAGCGATTTACATTATGTGCCAAGATGCCCTCAGAGCTGAACTACTAATGCAATCCCAGACACTTTCTTTTTTCGCATGGCTTGTTTGTGTAACAAGACGTATCATGCTCTAAAACAATGACTCTTTGCTTGGAGCCACTAATAAATACTCAATGGTGTTTCCTGCATTTCTTGTACATTATAAGGCAGGAGGGTCAGCAGTTTGATTCTTGCTCTTTGTTCAGTTGTTACAGCATTTGTTTTCAAAGGTTGGTGGTTGTATCCCAGCTCAGACCAGCGCATACCTTGGGCAAGACACTAAGCTACTATTGTTACAACAGCTGCCCAGGGCTAAAAAGACCGAAGCAAGTTTTCCAATCTGCTCCACTGAACCACTCTCACACACACATTAGATTCTAGACAAATTGGGTGAAGTGTCTTGCCTAAGGACGCAACGGCAGTATGCAATGATCCAAGCGTGAATTTATGGTACTTTTTCTAACTGACATAACTTTTCTAACTTACATTTGATAATCATACAAGAGATATTATTGCCTGCCTTTACAGTATGTTGTTCATTTATTGTAACTGTTAACAATGATTTCTCTAAACTTCAGAGTCACCAAGCACCACAGTTAGTGATGGAAAAAATGCTGCTCCATCTGATTGAGCACAGGTGGAGAGGCAGCCACTGGAACTGCCCCTCACTGCGCTTTTAAGGATGGTTCAAACAATGGAGTTTCTCAGAGAGGGACTCATGGCCTACTTTCTCAGGCTCTATGTGAATCTGTAGCTATTCCCCGTGCTGCTTCCAGGCCTCCGCTCCAGAGACGGAAATTTGTCTATATAAATAAACACTCGGGTGCTCAAACACGCTGTTGGATCACTGATTAGAAAATGAGCAATGCTTTGGTGATGCCTGCAAATAGCACACATGGAAAGATATGAAAGTTGTGGTATGGGATTATAGATTGTGGTAATGAAAGCAAAACATATCTTTACTTTAGAACGAAGCATTTTTGTGCAAATTGTGCCCTGCCACAGCGTTCTTATAATTCTAGACATTACCTCAGAGAGAGTATAGTATGTTAGGAAACCATTCCTACAATAATACAGTTTCTTTATTCAAAAAGATTCACAGTTCCCATTGGAAATTAAAATGTGAATGCGGGGTACATTCACACTTTCGCACATACCACATCGGGACTGGGTCAAACTAGGGTTTATCAAAAATATTGAAAATTAGTCACTAATTGATTCTAAAACTAGTATCGAAACTAGATACTCATTTGAGCAGGTATTGATAATAAAAAAAGTCACATTCACAGGACAGAAATGAACCTTCCTTGATCTTGAGCTGTATCAGAACAAGGATAAGACTGAGGGAGTACACAGATATAAGACCACAAGGAAATACAAAAACATACTATGATTTAAATTACATTCTATTGTCAAAATAAATAAAGTTTTTGGTCATCATTGTAGTATCAGAATCGGTAATATCAGAGTATTGAGTCTATTCCTTAGTCTAAACTGCAATTTAATCCAAAACTAAACCTGGACTAGAACAGGACCAAAACCAAGTCTACATGAGGACTAAAATGGGATCGAAACACACCAAACCAAGTGTGAACCCACCCTATTGTTGCCGGGACAACTGCAGCTAACTTTGCATGAATTAATAAATCTGGTAAATGGCCTATTAGAAAACGAGTAGCTTCAAGTAGCACAAATGGAAGAGGAGAAGCTGCGGTGAGGGGATGTGGTTGGCTAAGGGCAAATATAGCAGAGAAAGGTTAAAGGATTTAAAAGCATACACACATGAAAAGATAAGGAGCGCTGGGAGAAAATGCTGATCCATAGTTCCTGTCTGGGAAGGCAAAAACAGAACATTGATTCTGCAAGATCCGCAAATGAAAAATCCATTGGGGTAAAGAGCTGCTCAGGCCTGTGGCAAAGGCAGGGCAGCGGCGGTCAGGGTCCAGTATCACACACACGGTACAGAGACAGGGGGGCAAGACGTGTGGGGTCAGTCTCTCTGGGACAGGGGACAAAACCAATGCAACTAGCGGGACGATTTACCCAAGACAAAGTCAAGACTTGTGGGGGATTAAATGGAAGAACTACAGTGAGATGCTGGGAAGATGATGAGATCAATAAAAGAGTGAAAGACATAAAGCCAATACCATATGGGGTAATTTAAGAATTATGTGGAGCCATTAATAAAAACCCAGTGGTGTCTCCTGCATTTCTTGTAGATTGTGGCAGGGGCTCAAGGGTTTGCTTTCCAGCACCATTGTGCAAGACATTTTTTGGAATTGGTTCAATTTTTACAGCATTTGTCCTCAAAAGTTGGTGGTTGTATCCCAGCTTAGATCAATGCATGCTGTCATAGTGTCCTTGGGGCAAGGCACTAAGATACTATTGTTGCCACAACTGCGCTAAGGGCCACTCCCACCAAGTCCATGCAAGGTGGGTGAAGAACAATATGTAATGGTCCAAGTGTGAATTTAGATTGGTGGACACTTGGCACCAATTGTCATCTATGATTAATGGTAAATGTGTCATTTTTATATAGTGCTTTTCCACCTTGAGGGCACTCATTTACATTAAGGAACCGCTCACCCATTCACAAACACATTCACGCCAGTGTACGCAGACACTGGGAGGGGGTTAAGTGTCTTGCTCAAGTACACAACAACAGCATTAATTTTTGGGAGCTGGAATCATACCGCCAACCTGTAGGTCACTGCATCTTACCACTCAATCAGTGATGGTCAGATCAAGTGCGGGATTTGAAACGCCAAACTTTGGATCAGTGGACAAACGCTGTACCAACTGAGCTACTGTCACCCTTCAATACTATGTAAAGGGTATATCAAACTCTCAGTATGTATATAGCTGCGTACAATTAATTGATTAAACAGTATATTAGAAGACAATGATGCCAAAGGTAGTTTTTTTGTTTTTTGTTTTTTTTTTTTCATCTGAGCCTGAGAATCCAAGTTGGCATTATTTTTGTTTCTGCATAGTGGTGAGTAATTCTGACAAAATGAATCCCTTGTGCTAACCCCAACCTTATTTCTCGCAAAAGTAAATGGGCTTTAAACTTAACAACAAAAACGAAGAAATATCACTTCTTACCTTTAGCTGAAATTTTCAAAGTTTGATTATTTTTCATCAGCTCTTTTTTGTAACCATTCATATTTTAGACAACACACTCAATATGGCATATCTCCATAACAACCATTGTATATCCGTTTTTTGATAAATATCTCTCCCACCTCTAGTTCAGTGCCACAGCCGTGTTTCTCAGAGCATTGTCCAGTTTGTATGCAAAAAACCCCAAAACAAAACAGAATGCAAATATGAGATTATGAAAATCACTGTGTATTTCCAACACAATACACAAACAAAGCTTTTTATGGATTAGACGAGATCAATAGACTCTTTAGAGTTTCCTTATATTGGTAAAGGAATTGTTATTATTATATTCTCCCATTATATTTTGATATGCTCTTTTATAGACAGCCCATGTAGTTAGATCGCTACATAATTGTCAGGCTCTAAGGAGTTCATCTGAGTTGATCACCTGAAGCATGTGCCGCAGTGAAGCCTATTCCATTTGTGACTTGAGTACATCTTTGTTACATGTATGTCCAGCTTGTTGATACGTGACAATGATCAGTGCATCTGCTATATTTGCACTGTTTCTGGTGTAGAGGTTTGTTTACTGTTGCAGTCCATTTCCCTCCCATTACTCTCGGACAAATATTTGAACAATCATTTCATCACAGCGAGTGGCTCTACCTGTACATCCCTGATAAAGATGCCCTGCCATATCTGATCCTATTTGAAATTCCAGTCTTCAGTTTCCCGCGGGTGGGAGTCCATTTTTTGTCATTACCACCCCCCGTCAGGACACATACACAGAACAGCAGCACTAATCTGGACTTGTGATATGCTAATCTCTAGGTATTAGCCCATCAATGCTTCTTTGGATGACCATGCCACACCTCAAACACAGTGGAGAGGAGGGATAGAGGAAGTCATTAAAGCTCACCTCCGGGATCTTAACTCAGTATAGAAAAGATGGGACAGGGTGCAGGGGGATTGCACAAAGAAAGGTGCCCCTGGGGGAGAGGGAGTAGATGGGTTTAGGGACAAATTACACCATGGTGAGGTCCTTCTCCACAGTAGCAGAGAAGTGAAAATCTGTAAAGTCAAAATATTATAAACAAAATACAATAGGAGCACTAGAAAAAGTATGATAATAATGAACATAACACAACAATATTCTTAAAGGTGCACTTTGTAAATACAGTGTTTTTGGAGGAAGGTCTGCCACCTGCTTGTCTCCATGGAGATGGTGTTAGTTTAGAATATTCCACAGTATGACATTAAACTTATCTTTCTTGCATTTGTTCAGTTATAGGTGTTTTTTATTGCTCAAAAATACCTTGACGAACATGCATTCTTAATATGAGCGGGACGGCCTCTCCATAGATCTAAATTAGGTAAAGCAATCCATGGAGACAAGCACGTAAGAGACCCTCGTCCAAAAAAGTTACAAAGTGCACCTTTAAACAGCTGTAGACAATATAAATTAATTTAAGATATCACACAATAGTTCACCATCACCATCACTACTACTATTACTACTACTACTACTACTACTACTACGTTTTAAAGTCCTGCAATGATAAAACCACCAGGCACTAGAACACAATATAATTAAAGTAAAAGAATGTACTACAGCAAGTAATATTACTTTGAATACTTGAGTAAAATACTTGACTTCTGCTTTTGTAAGATAGTTTTGTATTGCCTGCTGATAGGAGGGTGTGTTAGTTCCAGAGGCAATGATGGTGGGACGCCCCTAGTGTGTGTGTGTATTTGGGAGATTAGAGGTGACACTGGGTGCTTTGCTTAGACCTGCCAGTCTGTCAGGACACAGCTGCTCACCGGAGCATGCAGCACCTGTCACAGGGATGTGTGTTTGTGAGGCTCATAGACTCCCTGCACTTTCCAGTCAGCGACCTGTGCTTGTATTGATAGATATTTAAATTCCCCAGAGACGGCCAACAGAAGGTGATAAATGCATAAGCAGGAGCCTGTTGTTTTACGTAGATTTTCATAATAAGAAATGCACATTTGAGGCAGAACGTGTATTTAGTTCAATTAAAAATGTAATTAGAATATTTCAATTATGGATAAGTAATAATTTGGATCACAAAGAGCACTCGTCAGCTCCAAGCTAGGAAAAAAGGGGCGCATATGTCATTAAATGTAGAACAAAAAGTAAAACGCTACATTGTGAAAAACGGGAAAATGACAACATTACTCCAGATGCCCATGACAATTTACACCAGCATTTACACAATAGAATGTGCTTTTTACACAATATCTTATTTTACTGTTATTTCTACTATCAATACAGTAAGTCTGTAGGAAAATACTGTTAGTCACACTCATCGTCTAACTTCAAACCTTCAAATTAACATAATTTTTAAAACGACTCTCGTGTGACGCTTTAAGACGATGCAAATTACAAAAGACAGAAGCAGAGAAGTAGCATTTCAACGCCTCTTGCACCTTAACCAGTCGTATATGTCGCCTATCAAAATTTATGAGCTGTTTCATAGTTGGAATATAACCTCTTCATTTGTCACAGGCAATAATCCCATTGTAACTGGGCTTTAATGGATGTGTGCTAAACCATAATACCCAATCAGTCATTATTATGCATGCAGGGATTTCTGAAAGACAAAGATCTGTGCACATCTTTTAATAAAGGAAGATGTTATGAAACTAGATTTGCAATGTTTCTCTGACATATTAAACATCTTGTATTTCATCACGCATGCCATGTTTTTACCTGGAACAAAGCCATTTTTCTGACAGTCTTAATCTTGGGAGAAAATCCGAGGGCAAATTGCAGTTATGAAGACAAAAGCGAAAACAAACTTGAGCTGTGCAGCACATCCTAATGCGCTAACACACGATCAGCATTACATTTATATGCCCAGCGCATTCACACCAGCGCCTCATAATGCCATTCGTAGTAAATAAATATGAGCAATCAGCTAAGAACGGCAATAAAGGGCCCATAAAGAGCGGCAAACAGTGAGATCTGAGGAAATTGGATTTTTGCACTTGGAGACACAGATGGACAGAGGACACTGAGGAGAAGGCAAAAATATAGAAACATTTGACCTCTTAATAAGGGCAAATTAGGAGGGTGGGGTAAGTAGAGCAGTGGATCTCAAATGGCAGTGCAGGTAACGCGTTTGACTGTGAGTTTTGTTCCTAATCAAGTTGAGAGGAGTTGTTAAGGTAATTTCGTTTTCGTTTTTGTCTAGATCTAATTTAGCTTTTTTCTGCAAGAGGATCCGGTCCGCCACCTGCCTATCTCCATGAAGATGGAATTTCTTTGCCTAAAATATGCCACTGTATACCTTTTAGCCTCCATTTAAAGACAAACTTGAGCAAATATCATAGTGTCTAAACTATCTATCGTCTTAAGGAAAGCTGAAACATAAAAAGTTTGAGGCACATTCATGTGGAGCACTTCAGCACAGAGCATAAGTCCAACAATCAAAAGGGAAAACAGAGGAACAGGCGGAGCGCTGCAGAGGTTAAACCTGAGTGCGTATCCTCGCCTCCCTCAGCCCTGCGGCGTGGGGTCACCTCAGAGACCGCCACTGAATTACCCAGCAGCCTCGGCGACTGGCTCGGATCAGGCGGACAAGGGGAGAGGACGACAGGAGTTAATGAAGGGAAGAGCCAGTGCAGGTCCCCTGGGGGCCCCCAGGCACCTGCCACGCACCCCCCCTCCCTTCGTCCCACCACTGGACGCTCTGATTGGCTAATTATCACCATGGATTTGGCCCAAAGTCAAATCACTGATTGATTGGAGTGTTTTAAATGTGTCCCTTCTCTGGTTCTCCTCTATGTCCTGCTCTCAGGTGCAAAACTCCGGTGATACTGGGGAGGGTCTAGTCAAAGTAAAAGTATTGTTTTTGCAGCATTATGACCAATGAAGAAATGCATTATAATTTGAACTTGAGCAAAATAAAAAAGGTTTTTAGAGCAAATGACATAATGCTACTACTCTTCTACAGCCCTAGTTTGACATTTGCCTCAGTCTTTCATTTCATTCAGCAGCATTATAGACACTTAATTTACTTGTGTTGTAACTCATTTTATTGTCAGTAATATTACAGATTTAAGTACTATAACTATTGATATAAATGAACAAAAACAAAACTTGAACTACTATATGTATACTGTTAATACAATACTAACAATAGAACAATACAATGAAATACTAATAAAACTATTGTGGCTATCACTGCAGACAAAGCCCTCCTCCCCCATAAAACTAGTGCAACATCTTCCTACTACAACTATTAATATTCATAAAACTAAGTACTTTACAGTGGAGGAGGTGACGACCCAGTACTGTTGACTCGTCTCTATGGGCATGTAATTAATTTGTTAGGGCCTCAACAGAAATAATTTAAATCTTCAAATACGGGACAAAAAGGCTATGCTCTTGCTCAGATTCGGTCAACGTAATTGGAGTAATAGATGCTATTTGCCACAACTATGTGACACTGTGATTACATAAGAGCTGCAAAGTTAGCTATATTCATTCATCAGCAGTAAGTAGCTCGGGTCCATGCGGAGCCTCGAGCCTGGGTCATTAGACTTTAGATTAAGATCCAGAGAGAAACACTTTACGACTGTAGGAAGCTGTCCTTACTGTTACAGCACACAGTCAATACTCACACTGTTAACGCCATATTGTGAGCAGCTTATGTTTGCTCAATTGATACAACTTACATATTGTTCAAGTTAGTATAGACAAAATACAAATATATATATATATTTTTTTTTTATTATTATCTATTTTTTATAAGTTGAACAATATGTAACTCTTTTTCTGGCGGCGGTTATGCTGCGTGCTTGTCCCCATGGGTATATTTTTGCTTGCCTGAAATGTTCAACAGCATGGCATTTAACAAATCTATCTTGCGTTTATTCAAGTGTTTTAATGCAAAAATAAATGACTCAATAAAATGTGAAAAACATGCATTCTTACTGTTATATCTTTCTTAAGGAACTGACCTAGAATCTACTGTTACTGCACTGTTGGAAATACAAATGATGTATTTAAATATGTAATGATTAATGACACAGATATATGCAAGCAAACATTAAAAAAGCACCTGACAGCCAACTTCTAAATTCTAATCTAAAAGCTGTAAATCTAGTAAAATTCTCTTCTTTTGTGAGATTATTTTTGCTGTGTTTTTTATTCAGACTTGTGTGGGAGTGAATAAAAAAGTCCCTATAGATTTCTTTTCCGCCCTGGGTTCAAAATCAGTGCGTTTGACGTTGCTTCACTTTGCTGAGAGAATAGTCACAAAAGCCGACTCTTACAGATAAGAATATGCAGATAAGTGTGGTTCCCAGATTGTTTCTGTATGATCATGTGCTCTGGGATGTACATAGCTCCAGTAGGGAGGGCTGCATGAAACTTCAAATTTACAGTCCAATACAAGAGAGAGGAAAGATGGAAAAAGAACAGAGCAGGTATGACACTGAAGTGCTAGATTCCTCAGAGGAGACAGTAAAAAAGGCATATGCAGTTCTATATTGAATAAGGATTGGCAATGATGATATTCACAGTTTTTAATAAAAGCAGAAATACAGTATTGAATTTATGTATTTGCCATTCTTAACCTAGACTATAAAACAGTGGAACAGAATAGTCTGTGATATACTGGAGAAATGTGCTCATCTTTAGATGAAAATGCAACAGATAATCCCTCAGTTTTTACTTAATTTGATTACAACCCTTCAATTGAAAGCTAGGATTTGTGACAGAGTTTGGCTTGAACTTGTAGAACTTGTAGCAATGCACGGTGTCTTGCCTTTTCTGCATTTTCTGATTTAAGTACACTTGAAAACAGATAACTATGATTTATTAAGCCGTCGAAGTGCTCACCCACATCAGGCTACTTCCATTATTATGACTGCAGTGCATTCTGGGACGGGACATCTATAGCAGGACCAGGACACCCCAGGGGAGACCGGGGGATTAGCACGGCCCTATCTCAGAGAGGAGAATTAATTAAGTAATTATGGACGGCAGCAAGCAATGGAATATGCATGAGCTGTGATTGGTCTGTTTGTGAAAGTGTAATATGGTTTGAACTGGTGCAGTGTGGCTGTCAGATAGGTACATGCCATACCCCCCATACTCAGCACACACTCAAAGATCACAGCACTGTTGGAACAATGTGTCTCATTATGTTAATTAAAATGAAATCATCAGCCTGGACTAATCACTACTGTAATGAGGATTGGACAGCAGATTATGTCCTGTTACCTAATCCTTATAATTGTATTTGCACAGGCTGGAGATTATTATGCTTCAAACTAATGATTAAATTATTGATTCAACACATGTTTTCATTTGTAAACTTTTGCTTTTGTATTCTTTGCTTCAATCATTGAGTCCCATTACAAATGAATATACAGCTGTTTAGAGATCATGGCAGAGTGGTTAGCCTCCTTGCTTCAAAGCTGTATGCACATTCTCAAGACATACACTGATACTTTGAAGTATCTGATACATTTTTGGATTTAGAGTCATGAAATATTAACATATTTGCCAAAGCTATTAACAACCCAAAACATCTCTTGAATGGTGAAAAGTCCTCAAAATGGTTCCTGTAAACAGAAAGCTAAAACCCAAAGTGTGACATTTAATAGATAATCTACATTGTTTGTTCTGGTCTGAAAACTTTATTTTTGTTTTTCATAACTTTTTATTATATCTTATTTTTATAGAGGTTTTGGGTTTCTCCTCATCATCCCAGTGGTCTGCCTTTATCGATGGACTCATAGCGGAGAGCTCCGGCTGTTTCTCTCCTGAAAAATATTTCCTGTGGAGGACTGTGAGTCGATAGCAAACAAGACATGACCGACCACAGGATCCACCACAAGAAAGGGGCTGTCACCTCCCCTCTGGCAGTGCACAGGGCAGGCATGCGATGTAGGACTTACGTGTAACCGCAAACATAAAAGCATGCACACACAAGGCTGCCGAGGCTCCAGTTTCCTCTCAATCACCTGAAACACATATCGACCAGGTGCATCTCCTTCCTTTCATTTGTTTCACTTTTTCTTCTATTGATTCTTGGATTTGGAAAGCTGCAGCAGCACACGGAATATCATGTTCTGCTTTGACCAGTTGTGTCTTTTTATATCTTCTTCAGCCCCCTTCTCAATCTCAGCTTCATCAGTGCTACGAATATGAATACACAATAACTTCATTAACTTAATACATTCATTTTGAATGTAAACTTCTTATAATGACAGAAAGACTTGTAATTCAATTTTATTTATATAGCACATTTAAATAGAACTTAAGCTGTTTCACATAAAAAATATAAAATAAAAAAAATATATATATGTGTGTGTGTGTGTGTGTGTGTGTGTGTGTGTGTGTGTGTGTGTGTGTGTGTGTGTGTGAACTGTGTGTGTGAACTGTGTGTGTGAACTGTGTGTGTGTGTGTGAACTGTGTGTGTGTGTGTGTGTGTGTGCACATATATACACATAAATACATATACAGATAATATGATACATAGCCAAAGAGCAATAATATAATAAAACACCAATAAAACACCAAGATATCCTTGAATTAAATGCCAGGGAGAAGAAGAGGTGGGTTTTCATTTCAATATTGAGATAAGATAATCAATATCGAGATTCGGTCATTTCTAATAGTTTATGTTATGTTTGGGTCTTTTTAGGTCTGCAGTCTATCCTATGACAGCATGTGGCTTAGGGGAATAGAGTGATATATATAGGCCTACATTTCTTTGTAAGCCTATCTATAGTACTCATTTTGCATGTTTTAATGCAACATTGTTTTACCACTTCCTGAAAAGCAAGAACTATACATAAAAACCTGTAATGAGTCCGAGTGGTAATCATGCTAATACGAAGAAAAGAAGAATTGTTCATTAAAATCAAAATATGTTTGTCAATAAAAGCTAAATCTTCTCCATCTGGCATTGTTTTTGTTTTTGATTTTCTTTCTTTGGCTGCCCTTCTTGACGCACTCATCTTCATTTCGAGTACACTGGTTGGGTTCCCCTTGAGGCTGGATTAGTTACAATGCAGCTCGTAACATACTTTAATTAACAGAAGCCCGTTTTTATCCCATTGTAATACCTAAAAGGGGAGGTAGTGGGCAGATGCTTGAGTCTTTTATGTCTCACTATATAGCTCTGGTTCAGTGGAGCGCTGCAGTGGGGAGCTCCTGTGTTTAAACTGGTCCCTAGCGTTTGAACTGAAGGCAGAAAGCAGAACATAAAGCAGCGCGATGAGAGGCTAGATCCAGCCAGGAGAGCAGAGATGAAAGGGCCGCACTGTGCCCTCTAACGGGAGTGCACGGGCCCACGGGCCGCCTCTGATTGTGCCTTTGTCTCTTCAAGAAGCACACAACACGAGACAGGCCACAAGTCAAGCTCACACACTCTGAAATGTAAAAGGAGAGAAAAAAACATGGCATCCACTATGTTCAGCAGAATTTTAGTCCATTTTAGTATGCTGTAAAAACAACCACAAGGGGGCACAAAGTCCAGACAAATGGAAAATGGTCAGAAACTATGATGAACATTGTGATGCACATTAAAACTGCACTATAGCTGTAAAAAGTGATATGTCCTACTGTTACATATCATGTTCCTGTCATTTTGTATCTGCTTCATTGCTCTTCTAGTTAGATGCTAAGCTGCATTTGTTGCACTGTACTTGTACAAGTGTAATGACATAACATAACAAAACAAAAACAATGCATAATCTGCTCTAAATACCGTTCTATCCATCTAAAAAATAAAATTTGACTATTCATACCAAAACAGACGATCAACATTTCTCGACTCGAAGACTAGTACCTGTTCTGTTGTGTGTGTTTTTTTGAAAATAACAAGAAACCTGCAGCAGCTGTGTCTCTGGCGCCATATGCCCACCTTCACAACCTCTGCCCATGTACGGAAATAGGTGCGATTCTTGGTCATTAATTCCTTCTTGGGGCGTGAACTGTGCGATAGAGGTGGCAGGCTATTCTGTTGTCCATCTGCGACATTTCCTGAGTTTATATTCTCTGAAAAGAAAAAAATACATAGGCAAAGGTCTCTTCTGAAAGACAATATCTATTAGCACCTAAAAGTAGATCATGTTTCTTGCTTTTATTTTTCAGCACTGTCCTTGTCAATAAAATTTGGGGCTGTATTGTGTTTCTTCAAGTGGCTCTACCTAATTTTAGTCTATGTATTTGAGCAAAAGTTGTCTCAACCCAGTACAGATACATTGTAAATGTAGCTCTTATCAAAATGAGACCACTCTGTTCTGTCAGCATCTAATTATAAAGCATTTTATCATCCACAAACCACAAAGTGCACTGTAAGCATGGTAGTTGTTGTTAGCTTTACCGTGATGCTAAAACTCCCTTCTGAAAGTTGTGAAAAGCACCTATTAACTCTTTGCTGTAAAAAGTGTGGATGCTAAAAATGTGTTTGGAATCACTTTGGACTGCTGCAAAATGAACTAGTTCTGTTTTTCACATTTAAAGACAGTAAAAATCAGGTGCATTGCCTTTAATGGGTATTTCTGAGACTGACAAAACAACATGACCTTATTTCTATGGCTTTAGCTCAGTTTCCTGATTGGGGGATTGGGGGATTTAACCTCAGCCCAGATTTTGCATGGGATTTGACTGATGGACACACAGCCATTTGCATCCTCTGAAAGCATGTCACCTTGAATCACAAAGCATGAGGTTATCCAGAGAGTGACGTTTGAAGATAGCAGAGGTACAGCCTCTGGGCATCACCAATGCATTGATAATCTCCACTCACAGCCATTTCATATTAATATCCCTGTCTCTTACTACTGGTATGTTAACTGGTTTCACTAAATTATTCACGGCGTTCAGCTTCCTGTTAAATGCAATATTTTAAGGAAAGATGGAATATTCAGTTAGTAATAGTTATTCGCTATAGCAACGGTCCTAATTTTTCATCATTTTGAAACCCATGGAAAGGATTGTAGTCACTGTGATGTCATTCATTCTCTAAATCTTAACTCTGCAATGGATCCCAAGAACATAGACCCAACACAAACCCATTATAAATACTTTCTCCGATGCCCTCAGATCAGCTGACACCAGCCTCCTCACTCCCCTCATCAGGACAAAGCACTGAACCTTAGGGGACCGCGCCTTTGCTGCCACCACCCCCGTCCTCTGGAACTCACTCCCACAATCCATCAGGAACTCGGACTCATTGCAGCACTTCAAATCACTACTAAAAACTCACCAGTTCAATCTGACATTCCCCCTATGATTTTCATCATCATCTACTGTTTCCTTATCGTTTGTAAAGTGTCTCTGAGTGTCCAAAAAGCTCTATATAAGTCAGATGCATTATTATTATTATTACCTCTCTAAGATAGATCTTTAGAAAGTTTGCTATATTAGTATCAATACCCTACTATGTGAATTTCAGTGTAAATCCTGGCATGCTCTCTCACTAAACGCAGCTGTCTACTTATGGTGCAGCTGCAGATGTGAGGAGATATTTGTGATCATATATAAAAAAATAAAATAAAATAAAATCGCAGCTACAACATCTTTTTATAGGCTAATTAGATGACCATTGGTTGGTTCATCCTGTGAGGTCAGTCTATGGTATCCATCCGCTGTCTGCACAACCCCAACCTGTCATTATCATCTAGATTGGTTGTCTCGTCAGGCTCCTAATAATAGTGTCCGTTAAAACCTCGCTGGTGGAAAAGTGGAGGATTTGTCACTCCAATGTGAGACTTCCTGTTTTTGTTTTGCAAAGTTGTTATCTCTCTGTGCATCTCGAGAGTGTGGGGTTTTGTTCAGTTCCTTTATATGCTGCAGAAAAGCATTCAACTGTGTAAAAGGTAAATTGCTTTGTGAAATGTGCTTCTCTATAGAGTTGGCTTACAAAGGTAAAAAGACTAAAAACTACAATTGGATGAGTTTAATTAGACGTTTTGTTGTAGCAGGTGGGAGTCTATATCAGCAACTGGACTCAAACAGCACCAGCTTGACTGTGTTAATGGTACAAACAATAAAAAAAAAAAAATCTATGGGCTTTAGATAAACTTTGGAAAGTGGTCAGTGGTTGAATAGGGCTGGCACAGAGACCCACTAACAAGGCTTTTTGTCTGCACCACTGTCTCCATATAGAAAGGCAGTGCCAGGCAATATAAAAAAACATTAATCATGATTTTTTTTCAATTTCATTTTATATTGTGTTATAAAAAACAAAATAAAAAGGCTTTCATAATCAATTTCCTGAACACATAGCAGAGACAGGGAGCTGCTGGTGTCTGTATAGACAAGGGTGTGCGTGAAAATAACTGAACTACTACCTGTTTTTCTTTCAGTACATACTTATCATTACCTTTCTAGACAAAATAGTAAAATTTCTTTCTCCAAAATTTGAACTCTCAATTAAAATTACATTAATCTCACAACACTAATGAAGGTAAAAAAATGAAGGCATTTACCTTTATTTCACAATTATAAACCTGAAATTCGATGTGTTTTATGTGATATCTTTACTAACTGGCAATGATTGTTTGAAAATTTTGGTTCCAAACTATGATAATATAAAAGCGTTTTTCTTTGACCAATTCTGATAAATGCAAATTTTCCTAAACTCCATCCATGGCCACGTCAGACCTTATGCCATATGCAAAAACAACCTCCCTGGTGTAAGCAATTTAACTCTGCAAGGATATGATCTTCCAATGAATTGCTCTGCTATAGAATTTCAGCTTTATCTACTGGCACCAGCAGCTTTCATTCAATATCTATGCACTATAGTCTCACAGATTGGCACAGAAGAAAGTGGCTTTGTAATTTCTATCGCAGAGAGCTGTCAGGATTCCTACCAATCTGGGCACGTTTAAACTTGCACAAACACAAATTGGACTAAACTGGAACTGAATGCAGAACTAAACCAGGACTAAACCAGTACTATAATAGGATAAAACAAAGTCTAGACCAGGACTACACTCAGAAAAATAAATTAGAACTACATCAGGACCATGTGCAAACACAACCTATATCATTAATAAGAGTTCTTCGCCTCCACCTCTGCTCTGTCTATTTCCCCTGCCTCTGCAGCCTCAGTCTCTGCACCTGTCCACCAGGCACATTGCTCTTATTGTGCTTTTCAATTCATTCATTCTTTCTTGCCTTTATTCTGGTGTATCCTGCTGAGCTCCAGTATAAATATCTCATGTTAGACTCAGGGGTACAGAGCAGTCGTTAGCAGGGGGCACAGGTGAGAGGCAGCGATGGATGATGGAGAGACAGAGGGACACACTCAGCACCAGACAACACAAAAAAGACATGTTTAAACCCTGAAGCCATCCCCACATCGGCACAAAACTACGGGTTGTTGGTGTAAAACGCAAGACTGTGGCACTTCCTCTGCCAGCAGTCATCAATCCAGGCATAGAGAGTTATGCAAGGGGAATACAGTGAACACACACGGACCTGTCAAACTAAGGTACAGGGACTATAGTTGGATATGGAGTAGGGCCCAACCGATATATATTGGTTGGTCGATATGGGCTCTTAGAGACATATCAGCTGTCGGCCAAAATCTAGCCGATATGGGTCGATAGTCCAGGTGGGCATGTTCTACATACAAGCATGTTCTACATATGGGCATGTCACATGCTCTTATTTACACTAGTGTACTCTGCCCATGGCAATGCTGCTCTGAGGCGGCGCTAGATTTAAATGCTCCAGTAATCTGCGCTAAAATACTGACTCTAGAATAAAAGTTATCTTCATCACAGTTCAGATCAGCAACAAAAATATTACTTGTTTTTATCAAGGTGTTTATCAAAATTATTATTTGTTTTAAGTGTAAATGTGAAAGGAGAGAGGATTTTTGACATAAACAGAGGACACATGCACTGAGCTGCTGTCAACAAGCTGGATTATATTCGTTTTATAAATTCTTCTTAAAAGCTGAAAAATTCAACCACAGTTAAATCCAGTTGAGAGACAAGCACAAATGCACACAGCATTTACCTCTACACAAAATAGTCTGTATTTCTGTTAAAATAGGCAGAAGTATATCTGACGGCATTGCCATGTTTGTTTTGATTTGTTCAGTGCTGGCTTCTGCACAAACCACTGAACCACTGTGCTGCCTTGTGATTGGTCAGTGCACATGCAAACTCTTGAGTTTAGAGCCAAACTTAAGCTTTATAAATAAGGTGATTTTACAGTATAAGGACTTCTAATACAGATAGAAGCTTTTGGCGATTAACAAAGATTGCCGACCAAGAAGCATGCTCCAGGATTGAACAGAGGTCAGTTATCAAGTTTTTGGTTGCGGAAGGGTGCAAACCAGTTGAAATTCATAGAAGAATCTCATCTGTGTATGGTGCCACATGTTTCAGCTGAAAAAATGTCTACAAGTGGGCTAAATTGTTTAAAAAAGGATGGAGCAGTGTTGAGGATGAAGGCAGGCCTGGGAGGCCTACAAAAGTGAAGTCTCCTGAGGTGATCGAATCAGTCAGTGACCTCATTCAGTCTAACAGAAGGGTGACAGTGGATGGCATTGCAAGGACTTTGAGCTTATCTGTTGGCACAGCACACAAAATTGTCCATGATGACCTTGGCTACTCGAAGGTCAGCTGCCGGTGGGTGCCAAAGATGCCAAAGACATAAAGAACAAATGCAGGGGTCATCAGTCAGAAGGAGTCATCTTGCATCATGACAACACAAGGGCTCACACAGCAGCCCAAATGGTGCAGACCATCAACGAGCTGGGCTGGGAACTGCTCCCTCATCCCCCTTACAGCCCAGACCTTGCCCCTTCAGACTTTCACCTGTTTGGTCCCTTGAAAGCGTTCACGAGAGGCACTAAGTTTGAAAGTGATGATGAGGTCAAAAGTGTTGTGAGCGACTGGCTGAGACATCAGTCCAAAGATTTTTATGCTGAGGGAATACGGAAGCTTGTGCACAGATGGAAAAAGTGTGTGACAGTGCTGGCCGTTGAAAAATATAAAAAAATTTAAGCTTCTATCTGTAGTAGAAGTCCTTATACCGAAAAATTCACCTTATTTATTGAATGACCCTCGTATATTTACACACACACATATATATATGTACACACACATGTATGTGTGTATGTATGTATATATATATATATATATATATATATATATATATATATATATATATATATATATATATATAAACGCATGTGCTTCTATAGTTACATGATCAGTCACATTCTTAGCTCAGCTCACAACTCTAAAACCTTCATTTGTGATAGACACTTAAAACAGACAGCAGCAAATAGCCTGAGCCCAGAGCAAACATGCCCAAAGCCACAGAAAAGACACAGCACTTGACCATGCCAAAGGTAACTGACCACACCTCATAAAGAGTGACGTCAAGTAAAACTTGTACTCTGAGCAGTACACTCTCAAAAGAGAGGGAGTAACGCCTTCCAACTCTGCCATTGTCAATATAGACAACTACAAGGTCTGGGTGCAGAAAATGAAGCACGACCTGAACAGCCTCAAGCTGTGAGTGAGGAGAAACTGAAGCAGAAGGAGGCGGAGAAAAGTTCTCTGAAAGTGAAGTCGCTGCTGAGAAGAATCTGCAAAAGAAGGAGGAGGACAAGAGAGAAAAGCTCAAACTGGAGATCTCCACTCTCCATAAAGCGGTGGACAAGGTCAGAAACCAGAAAGCAGGAGAGAAAAGCGCCTTCACTGTGGTCATACAAAAAACAAGGTATCAAATGATCAGCTTGTCCACGGGAGTGAGAAGCTGTGCCATATTAACAAGGAACACCTCTCTGAGCTGCAGGAATCTCTTTACAAATGTGAAACAGAAAAGCAGCAGCTCCAACATGAGATGGAAAACCTGTGGAGGTCCCACCAGGAAGAGCTGTCTAAGATGAAACAGGAGACAACAGAGCTGGTGGAGAAGAGTGAAGAACTTGTCCTTCAAATGGGAAAAAAGGCTGAGACAGAACAAGCCTTGATGGTGCAAATTTCTCAAATTAAACTTCAAATAGACCAGATGCGAGAACAAGAGGTTATCAAAAAGTAGTAAAGGAAGAATGCCTGACTCTTAAGACGACCATCAAGACCCTTACCGAAGCCATGCAAGAAAATGAGGCCAAATTAAGTGCTGAGAGGAGCAAGAGGAGCAAATGGTACAGGAGGCTATTTAACCGCTTAAACCTCCACCTCACCCTCTTAACTGTATTTAAGCATTAAAGCAAAGCAAAAATCACACCATAATTTTTCATTCTGGTCATTTGGTTTGACTTGTCTAATGGTTGTTTTTGTGAGAGATTTGTTGTCTCTAAATCGTTACTCCAGTTTGTCACTTTAAAATGATTTCAGCAAAAGTACAAGTTGACAACAACACAACATCTTCAACACTGTTACTCCAGCTAAAACATTCTTAACAATGTCATTGCTGCCATAACTTTTGAGAGGTCAAAAGTTCTACAAGTTGTTTCCATAACACAAAAATGTCATGGAACTGAAACCCACATACACTG
Organism: Periophthalmus modestus; assembly: GCA_019594935.1. Taxonomy (NCBI): domain Eukaryota; kingdom Metazoa; phylum Chordata; class Actinopteri; order Gobiiformes; family Gobiidae; genus Periophthalmus; species Periophthalmus modestus. The sequence continues at coordinate 26,047,646 of JAIEZT010000441.1, forward strand.
CCGAATAGACACTAGGGTTTGTGTAATCTCAAATCTGGTTTAAGCCGAGTTCAAAGTTCATTTAACATGTTTTTGCATACTGTAAGTCTATTTTAAGTTCTGTACTGCATCAGTATCACCACCTGCTTTAGTCCTGGATTAGATCAAGCTCATTTTACAGTGAAATGGTAGGCTACAGTGAGACCCATATTTTTCATTGTATCGTATACTTTATGAAAACTTGAGAGACCCTCTGCCCTATCGTAAACACCAGTTCATAAAAGTCTAGACTAGAATTTGCTGAGCCACTCTTAATGCTTCCCCTATGAGACATCACTATACAAAAGCACCATAATAAACAATACTTAGGTTTATAAGTCACACAAGAACTTCAAAACACAAGCTTTACCTGAGTAAGCTCTGCAGCGGCTTCAACACCCACAAAGAAAATATTGTACTGAATTTTTCCCAGCCTGTCAATTAAATTAGATTTCATTTGATATGATATAATATAATAACAGTCGCATTGTGCTGTTAAAACAGTTTGATCCCCAGTCTCTCGTCCTCCACCAGAGCCTGCTTCCAACAGATGCTGTGTTTAATTAGTGTTCGCACCCACTCTTCACTGGAGCTCTGAGTCTCACCAACTAACAACACCTCACATCTCTCCATCTACACTTTTTCAAAGACACTTAAACGCTAACAGTTTTTCAAACACTTTTTATGTTGCTGCGTTTCATCCAGACAGTGGAGAAAACAGCGGGGAGGCGGGAGGTTGTTGATGACCCTAAAATGTCCTGAACTTTTAACATTTCCAAAATACAGTGACTAACTTTGTGTGGATAAAAGATTTGAAGTTAATAGACAATCAAGACAACGGTGGAGCTATTATCGTTCAAAAAACAAAGTTCAATCTTAGGTCATGCTTATCTTGAATGAGCTTGCAGGTTTCTTTATTGTGCACACTGGCTCCGTCACACCATTCAAAGACACATTAATAAGCAATTGGTCTCTCTTAAAGCCCAACCATGTAACTTTTTAGCTGCACTGAAAAACATAGAAAAACAAGTGTCCTTCTGAGAGGGCACAGCGACACTTGGTACTGGTACGTGCACTAATAACTTTGGTAATTTCTGTAGTACTCACTGTGGTTTGTACTGGTAATTACTGTAGTAGTCAACAGTGAGGCATTATGGTACTTGGACTAGTAAATACTGGTGCTTTCCATAGTAGTAACTGTTGTTTGTACTGATAATTACTGTCCTAGTTAACAGTGAGACATTATGGTACTTGCACTAGTAAATACTGGTGCTTTCCATAGTAGTAACTGTTGTTTGTACTGGTAATTACTGTTGTAGTTAACAGCAAAACTGGACTGTATTTTAAACCTGAGACATTATGATACTTGCACTAGTATTTACTGATACTTTCTATAGTACTAACTATTAATTGTACTAGGAATTACTGTAGTAGTTAGCAGCAAGACCGGACTGTATTTTAAAGTGACAAATTATGGCAATTGCACTAGTAATTACTTGTACTTTCTGTAGTACGTACTGCGGTTTGTACTGGTAATTACTGTAGTACTTCACAGTAAGACCAGACTGTATTTTAAAGTGAAACAATATGGTTGCATTAGTAATTACTGGTACTAAATATCAGTATTGGATATCGGTATCTGCTCCAAAAAGTCCATATCGGCCCATTCCTACTTTAAAATACAGCATCAAACAGGGAATGGTGAGTAATGATGACTCAACCTATGGACCATAGTTGCTGGGATTGGCCCCAATGGAAATAAGTAGTATATTTATTATAGACTTAAAGAATGGGACAAATAGTGTAATATACAGTAGAGTAATATAGAGTAGCTTGTTTGCCAACTTTATGCTTCCAATGTTTTTGCTGATTACAATGAAGAGCAGACTCCAGTGGCTGCACTCCTGTGGTTAACATCTGTTCAGATTCATAAAAGCAGGTGAGCAGTGCACTTTTGTTTCTGTTTTACATTTATTTTCAATGTAATTCATTTCCTTGGCTTTTTATATTTTATCTACAAATGTTCTAATCCAATTTAATGAACAAATGCAAAGTTTTCAATTTACAAAGCTTGGCATTATCAAACTTGGCTGCCAATAAAATGAAACATTGCTGAGTTTATATAACAATGATAATGCAAAAGTCTCTGAACTTTCATTTGAACTTTGAACTTTCATTTCCCTATTTTAAGTGAGCAGCTATGGACTTGTATGGAACACATTAAATCATAGCTCAACATACTTAAGTAAAAATGTTCCTTTGGTCTGCGTGATGTTTGCATTTCACAGGTTTTTATTTTTTCAGCAATCTTATCTATTTCTGTGCTTTAATTAGCACTTTGTTCCTCAATGTAAAGCAGTGTAGGGAAAGATGTAGCAACTATAAGAGTCACAGTGAAGGTGTATCTAATGTTATTTTGTATCTAAAGGATTTTTCAGTTGAAAGTGAAAAAAAAAAAATACGTTCTTGGTAGATGCATAATTACTTGCTAAACAAAAACAATTTGTTCTTGTAATTTTGAAATTGTGGTAGTAGAAATATCAAGATTGATAACTGTGATTAATAAAACTAATATAATATATTAATATAACTGAATGAGCTAAAGTAAATACACACACATTATTTCTATTCAATATATATAATATATATTGATCATTTTGATGTCATAAAGCTGGTCACATACACGAGTAATGGTGATTTAAATTAGACCATGTGAAAGAAAGAAAATTGCATTTCACTGTTATTCGGTCATGGTGTCAATAAGTGTGTATAACTGTAAAATCACAATGTTTTTCTCTCACAAGAATCATAGAACAGACGTTTAGTATGATGACCTCACTGTGTTATAGTGCAACATAAACTTAGACCCAAACTGTTCTCGACTAGAAAGACCTCTAATAGTCTGTAGTAATGACACAAACCATACTTATCTATACACCAGCACTAATGTGCCTCTGGTCTGCTGAGCTCCACACTTTCCCAGAATCCTTAGAAAATTCATCTACATAATGTCTGGTCCCTTGTTCCTCACTTCTATTGTATACGGACTTCTCCACTTGTGGGACTGCTGCTATAGCCTCATCCATTCTGAAGTTATCATTCACTACTACTGTTCACATTAAAGCTATACTCCCATTTTAAACAATGCACTGATATGAGGCGGTCGCATTGTCTTTGTGGAAGTGTCTCTCTTTCCACGCTCTCGGCCAAGCATTCAGCTCAAACAAGGATCCAGTCTGGTCTCTTCTGAAATGTTTACTAATGATGCCTTTGTGCAGCTTAGAGGATAACTCCATTTGATCACTGCCATAAGGGACTAGAACAAAGTTTGTCTAATTTACAGTAGCAGCCATAAGAATCATAAAGTTTTTGGCTCATGACAACAACTACATTAACTAATCAGTAATTCAGCCATCATACAGTTATTATTTTCAACAACACATTGACACATATCAACACAAATACATTTTTTGAGCTTTCTACCATATTATAAAATTTTTCTCTCATGAAAAACATGCCTGAAGGTGTTTTAGATGTCATTCATGCTTTCAGTATTGTAGCAATCTCTCCCAGGCCCTATTCAAACCTTTCTTATGATTAGCTGTAGGATTCTGTGCAATGCTCAGCCCACAGCCCTACGTCACCCATGCTCCAATATTACAATTCTCCATAAATATATATAAGTGCGATATAAAACTGCACATAACAACTTCACAAACCCGATGAGATGTGCAGTAGTTTCATTAGCGGGATGGTTGCTGATTGTGTTGTGATAGCGCTCTGAAGGGGTGTGACTTAACATGGGGAGCAAAGGGAGGGGAGACTCAGACTGTCAAAAACTAAAGTGAAAGTTATAAAGCAGGTTAATATGTTGTTTAAGGTAACATGGAGATTTAAATGTGATGTGTTAGAGGTTAATACTCCATAGAAGTAAAATACCCTCTCTTTAAAGCAGTGGTGTCCAAACTATGCCCTGGGAGCCAAATGTGACCCTCAGACCAGTTTTTATTGTCCCTCAGGCCTCCTGCTGAACTGGCCCAATTGATCATAAGCAGTACTTTTAACAGCAAATTAAACTATTTCTACCACTATATCCTCAAACATCACATTGTATTGTGATACAGGCCTATAATGAATGTTTTTCAAACCTTATTAATACACAGCAGCTCTGTCAAAGCTGTGTTTAAAGCTCTACACTGCATTGATCACCGGTCTGTGGCGCTCCACTTCAAATATGTTTTGAGATGTGACCCTCGATAAAAAATGTTTGAGCACCTCTGCTTTAAGGGTCGATCTGGGAAAAGGCTCATAATAGTATCATGAATCATAATAGTGAAAAAGAAATATCATGATTTTATTTACAATTACAAACCTTATATTGTTTCAGTATGTGAGCAGAGCAAGTTAAAGTGGCATAAACAGCAAGATAAAAAATGTTGGCAGAAAAAAAGCAAATTACATTTAGGTAAAATTTTTTGGAGTATAGATAGAATTGAAATTACAAAATTTTGCCTCTACATCTGTTACGATTATTATTATATTGTGACCTGTATAATACTGACCCAGAATACTATTATAAATATTGACAGTAGAGATAGACGACAGTGGCTCAGAGGTAGATTATTCACACAGAGCCAAAAGCTGGCTGTATGAGGTAGAAAGGTGAAATATCTTTCAGAATTGACATGTTGGAAGCAGGAAAAAGTGGAAAACAAACGGATTTTATATTGATCTTTTTGAAATAGTTTTAAAAGTGCAGAGACACGGCAGATCTAGTGCGGTGCTCTTGTTTATCCATTTAAAAGGTCCAAAAGTACACATGCACATGGGGAGTGATCACTGACTCATGCTCATTACAGGTAATGGACATACATGCAGTATAGATCTATATGGTTCACTTGGAAATCACAAGGCATGGGTGACATTTAAAGTTAGGAGGAAAACAACACACTTTAACAATGGTAAAGTATATAGCATGCCTGACCTTTCCCTGACAGCAGTAATTTGACGTCTGTGCCAGAGAACAATTTCGGCAACTTATGTTAAAGTCAGATCTAATAAAAAACTTTCATTTTCAAATTGTTCAGCTTCTATACCTTTTTATTGTATTAACTTTTTTGCCCTAGAAGCAAAGGTTGAGGAGAATTTTGAGGGCAACAATCAGAGTAATTGTCCTAAGTCTGACAAATGCAATCTCCTAAAAGCCCCGAAGCCCACAGACCCAGGTGCACCGTGGGATTAGAGCGGGACAAGACAGGTGAAGTCACTGCACACAGCGCTCCGACTTTAACAACGTCAAAAACACAAAGCAAATACAAGATGTCGGCCTTTTAAAAGCTATAATTGCAAGGTGGTTTGAACAGCTCCCAAAATGTGTTGGAGCATGCGATTTTTCTACATTTATCACACCACATCCACATGACTTACTACTATATCAGAAGTATTATTTTGCTATAATACATAAAAAAGATATTAAAAGTGCCCAGTGATTGAAGTCATTGCATTGCCTGGGATGTTACACAGTATGGCATTAAACTTATGTATCCTACCATCAAGGACACAAGCGGATGATGAGCCTATTTACAAGTTAGCTCTGCGGAGAGGCAGCACAACTCGTAATAAGAATGCATGTTTTTTATAACATAGATAGGTTTAATGCCGTACTGTGGGACATTCCAGGCCAAACAGTAACATCTTGGAGGATAATCAGTCAAAAGAATAAAACAAAATATAAATAAATAAATAAATATTTCACTAACAGAAATTATGTAGTCCACGCTTTTAATATTGATGTGTTGTCTCATGTTTAGCTTCTCTGCTCCCGACTAAGACTACATACAGATACAAGTCTACTGCTCCATACCACCTACACTGCTAATCATTTATCTACAGGATGCTGTATATTGGCTTGCGTTATTTCCCCCCTTATTCACAGCGACCGCATTATATTAAACAAGTCCACTGCCTGCCTGCAAAAAATAATTAGTCTACTGGATAGGTCAACTTAATCATTCCTGAAAATAATATTCAATTATCTTTACAGCAACTTCTAGAGCAGGCATTCTATTTTTAGCCCCTCTGTTTTACCGAGATAGGCAGTTTGATTCTTTTATGTCAGGCTATAACACAAAGCACGAGAGAGTCAGCGCCACTAAACAGCCAATGGTGGATAACCTATTATGCCTCAATAATAGCCAGAGCCATCTCATTGTCTCATCCCTGTATGCGGCATCACATATATCCAATCTACTATGCTTTCTACAGAGCGCCCTTGACTTAAATCCTCAATTAGTCCTTGGCCAGTGTAGAACTAAAAACAAGCTAAAGAACTGGAGCTAAATAAGTCTGACATGTTCCTGAGTTTGATAAGCGCAATTAGAAGCGGGACACTTGTTTAAATGTGTGAAACAATGAAACAAATGCCTAATTAGAGGCAGCAAAATGTGAGGAATCCGCATAACCTCCAAGGACACAAACCGTCAAAGAGGAGCTATGAAGGCACAAAAGTGTTTAAACTGCTCTATGTGCTAACATGGAATAATAACTGTGTTACTGTTAATCATGTGATTTTGAGACATAAATATTGAAAGTGTTCTGAGACAAACTGGCTAAAATAACAATTAGTGTAACATCTGTGTAAAGGCTAAAGACTAAATGGGTTTCTTCTTAAACGAGCATTAGTGTTTCGTGATTTCATTTCACTTACCTCTCTTTCCTTTGTGTCGTCTGCTGCTCCTTCTCTGGGTGGTGTTGTAATTTCCCTGTATAACAAAAGAATGGTTTAAATTGGACATTTGCAGAATAACCTCTACGTAACCACAGGCAACAGGGGTGTAGCACAAGATTCTGGGCTCTGGGTACAAACCATCTTGGTGGGCCCGCATTTTCTTCATATACCTGCACTCCGTGGTATGAACTGCGAGTTTTACAAGATGGGATACTGCACACGCAACATGGTTCAGTGAGGCAGACATTCTATAACTGCGCTTACATCACAAGTGAAAAAATGGGGGGAAAAAATAACAAAACAGCATGACACATATCACTAAGTTAATGCTGAATATGAACTGTAATTTTGATAAAAGTATGTTAGAAAATTGAACCATGATTAATTCAATGTACTTTTGCCAAGTTTATATTTATTTTAGAGTCAGAGCCAAAAATGTCTAAATCATGGCCCTCTCTAAACAGAGTGGTGAGGCAGGGCAGACGTGTAAACACAAAAGCATTTCCTGCTCCACGAGGCAAACACACACTGTGGACTCCATTTCATGCCTAACCTCTTCTGCTCACTCATCTGTCTCATCTGTCTGCATCACATTGTCTTTTCCACTCAACATTTAAAAGTGCTTGGTAAATAAATACCTCAGTAAACTAAAGCATGTATGTCAGAAAACTGCAGACTTATCGTAAAACTGATTCTATAAATATGTGGCCATAAGTTATAAAAGTTATATATGAAAAGCATTGTGCAATTAAAGTAATGTGCATGACGATTTATGAAGGCAGACTTTGGGGAGTATAACGATGGCATCATTTTAAAAAGAAAAGATAAACATTATAATTCTCTATGAAGAAGTTTGAGTTTTTTGTAGATTGTGTATTGAGTACTGACTGCTCCTGTTGCAAGATGTAGACTGTTTTAGGGTTTTAAAACAAAGCATGATTATATCAGGACTAAACTGAGCTCAAGTTTGGACCAAACCAGAACAAGAGTGAATGCATAGCTACATATATGCATGTATGTATATATTTTTTACATTAAATATACTTTATATATTGTTTACATATTTCAAGTGCACTTTCCTTTCTCCTGTGTACACCCTGCATCTCACTTGTCCAGATGGATTAGGACCTTTGAAGTTGGATTTGGTTTAAGTCGTACATAAACGCGACGCTGCTGTGGAGCAAACAGTCAACTCTCTCTCTGAGCCCGGAGTGAGACTGCAGCACTCAAACACACCATCACACTCTCTGCTCCTCTCTGTTTTAATCGCAAGCGTCTTGTGTTACTGCTAAGCACATTACAGCTCGGTAATAATCCAATCATGAAATCCAAGTCATGCCAGGTTCCTCTTACAGGTCGACACCGTGACTCAGCACCATTTCAATTTGACAGGACGATAGTGAGGCAGGGGTAAGGTGGCGTTTTGATTAAGTTAAGTGTTTTACTGTCTTTATTGTACGCAGATTAAGTGCATGTGTCCATAACTCTTAAGGCTCGGGAGCAGAAGCCTTAAGCTTTCATTGAATTAAGATGTATTCAGTATAATCCTATAGAGATGCACTTGATCCAGATGTGAAAGAAAAGAAGTACTCAACATGTGTGTAGCAGCATCACTACAGGGAAAGTCTTAAAAAACTAATTTGAAAATAATGTCGCTATCACTGCTACTTTTATTATGTTTTCAAGATTTTACATAAAAAAGTTTTGTTTTGCTTTTTTTAAAATATAATTTTACTTTCTGGTTGGCCTGAGCAGCAGGTATGAGGTAAGTACTAAAATGATTACCTACCAACCAAAATGTTAACAAGGGCCACACTTTGAATTTGCCCAATAAATTGCCCAATAATTATGATTACACTAATAACACTAAATTATAACACCTTTACTTTATTAAATGAAGGATTAAACTACCTTCCTTGAACATAAACTGCTGCTGAATTTTGGACAGAATTTTCTGAGTGAAATATTTGTACATAGAGAGAGGTGTTCCATTTTTCCTACTTCCTTTTGTACTTTTCTTCTTAGCTTTTCAACTAATGTAAAACTAAACCAGGTATATTGTTTATAATGCTCTAAAAAGAAAAACAATTTGTTGGATTTACAATATATAGTTATTGAGATATTACAAAAATATTCATTATTTTTGTGAATATTGCCCACTCCTACTACAACTATTAATATTTATGGTCACTTGGCAAGAGGCTGGCATAAGATAAGAGCAAAAGACACATACAGTTACTCGAGTAAATGAACAAAGAAAAATGTGTTTAAACTGAACTTTTGAGACAGCCGTTTTATTCTTGGCACTTGTACTTGTACTTGAAACTAAAATATCTTCATATCTGATCTGTCAAGGCTCAACAAAGGTTTTTAAATAATAATTTCAAAATGTTAAACCTTCATCTAAAACCATTGAACTTCTACACTGAGATTACTGAGACATGTACAGTGCATAATAGCTTAACGCCATTTCTTTCTTTTTAATAAATGTGAGTTACTTATCAAAAATGCCCTGCTGACTGTGTCTGGTATTACAGAAAGTATAATGTTTTGTTTCAGGTGATGCTAATATGCCAAGTTACAGGTCTGTGTAGAGGCAACCCCACTCTCAGGAAGACTGCATGTTTTTCAAGGTATTTTGTGGGTAATAAAAACTCAAATTGAATAGAGATAGATAAGTTTCATGCCAGACTGGAACATTTCAGGTAAAGCAACAGACAACCAGGTGACCGCCCCCCATCTGAAATATTACATAGAGCACTTTTAAAAATGTGTTTTGTGCAGCAGACCACGTACACTTGAGCTGTAAATGCTCCCTGTTAAACAAATGTGCAGTTCAAGTGACAGCAGGAAAAACACGCCAGTCTTTCCACTGTGTTTGGATGCATTCACTTACTGTATCAGACAACAGGGAAGACCGAAGACTCTCTACTCCAGTGTGATGAAGGTGCTTGGTGTTTAGTATATCCTTCATGTCTTCCTCAGAGGAGAGCAGCTCACGTGTGAAAGGTCGCCCTCTAGCGGACATATAAAGTGCATAAATGTGTAGAGATGCTGTTATGAACTGACCTGTGATAGAAGGGTCTCATTGCACAGAGGAAATAATGTTTTACTATAAAGATAGGCTGTTAAAAGAGGATGGTGATTTTTGTGTTTTGGCATTTGAATATATTCAAGTTTGGATAAAAATTATCATGAAGATCATTTGAAATTGGGGACCATGGCTGAAACTCAAACGTGAACCAACTAGTCCGCAGTGAAACCAGTTTATTGACACTGGTATCGGGGCTGAGTGCTCTAGGCTCCGGGTTTTCCGTCTCGCCCCTCCCCTGTATTTCCTCGGCGCCTGCTGCTTCTTACCTTCACTCGCTCGGAGCTCGCAGAGGGAAGAGGAGGAGGACCGTCTATGATTGGCCAGCCCGGGAGAGCTTGTTCGGAGGCTGGCGCTGTCTTCATTCCCCGTGTGCTTGTTTACACCTTGCGGTCTCATTTTAGAGGAAGACACCTTCAAAGGAGTGGACGCGCGCCCGGGAGTCCAGCTTTATTTCTGGCTACTTCTCCAAAAGATTTTCTGTGTACACAAGTTTTCTTTGACGGAGAGTTCAGAGCTGTTCTGCGTCAAACTTTTGGGTGACTTTTGGGGCGCACTCGGTGACTTATTGAGGCTATTACGGCCAGGACCTGAACATGAATTAAGCGAGGAGGAGTTCCAGAGGGTTTTATATTACACAGAGTGGCACAAAAGGAGCACTTCTTCACCCGGTCATTACAGAAATCACAGGCTTCGCTATGTCTTTACGGGCTACGTGATGGATGTGCTCTGAGCGTGTTTGTCTCCGCGCGTCAACGCTGAAGAAGAGTGAACTATTTCCCCAAACAAAAACAACTATTATAGATAATACTGGACTCTCGACATTCTGTTGTCTGTGAGAACTCCAGCCAGTGGCGCCTTTGCCACAGAGGCACTCTGAAACAGTGCGCTCCACGCTGCTCATCCAGGGACGTTCCTCAGCGGAGCAGCCGGAAAAGATGCTCCGTGGACGCACGCGACGTGAACCAGGACTCGGTCCCGTGGCACTTCTGCTGATGCTGGGCTGCTACGGCGTGTTTGCCACTGGTAAGTCTTTCACTAAAATGATGAGACTTATTTGGATTCGACCTCATGTTCTTTACGCACACTGAACCCTAAGAGTGCTCTAGATCTCTTGATAAAAAGTTGGAGTAGGCGGTTTTTAAAATAAATGGAATCAGGGCAGTGGCCTTGTTTTCTCTGATGCTTTTTGAAGCCGTGGGCCCAGAGGTCATTTAAGTTGCTTATCTGTCATCTTCATGTCTCTCTAAAACGCCCCGAGTACCCCGCTCTGCTGTTACTTCTTCCAGACCACTTCAGCCCAGAAATGCTGCAGCTGCAGGCACCTTACGCTTTTTGTTCACCTCGTGACCAAACATGCTCTTTTAACTTGTCCCCTTAATGTAAAGTTTATAATCTAAGCACATATGAGTAAAATCATACAGTGGTTTACTGTGGTCCAAATGCTTGAGGTTCACAGTCATCTTTAATCTGGCAGTCCTTGCAGTCTTGTGTTTTACACTGGAGCTCACAGCTCTTGTCTCGCAGTGGAAAAATCAAAGTCCCCCGGTGCGAAGGGAGTAATTACGCCTTTACTCAATGCAGCTCTGGCTTTTCCAAAAAGAAAGCCAAGTTCTGAGGAGTAGCACAGGAGTCGTCCGGTGCTGAGTCGGCTTCTGTAATGGCAAAACACCACATTTGACGCACTGGCTTTCCGAGGTGTGAACTGGCCATTTCCTCCACTTGCCCTGAACACTTAACCAAAATCACTCCAGCATTCACTGAAAAATATAGTCAGTTTTTGTTTTATATCCAGCTACATTTAATAGCTTCAAATAGATCAAATATTAGGATTTGGTTTGCATGATTTATTATAGATATTTTCAATTCTGAACATGACCTAAAACACTGATAATATACAGTAAATCATTGCTTGCATGAATATTATAATATTATTGTTATTGCCAATGAGATGAATCACGTAAAACACATGTGCTGCTCTATACTTTCTCTAAAGCCATTTGATTATTACTTCATTGCTTTTATGCATTCACCAGATGCTTTGAAACTATTTAAATTGAAATCATTCATCTTCTACATATTAACTTGGCTCAGCATGATTTGACTTATGGGGCCAAACCAGATATACAGTCTATGGGCCAAACCCGCTTTTACATTGTGAATGGCATCAGAGAAATCATATTGGACAGTGGCACACTTGGTAACCTATGCTAGTGAACAGGACTTTGCCTGGGAATTAAGTGACTATGGGCAACATTTTATTTAAATGGAAGATTACTCCTCTATTGACCTATTCCTGGACTGTCCTCCGCTGCTCCCCTCCCTTTGGCTTCCTAGATCTGATTGAAATATAAAGCAGAAATCTGAGGGTTTAGTGGATTGTGGCTTTAAGCTCATTTTACACTGGAAAAAAACAATGCCAACCACAACAAAACAAGAAGCCGCTTATGCTGAAATGCCACTTCGAGGAATAATCTAAGTATATAAGTCAATCTGATATAATCTGTCTATTTGTCAGTCCAAAGTTGTGGCCTTTGCTGTGACTGCTAATAAGCAACTACCTCCCCAGTTTCTCCTTGTCTTGATGTATTATTCCCTGAGCAGTCCAAGCAGAAAAGCAGCTTAAGTTTATTAAAATTGTGGGCCATTCTCAAATCCGTGCATGTACGAGAAATGAGAAACGTTGATATAAACTGTTTGGTACACAGAGTGGAGGACTTGATTTGGGGAGCAGTCATGGTGATCAGTGGGGACATACGGCGGGCTGTAGGTCAGTGACTGCCAGACTTTGCTATGAAGGTTACTATGGAAATGGTCAGTGTTGTTAAAGTCTCACTGAGGGATTTTTACTGTCCACATTAAGCAAAGTAAATACCAGTACTGCCTCCTCTGTGCAGCTGATGTAGTCGGAATACTGCTAAAAATACTGCTAACTACCTTGCTTATTATAGCTAACCTAATAAAATCTATAAAAGTAGTTAAGTTGTGGAAGATTTCTACACGTATTTGCAGTACTTTCAATTGAGTACTGTGTATGCCCCATTCTTAAAGGGAATATATTATGCAAAATTGATGTTTAAGAGCTTTTTACCATTATAACTGTTTTCCCGTCTTATTTACCCTGTCAAAGTTGTATTTAGAGTGAGTACGTCTTTATCATAATCATAACACAACGATCCACGGGTGTCATAGATTATAACTAGCAGACATAAGCCTAGTATATCTTCTTTAATAAACACAATTTTAAAAAGAAGCTTGTCCTCCTGACGTTAATTAAAACAAACTTTATTTTTTGCACGTAGACTAAACATGTTGAGTGCCCCAGTAAAGTTTTTGTTGGATGGTTATATTTAGGCAAAGCATGATGGGACACAGACTACATCTATCTTATCTCCCTTTTTAAGCTGCAGCCCTCTCTCTGCTGTATTGTGGATGTGCTGAGCTCATGTTTCTTCCATAGTGCTCCTCTTTTGGTGTTGACATATACATTAATTACCCTGACTTGCTTGGAACACTTGTCTGAAGCTCCGAAGCGGATGTCCACTCTTTCTCTCTGTCTCTCTCCTGCCCCCTCCCTCCGTCCTCTCTCTTGCTCCTTCTCTCTACTGTGCGTGAATGCCTGTTATTATTAATGACTTCATCACAGTTATAGCGACATACGGGAAGTGCGTTGTCATATTTTAGTCTGGGATGCGAGACTCCCAGGTGCCTGCTTCTAGAGAGGGGGAAGGAGGGAGGGAAAGGGCGTGGGGAGGGGGTGGGGGGACTGGTTGTGCAGCGGGACGGTCCGGTCTGGGGAGGTCAAAGCAGAGGAGCAGGACAGAGTGTTCAAAGTCACCAAGCGTAGCGTGTCAGACCCTCCCATAGATGAATAGTGACACTTTGTAGATGTGTGTCTCATGTGTTAAACGGGGATATCCAACAGAATAAATGGTGTAAAAGTGCTAATTTATTCTCCTCATTTCACTGTAAATCAAAATAATGATGCGACATTTACAAAATCATGTTTGTAGTTTGTTTGTTACATAATGTTTTCCTAAACTGTTTGAAATAACTAAAATATAAAAGTACGTCTTACCTATAAAGCGATTGTATTTAAGTGTACCTAGGCTGCCATGATTATTATTATATTAACTTATTGTTCTATATATGTTACTGGTAGACGCAAAAATCATGTGTATTTATCGTGTGTACCTTTACTTTGCAGTACTATGACATTTTTGGCAATATAATAAAAGTGTTTCCCTCTGCTATTTATTATTGCAGCTCATGTTTTTTTTGTTTTTGTTTTTTTTTAAAACAATTTTGTAGATTTAGATTCGTTTCTGTGGTATAACTCTGCTTTTGGATTATTGCATCAGTGGCATAAATTTGTTTCAATATTACCATTTGTCGTCTATATTTATTTTAGCAGTATATTGCACTTCAAAATGTCTTACAGTCAGATAAAATTGAATGTAGCTATAAAAGTATCAATTTTGAACAATTTTCTTGTGTTAGTAAACAGTAAGTTTTCATTTTGTGTAAACTTGTCACAACACCTGTAAAATAATAGAGCTTAAATGCATTATATTAGAAGCCTAAATACATTCTGGGAGTTAGTTCCGCCAATGGACAAAGGACAAAGTAGTGACAAAGTGGGACATGATGGATAGTAGTAGTAGTAGTAGGAGTATTGTTTGCCGAAGTTGTAATATAATTGACTTGAATACTTAATTAATAATGTAGTTAGATTCTCTAGTTTATTGTAGTAAGTTGAATTAGGCCTGTCACGATAACACAATTTGAAGCACGATATATGGCTGCAGAGAAATATACTGATAAACGATAATACTGAAACTATACCACTGACACAAAGCAGGATAATCCCAGTGAGCCAACTTGAAACATACGGTATCATTTAAAGGCCTGAGCTGCAAGTGAACTACTTATTAGCCATAGAGGTTATTTATTCGGCTATATACAGCTCATATGTTATACACTGGACAAAAATCTCCCCAATTTGTATTGTTGGGGAATATAGCATCTTGACTTTTTGATCCATGCAAAAAAGAAAGGCATGTGTCAACAGTGCTCACCTCATGCCGACACCCGAGTGGATTTCGCCTCAAAGATTCACAACAGATTGAGATGTCAGCTCAGATCAGGCGTTTGTGCAACATCTTGTCATAACACAAGTGCTGCCAGAACCCTGCATCTGCGGCGTCCGACAGGTGTTAGGGTGCTGGGTAAACAAACAAGCTCTACTGGACCAGACCGACGGGACAGCTCGTTCCTAAGGCCACTACCAGTGCAGTAAAGGCCAAATACGGTCACTTTTTTGTCCCAGAGCGGTGCATTAGTTTTACGACTGGGATGGGATCGTTGGCCAGCCGCTGCCCTCTCTGCTCTATTATTCATATGTGCAAAGTGGTCTTAGTTAATATTTAAAATGTTGCTTATGATGCTCAAAATCTTGACATCAGACACAGCACAGACAGAAGAGGGAGAGAGGAGGTGGTCTGTGTTTACTGGTGTGACTGGCCTGTATGCATGTGGCACTCGACAAGATTACATAAGTATAATTTAATGTGTGTGCCAAGAACTTCCGCTCCATATTTTCAGTATGGATCCACCGATACTGATACTGCTCTTGGGTATCGGCTCTGATCCAGAAAAATGTACTGGACCGGGTATCTGTTCAAAGATATTGCTTCATGATTGAGCCAATCAAATGATGTAATATGACGATGATGATGGAAATCTGCCTGTGTTGATCTTCAGAACATAACACTTGTTTTGTTATAAATTATTGCAGTTTTAAGGAAAAAAAAAGTGCTTTTAGTTCTCGCTCTGGTATCTGTTTATAGGGAAGATCCTTGAAGTCCTTTTGGGACACATTAAGCATTCCTCAATGAAATCAAAAATGATCACTAGTTGAAGTTAAAACAATGGTTTTACTGAACTTTGACTATTTATGGGGTTCAACTTTCAGTTTATAGGCGACATTTTGAGGACTTAACAATTCGAAAGATAATATTTTGTTTTAAATTGATAATATGACAGTGCTCATTTTTCATGTGTCAAGTGCCCACGAAGCATGAGAAGAAGACAATCATATCTCCATAGATCTCTTACCAATCACGCTTTAAGAAACTTATATCAAAAGGGGGTAACATGAGGTAATGCTATTTCTGTAAAAGAAAAAAAAAAAAAAAAAAAAGAAAGAAAGAAGAGATGGAAGAGAAATGAATCCATGAGAGAGACACTGGGACAGATTGATCTTTAGGCATCACTTTTAAATATCCTTTATGAGAAAAGAGCAAAGCAAAACTTCATAGCCGTGGCATTCAAGCGTCGTTAAGCCCCTGGCACCGACCAAAGAACGCTGCGCCAAGTGGAGGGAAGAAGCAGGTGCACGAAATTCAAGAATGCAAGTTAGACTAAGGTTAGTGAGGCAGCGGAGGAATCATTGGTTACAGGATCGAGAGATATTTAGAGAAAAGTGAAAAAGAGGCACAAATCCACCAGAGGGATGTTTTTATTAAGGCTCTTATCGATGCACAGAGCTCTCCGTATTAAGAGCAGACATGTTTTAATGCTTTGTCAATACTGCGCATGTTAGACCAGGTCATAAATCTGTGGCCGGTGGCAGGGGCTCTTTAGGAGGGCAGATACAGCAAGGTAAATGGACCCTGCGCTTACAAGGAGAGATTAGGAGCAAGATGAAGGTTTTTAGCCTCGATCAATGTTTGCACTATATGTATATGATATACCATTTGAAGAAAAATGTGAAAAAGTGTTGACAGGATTAATCATAGTAATGGCTTTTTTTTAGTTTTGATGTGCCTTTTTTCCATCAGTCTACCCCAGGGCAGCTGTGGCTGTAGCAGCTTACCGCCACCAAGTGAGTGAATAATTCACTGTAAAGAACTTTGGGTGTCTTGAAAGGCGCTATATAAATTCATTGCATTATTATTACTTATTACTGATGTAGCTTCTTGCAACATTTTGAAGTGGAACAACTTAAAGATTATTCTAAACTATATTGTGGAAACTGAAAAAACATTTTTCTTTGATGTGAAGATATTCCGTTTTGAGTACATTTACAGTGTATAAATATTTCAATTGATTTTATTTTTGTAAAGCCTGATATTATAACAGCATTCACCTGAATGTGCTGCACAGAAATAGTTGATTTCCAACACATAAACTGAAAGTCAAATTCGATTTTCTTTGACATATGCTTCTCATGTTTCTGACATTTTATTTTTTAATCATTATTTTACAACATTTTCCTGGCTCATTGACTTCTACAAATTCTTTATAGACTCAGCATCATTTTGTTTAAAAGAAGATTTTTTTTTTTTTACAGCCACTAATTGGATTCTGAACAGACAGTTCATTCCTCTCCAGATGGCTTCTCTTACCTGTTAAAATGTTTCTGGCCAACCCAAACATTTAAACTCAATGCAGTTTGCAACCCAACTGTCGAAAACTATCCCTGCCAACCCTGTTTAATTTCACCAACTCCACTGCTACTATGGCCCAATTAAAGAGAAAAAAACAAAACTCCAGGCTTGAAATATCCAATGAAAAGTTGAATAAAAGTTAACACAGGAGTGAGAAGAGAGAGAGGGGGGAGTGAAAGGGAAAAGAGAAGGGGGAGTTTGGGTACAGCAGATGGGACGTGTGTGGGTCCTGCCCTGTTGGGGGGAGATGGGTGGAGCAGACAGGGCATCAGGAAGAAAACCTCAGTGGGGGTCTTTTGTGCTGCTGTTGAATAGGAGACTGCACCGAGGGTCTCTCTGCCTCTTTGTGTGGGGTAAAAGGGGGGCAGGAAAAGAACACACTCCAAAGTTATTCGCTACTTCAGCCCGAGTGATACTAGCCGGAGATTCAGTGGGTTTTGATAAGCGTCCTTTGAGGTGAAAATCTCGTTAGGAACAAGGGTGGACATGTTAGTGACAGCTGACGGCTTATCCATCTTCCTACTTTTTACAGGTATATAAGGCAGTCATTTAGAGATATATTTTTAAAAACATAAACATAATAATATAAGTTATAAATCAACAAGGTAATTATGTCTCCTATTACTCCTAAGTTAGTTAAGTTATATAGTTTGTATGAGTAAGTCCATATTCAGGTTCGCTTTGGTTTATGAAAGTTGCATCTTCATAAATTGATTGACTTGGGGTGAAAAAAAAGTCCATCAGTGATATAGCAACTGCAAGTGATTATATATTTATATTATTTTTGGTTAATTTAATTCAAGTCATACATAGATTTATAGTCATTGCAGTAGTGAGTAAAAGTCACCTGTTGTCATCCTGCCTGTCACAAAATGGTATTTTTAAATCAATCTTTTTTCATTTAACTGCATTGCTAAAGGATTTTCTGGATTTTCCTAGTTGACACAGAATTCTGCGGGACTATATCAGAGGTTAAACTCGGTAAATTAAACTCCCTACTAACGTCTTTTGTCGCCATGGAAACTTAATTTAGATGGTGTCAGAGCTGTCAACATGGTGGAAAAACACAGTTCGTAATAACCATTATTTTGTTAACAGTTTGACGATTTGACAGGTTTGTTTAATTTGCCGTCGCTATGGAAATAAAGAAAAAAAAAAAATCACTTTATCTGAAGCCTTTTCACACATAGTTCCTGGTAAATAACAAGAAAGACCAAGCCATGTTACAAGACCTGTAATGAGCTCCCTCATAAATAAGCTTATAGTCAATTCTGTGGAGGCTAACTCAAGATAATAGCTCCCTGTAGCCAACATTTTGAGCACCGTATTGTGCTTGCAGTCAAAATTTTGATTCTTCTGGCCAAGTTGTCAGTGATATAGGAGAAATATAGGTCTACAAGTTGCAGTAATAATGGCAGTAGAAGCTGTCATAGTGAGATAGTAAAAAATGGATTTATAAACAAGAATGACATTGCAATACTTGAATTTAAAACTTTATATATTCAATTGTTTAACCAAAGAAGCAACCTGGGTCCCGCTTGAGTAGTGATAGGCAAGTATAGGGAAAAAAATAGCCAATCTGTACCAGTTGTAATAATGGTAGTGGCAGTCCATTGGCAGTAGTAACTTGTACTTCTCTCTCAAACGGGGGGGAGAGACATATTTTCCTATTGATTACATGTATTTACAGACATTTATATTTGTTTTGTTTTTTTAATACTGTTAGTATACTTTAGTCATAAGTAGCTAGTGCATAAGACTGTCAGAAAAGAGGCTTAAAAATATTGGCTGAAAATGGATTCTTACATAACACCACATGACTGACACCTAACTAATAACCAAACGCTTTAACCCAAGTCTGTTTTTCAAAAAGTGGGCCCCAGTAGTGATTTTACCACCCACACTCACAAAGGAGCGCATATGCAAAAGAGAGACTGCCACCATCACTGCCCAAGATGTGGCATTTCTGTTCATAATTGCTGTGTTGCTTGGGAAGAGAGAGTGACTTAGTGCTGGAATTTTCATTTAAGATCCCAGCAGTGCCCTGAGCATCGTGACCAATAGGATCAGGAATCACCACGGGGGTTGAAGCCGCATCCCGGACTGCCCCTTTTACCCCCGGGATACACGTTAAAATAATCCCCCACGCACACATTTTTGTAAAAGTTTGAGGTCTATAGATTGGAAGCAGCAGTCCATTGATTGGCTGTGATGTAGTCCAGCGCTCCACATGTGTCCGACTGTGTAAGAAAGACTGCGTATTCCCCCTCATCTTCTTAGCGCTAGGCTTTTTGTCTTGACAAAGCAGCTGAGCCAAGTCCACTCGGAGCTTAGACCACATCCAATCTGCTAATGCCTGTGTTTGTTTATGTGGAAGAGCGTCTGTGGGCTTGGCAAAAGAAATATTCTCCCTTAAAAGTAAATATGTTTGTAGAATGAGAAAATGTGCTTTTGCAAGAAACTGTGGTGTAATTGTGTTATTTTTTGCTACTACTATTACTACTACTACTAATACTAGGCCTATCACAATAATTACTATATATCGACTTATCGTTCAATACATGCAGGGGTTGAATACATGGAATAATAATATTTATAGTAGGTAGTTTTTTTGTACTAATGGGGAAATTTTAGATAAGATTTGAGCTGTAGAGTGTTGAATAACTAGCTTCTATGATTCGTTATACACTAACTAACTACTGAAGAGTTGCATTCTGTTATGTTTTTATTGCAGCTCATATTTTTAACAATTTTGTACATTTGAAGGATTATTCTGCTTCATGGGTTGGTTTCAATATTATCGTTCATTATTTATATTAAGTTAATCAATATGTCTAACTTCAAAATGTGTTATTGTGACAGGGCTAACTATTACTACTACTACACTACTATATTACTACTACTATTATACTACTGCTACTACTACTATTACTACTACTGCTACTACTATTGCTTTGGTACTACTACTATTACTACCACCACTACTACTACTTCTACAATGCACTACCACAACACTATAACTGCTGCCACTATTTATTTGATTTTAGATCAGCTTCGAGTTTAAATTGGGGAAAGGTAACAGAACATGTGTGTAATTAAATGAACTACACTAATAACAAAGAGCTAAATGTCTTAAATTGCAGAATACCTCCTGGCGTTTTCAAATCATTGTTAAAAATGTTTTTGCAAATGATGAATGATGATGATGATTTATTTAGTTATTTGATGTTTATCAAGGACACAGGTGCAGATGTGAAATAAAAAACACATTGAACTAAAAATTCACATATGACAGTATAATCTAGAAATGCCCTTAGCTGTTAAAATGTTAAACCTTTACAGCTCCTAGAGTGACTTTCCTGCCTCCTGAAGTTCCTTAGTGATAGTAGACCATACTGTACACTTCATGAAGCCTATCTTTCACATAAATAATTTCCAAAGTTTGCTTCATGGACCAAACTCTACATAGTTTTGCTTTAAGAAAACTGCGGCTTAATATTGGCTTTTGATAAATCTTGCATAAATGTTCCCACATTAATAAATTGCATTCACTTGTCCCCATTTCCTTGTGCTGGTGTATCTCTATAGCCCTATCAGGCGTATTTATAGCTTTATACCCGCACACATACACACCTCTGTCATCCATATCTCATTCACTCCATCATCTTGCCTTTCGCTGGCGGAGTTTGGGAATTGCTCTTTAGAAGCCAGTGTGAAGAATCCCATTTCTCCCTGTGTAACGCTTATTAGGGTCCCATCTGCCCCTAGGATACTTATGAATGTGTGTGTGTTTGGTAGGTGACTGGTGTGGGGAGCGCTTTGTCATTGGCGGTGTGTAAAGTGGATGTGGGTGCGGAGGGGCCCCTGTAAGAGCTTGTGAGGGGCTCTTAAGAGACACGCACACAGCAGCTGGTGTGTCTAAAGCAGGGGAATGACACTCACAGACCTCCCCGGAGAGAAGGGCGAGTGGGCTGTGTGGAAGTGCGGCGGCTGGTATAGGCAATATTATGTTTAATATCATTTTTCCCTTGATAGATATGAATCTGAACTCTCAATGAGTTGTGAGTTGTATTCTGATCTATGTCTGTGCCACTGTTAGTGTCTCAACTCAAGGGGGAGAATGCACCATCTTCATTTTCATTGCTTTATTAATCACAATTGTCACTTTTACCGTTCACTTCCTCAACAGTTAATTTATTTGATTATTTTGTTTGCACTTATAATTTTACACTTTTTGATTTTGATAAAACAAATTCTTTGTTATCAAGTATCTTACCCATGGGTTTTGGAGTGGTGAAAATCAAGAACAGTTGCCATAGCAATTAACAATTCAAAATATTATATCTTTTGTCATGGTCAAATGGTCAAATATTGTATAAACAGGTAGTTGAAAGTCATGAATTCCTATTCTTATCATTGCAAACCCGCTTTTCAGACCTACACTTTATTAGCAGGTCTTGACTTATTTGTTTAACAAATTAGTTTCTTCCCAAGGGCAATAAAATCTATATATATGGAAAACAAGCAACCATCAAAACTTTGATAAATACATTCATATGAGCCAGCACTTTATGAACCCTTGTCCTCTACAGCTTGGCAGGTGTCTATGGTAACAGACAGACTTTCAAGCAACTTACTTGTTCCTGCTCCCTGGAGTTTTTAAATCTGATAAAATGATGTGTAATGTGTGAGTTTGTGAAAAGGAGAAGTGGTGTGGTGTGTTTTGGGGCATTGGTTCTCTTTCAGATATGCCTCTGTGCAGTTTCATGTATTCTCAGTGACTGTCACAGAGCTGTGTTTAACTGTTGCCCATTGTCAGGGGGTAAGACGTTATTTTCTACCTACACAGAGGTTGAGAAAGAATTGGGAGAAATGCCCGCCTAAAGCTTCACTGTGTACTTTTCTGGTGAAAGATTTGCCATCTGCTTGTCTCCATGGAGACATATTTTTTATTTATTCAATTATTGCTCAAAAATCTTGGAACACATGAATTGTTACTGTGATTAAGGTTGCCTCGACACTGATCTGACCTGTAACTGGCCTGTTGGCGTCATCTGCCTGTTTCCATGGAGAAAGTTTAATCTCATACTGTGGAACATTCAAGGCAAAGCAGTAATATTTCAATAAAGGCAAGCAGATGGCAGACCCTCCCACCAGAAAAGTTACATATTGC
The DNA here is from genome assembly GCA_019594935.1 of Periophthalmus modestus. Classification (NCBI taxonomy): domain Eukaryota; kingdom Metazoa; phylum Chordata; class Actinopteri; order Gobiiformes; family Gobiidae; genus Periophthalmus; species Periophthalmus modestus. The sequence continues at coordinate 26,070,106 of JAIEZT010000441.1, forward strand.
CCCTGTAACATAAATGAATACTGCTGCTACTGCTAGCACTACTGCTATCACCAGTAATAATGATCTTCCGTCATTAAAGAAATATTGAAGTTATACACGAAACCCAATGTAGCTTTTTTTTTTTACTTTAGGGGATTAATCCTTGTACAAAATTACATCACTAGTGAAGGATACAGTTCCCCTTTAAGTCTGGAAGACTTAATTTTGCCTCATCTGAACAGACAGCTCTAGCTTTGGATGCTGTGCTTAATCAACAGCTGACCGATGTACTTTGGCTTTTTCAGTTTATATGACTGTGTGTGTATGTGTGTGATGGGAAGCAAGCCATATTACTAAGGTATTACTGCCTTTTCTGCATGGGTCAGAGTTAAGGTCACGCTCCGGCCTCAATCAGCACACAGCCCTGGCAAAACTCCATCTTGCAGCGATTCTGATTGGACAGGAAGAGGAAACCAGGTTAGCTCTCTGGATAGGCCAGGTGTATCATAGAAATCCTCTGCGCTTCTAATGGACCCAGTTTGAGAAAGCAAAGAAGGAAGATATCTGTCAAAACGTGTTCATGTGCCAGAAGCTGAAGGATTTTCATTAAGGTAAAATAAATAAATCAATTAGAGGAGAGGTGAGATGCTTTGGTATGTGGTTAGTTTTAATTTTTGTAATGCCATATTTATTTTATATAATTTATTTATTTTCTCTTCTTTTCTGACTATTTTCTATCCTTGACTGTGACTTTTCTCTTCACTTTTCAACAAGATTTATTTTTATATACTTTTCAACCTTTATGTACCACAACTTTTACAATGTTTTATACAGCTGAGTGAGTATAGCCTATGTACTCCAGATAGAAATGACCTGCCATAACATTTGTTTTTCATTGCCATTATACACAAAAAGAACAACATGTAGTGCTTTGAAGGCCCCCTTTAATAATATATGCGGACTAAATGGCACGCGATCCCAAGTCATTTTCATAGGAGCAGGTGTTCTTACTTTGTGTCCGTCGCAACGTGAACGCACCATAAGCATCTCCTACCACAAAATGCCATCAGTTACTGCTACATTAAGAGGTGCGCCTGGCTCTAATGTGGCAGATGTACCTGCATGTAATTAAGGTTAGATTTAAGTGTAGTGCCGGTGGGCATCAGTGTGTCAGCGGGAGTGTGTTTGGAGCTTCTACCTGCTGCTGACCAGATGGGTTCCACAGCTGACCTCCGGCTCACCTCACCCCACCTCTCTGCACAGATTAGCCAGAGAGCTGAGCTAAGATGCCGAGGCATTAAAGCAGACACTGTAGCCGCTGGTTACACATGACATCACTGCATTCTATAGTCTGTAGGGTTTAAGTCAGATGGGGGTAGATAAAGACACTATTGTTAACATACGTCTTTTGTGGAATGCCTTTTTAGATTTTTTTTTTTTTCAAATTTATACTTGAAAACAGTATACTGGCTCTTGTCCTCATATCAGTATAACTTTATCACATTCTACTAAAAACTCTCAGTTTTTTATGAATGGCGTTAGAAGTTTACACAGTGTTAGCCAATCACAAATGCTGCCAGCCGTGACTTTTAACTCTTTTAAGAAATAAAATTATCTACTAACCTTTAGTCAATGCTCCTGAGTGTTCAGTATGTGAACTGTGAAATGAAGGTTGCTTTGTAAAACATAAGCTTCAAATACTGGACAATTAGACAAGCAGATGTTTTATCATAATGTTATATATAACCATATATATATATAAATGTTTCTGAAGCCAGCACATGTCCAGCCTGTATTCTTTCTATAGGACATTGCTTAACAGTTTAACAGTGTTTATGTGTGGGGGACAGTTTTTATGGGGATTACAGAAGCAGATGGACTGGCATGTTGACTGGTGAGGCTTCATTACCTCGGGCTGTCCACACCACTGCCCGACTCAAAATCTCTTCACCACTACAGGGGCCGTGCGCACGGGCCGTATCGCTCCACAATAGACACAGGCTTAAGGTCTATGTGTACGCTTGATTACTTGATTTGAAAGCACAGACGTGGCTTTGGGTTGCTGATGTATAACTTGAGCTCCAGAGAGATTTGTGGGTTCATAGACATGCAGATGTGTCTTGTCAGGTCTGGGTTGGGTCTGACAGACATGGGCTTTAGAGATAGCAAGACAAACGGTCACTTTATAATAACTGTACCTTAATTAGCCATAATAAAGCAAGGAAAAAGACTTAATTCATAATGAACAAATTGTTTATGAAGTATGATACAGGGTTAACTTTAATTAAAGGGTTAAGGTTAGGAGTTAGGGTTATAGTATTATAGTGTCACCAGAACTTTTAATTTTGTTGCTGGCCAACCACATCCTCATTTTAAAATACCCTTTTTTATTTGGTCACCTCGCTGATGGCTTGATTATTTTAACAGTAAAACTTTAACAGTGCAAAATGATTTATTGATACTAGGCCTAGACATACATTATTGCTTCACAATGATAATTACTTGGAAACAGTAGCTCACAAATACAATATAAAAACTATCTTGATAACAAGGTACTGTTGGAATAGTAATAAAATATTATTCATATTTGAAATAAAACTACAAGTAAATGATTGTTATAGTACAAAATGTTGACATGTTATACACTGTGCTGATTCAAGTGAATGCCCAGACTGACCTGCTCAGTGCTGGTGTATCTCATGCTACACTGTGTGTGAAAGCAGAGATTTTATGGAGGAAAGCGCAGTGTGAAACATGTTTCATACAGTCCTATGTTCCAGCCCAGGAGGTATGATTTAGCATGATGCAATAACTTGAGTTGAGGCTCATTTCCGTGGCATTTGGTCCCTGTGCTGGGAGATGGATAGGCGTAGTTATAGAGGGTCATTAAACACGGAGTGGTGTCTCTGTGAGTGGAGCTTCAACCTTCACGCTGCAGCCAACCTCTGCTCAGGCTCTGCTCAGCCTAGGCCTGTCACAATAACACATTATGAAGTGCGATAAAATGCTCAAGAAGATATAGACAGTAAACAGTAATAGTGAAACAAACCGATTATTATCCAAAACAGGTTCACTCAGTGCCACTGAAATATGGGTCAAATGCATAGGACAAAATAACTAACAATAAGTGCATGTAATAAAGAACTGAAAGTGGAATAAATCAGCATTAATGTAAGACTAACCCAGGCTAAAAAAATAAGTCTAAAATGAACATGAACCAAGACAACAAAACATCTTTATACCACCTTAAATGGGCACACCACATCTGACAAGCACTGCACTATAATGAGTCAGTAATGACCTGCTTTTAGCCTTTTAATAATGACTTCAACTTAATACACTCCCAATTTACTGCCTTTAGGTCTATTCTGTCAACTGCAAGTGGCATTATGGGTAATAAATCCTCACAATATTTTGCAGCTAATTCAGTTCACTTGCTAAGAGAGTAACAATCATTTTTCAGAAAAGCTGTAATTTATTTGGATCACTTTCATATTCAGTACAAATGTTATTACTTTGCACTTAGCTGATTTCTGACACATGCCCAAACACAATGAAACTGAGGCTGATCTGTTTAAGCCACACTAACAGCACAAAATGAAGTTTTTTAACAGGCATTTCTAACACATTACAACTACTCTCATTGTTTTATTAGAACTACCACAAATACTTTTACTACTAAACTACTGCTACCACTTCAACAACTACTTACTGCTTACTTTAATAGTACCCAATGTAACTTTTTTATTGGAGGGTCTGCCATGCTGTTATTGCAGCATGGCAGGTGTTATTGCTTTGTTTGGAATGTTCCATAGTATGGCTTTATACTTACAGTATAAATGGAGATAAGCAGCAGACATCAGCAAGGCCAAGTTACAGGTCAAATCAGTGGAAAGGTAATCCCGGTCACTATGAGAATGCATGGTTATTAAAGCAATAGAAGCCCCTGTAATTGAATAAATGCAAGATATTTCTTTAATGTCGTACTGTGGAACATTTTAGACAAAGCAATATCATTTCTATGGACACAAGCAGGACTCTCTGCCAGAAAAGTTACATAATTCACCTTTAAGAACATTCGGCATTCGGCAATGGCATTCCCCAGTTATTATCGAATATTTACATCCTGCAATAATTGAATAATATGAATACAGCCAGCCTAAACGATAGTGAGAATGATCTGCTCAAATGCCACATTAGCACAATTTAGGGGATCGTTAACGCACACCTCTCCACCGCACTGCCCTCTATGGAGCAAACAGTCCCTGTAATGGAAAAGATTGAAGTTTTACAGTGGAACGGCCACAGATTGTAACTCCACTCCTGGTTTTAAAAGGCAAGCTCTAGACACTCTTTTGTTACTTTGAGGCAGGGAGGCTCTGAATGGCAGGAGGAAATAGGAAGAGGAATAGCTTTGTGTGTGCGCGTGTCCACCCACAAACCTACTGCTGCGTACATATATAGTCTAGTGGAGATGTTGTCGCTCACGGGGCCCCCTATCTCTCCCTCCCTCTGTCTCTCTTTTCCAGTGCTTGAGTGACAGTTATACAGTGTGGCTGAGTGTGTAAATCTTCTTGTGTGTGGGGGGACTTTACATTAGCACAACAATTTACTCAACTGTCCCCAGGCAAGAACAGGCAACTTTGGAGAATAATGAAAGTCAGACAGCGAGACAGGCGAGGGCTACAAGAGGCTGTGTAAACAAGGGGAGTTTATTAAAATCTAGGCACCACTCTCCATCCTTTTGTCCCATCTATTCACCGGTTTCCCCCCTCCGCCTCCCCCCGGTCCTGCCGCCAAAGGAGCGATTACATGCCTGTGTCTCTGCACTCTTTCATCTCGGGCAGTGAGCAGCAGAGGAGCGGAGGTCTTTGGTGGTGTGGCATTACTAAGAGACATCCTGGATGAGGGTCCTGTCTCCACAAACAAAAAGCACAAGTCTTCTCGGGTTAAGTACCTGCTGATGGGACGGTGGGGGGTGACAGAGGAATTTACAGTAGGCAGAAGAGGAGGAAGTGCAGTAAAGTGTGTACTCAGATTAAACTACTGCTTTGATCATGGTATTTTGCTGCTTTATTGTATTGCTTCCTATGCTTTTCATTAATAGTTTTAAATTATTGTTAAATTATTTAAATATGACTGCTAATGCAAATACAAACTGTTCCAAAGTTTACTACTACTATTACTACTCCCATTACTACTGCTACTATACTAAAAGAGCTACTCATATAATACTATAATACTAATGTCACTGTGACTAATACTTCTACTACCTCAATATTTAGAGGTGTTTTTTATTGCTAAAATACCTTGAAAAACATGTGTGCTCACTGTCAACATATATTTTCATACTATACGGTAGTACATTCAATGCAAAACAGTAACATCTCCATGGAGACAGTACATAGTACGCCTTTTATTGTAGCATTGTAACTATGTAAAGAAAGTTTCAGAAACTAGTGCATTATATAATTTTGTGAACTCCCAGAAAAGTCTATTGTTTTTTTCTGAATCCTCTTAGGCCTCTCTTGTCTTTACCTGCCATCTCTACCCACTCTCTCCTGCCCCATCACTAGTCTATTTATCTCATTAGTTTCTCTGTGTAACTTATGCATGGCCCTGCTCCAGCTGCCTGAAATACTCCCCATTCATTTTATGTACAGTACAGTCTTATAATCAGGACACATTTTAAAAGCGCTGCAGCCGTATTCCCCGTGAGTCATCTTGTTGAATGATTACGTTGAGGGCGTCTTTTTAACGGCTGTACACTGCTATTGGCTCTGGCTCTAATTCGCCCGTGGCACATTTGCATTCGGGGGAGGTAATAATGGGACTCTACAGAAGCACTTTTAACATCAAGTCATTGCACTCTGACTTAATTCAGCTCAAAGAAGCGCTGATGCCTCCAGATGGCTGTTTTACACACTGTGTTATGGCCATTTGGAGTGCGTGGTTCTACTCTTAGCTCATAGTTGAGGGACTTAAGCATTGTTGCATTTTATGGTTTAAAGCACTTATTTTCACTGTTGATGTCAGTACATAAATTTGGATAATCAGCACAATCCTCAACAAATATAATTCATGTTACTGATTGCATCAAAGGAAGGGCATCCAGCTCAAATTGTAAACATACAAGCCATTAGAAGTTAACTTAAAAGTGCGACGTTTAACTCCTCTGGTGGAGGGTACACCATCTGCTTGTTTCCACGGAGATATTATTGCTTTGCCCAGTATGTTCCACAGTATGGCCTTTAACTTATCAATCTCCATGGAGACTAGCATGTGGCGCCACCAGGCCAATTTACATTTATGTGGAGAGGCGACCCCGCTCACCAAATGCAGGGTTTTTGAGCTATAAAAACACCCATAATTAAATAAAACCTATATAGATATGTTTAATGCCATATTGTGCAACATTGCAGGAAAAGCCACACCTTCGTGGAGACAAGCAATGACATACTCTCCACCAGAAAAGTTTTATATTATTATAACTAATAACTCTTACAGTTCATAATAACCTATACTTTCTACCATGACTGCACATAAACTACATTTTATTGCTCTGGCTACATCTAAAAACCTTTCTCCATTGAAAAAGTTAGTTTACCATTCCTGCTCCTCTGGCAATTCTTCACTTTCAAAACAAGGGCATGTCGCTGAGAATAATGCATTGTTTGTTATAGAACTATATAAATAAGTGTTGCAGTTCATTAGAGCCACTGCCTTTTCTTCTCACATTCAGCTCTTTGTAAATCTTTGTTCACATGTATGTCTAAGTGTTACCGGGGTCATACAGTGTGGTTGAACATTTGACAGAGGTTCTGGGGGTCAAGCCGTGCTCTGTTTGGGGCTGAATGTCTTTAACGTGTCTTTTTACTTGTGTAAATCCACCCCTTATTCACAGACTTAACTATTCTTCTGAACTCACTAGGAGATGCCCAAATACACCCCCCTGTCCCACAATAGCCAGGGGTCCTCTTGCACCCGGGACCAGCCTTTGAATGGACTGTGAATAGACTCGGAGTGGTGCAGCATCCAGCTGCTCCACAAAAGCCTGCCTCAGCAAAAAAAGGGGAGCCAATGACCCTGGGTCCTGCTCTGGTCCTGTCCACTCTGTCAGGTCAGCAGTGAGACCCCCATAGAGATACTGTGGTCACATGGAATCAAGGGTATAATAATGATAACATGCTTATTTTAGAAATGTTATATTGAAACAGTTAACTTTAAAGGTCTTATATTACGTGAAATAGACTCTTGTGAGATTTAAGTCATGCTAGAATGTTTTTACTTCCTGAAGCTGTCTACATCTCCAATGTTCAAAATGCTCTGTTCCACCTTGTGATTTCATCAAGTGGTAGTTTTTCAAGTTAACAGCTCCTTTTACCTTTAGTTCAGTAGAGATGGGCAATACCAGAGCTGCAATTATCCAAATAAATCTAGTGAAGGTGTGTGGAGTTTAAAAACACAGTGGAGCACTTCCTATATTGCCACATGACATCATAAGGTGGAGTGTTTTCTGTTTGAGAGAAGAACTCAACCTAAAAATGAATGATTTGTGTATTAAACATGCAAAAATGAAACAAAACTCAACTCCAGGTATAGTTTTGATGAGGAAACAACATTATAACATAGACCAGAACATAGTGCAATGTGGGCCCTTTAACTTGTAACTTTAAATTGTAACTTCATTTTACATTTATGAATTAATACCTTGGGATAGTTGTCTCATTTTGTTTTATGAAGCTTTTTAGACTGTAAATTAGATGAGCCTATATTAAACCCTCCAGCATTTCCAGTGAGGTTTGGCAGCCATGGAATATTTTAAAGTTAAAAGTCTCAAAGTTGAATTAGACAACACAGAAGCATTGGAACCTAATGTGAGCTATATAAATCCATAATATAGCAACTGCTTGATCTATAATGGACAATATACTCTACCCTTTTCAAAAGCCAATGTCGCCAATGATTGCAGTGCCAAAACACCCAGCTTCTTCAATTCAATAGTAAGATGTTCTGAATCCAAATTTCTCACAGAGGAAATCCACCCACTGTGACATTTTGACAGAAAATCTTTAGGAATTTATATCACATGCTGTTTGCTTGAGCTAGCAGTTTTTCCTGTTTTACAATAGCTCCAACCTCAGCGAGAAAACTAGTAATCTTATGTGCAAAATAAACTTTTTTATCTTTTTTATATCCAAAAATCAAATACAATATTACACAAATGCCACATGGAACAGAAATGTGTATGAAACTCTGCATACCCTCCTCTGAAGCCCCTCCCCCACATCACGTTTGTGTTTATTCTGGGGATTATTCTGGCATAATCTCTTTACAGCATAATTCAGATTAGATTTTGTGTTATTATTATTGCTATGGCCATCCTCCCCACTGTACCACTGGGATTTCCTGACTGCCTGGTCCACTCCTGTGTTGCTCGGAAAATTGATTAAAGCTGCTGACCGCTGCCCTAGATAGCAATAGACTAGTAAATAAAAAAAATAAATAAATGAAAAGGCAAACATGAATGTTACAAGAATGCATTTTCCAAAAGCATGTAGTCCTTAATAGAGTAGGGAGCCAGGCATGTACTCAATGTCCTTTCAGCATGTAATGAGAAATAGTCAATACTGTATGCTTTGAAGGCTATGAACAAATAGAAAGTGAGCACACTGCTCTCATATCACAATATTAAGAAACTATGTCCCTAGACCTAACTCTTGTAGACACAGAAGTTCAGCGGTAAATGCTTTCCATGTAGATGTAACTTTGCTTTACCTGTAATGTTCCACAGGATGCCATTAAAAAGAGCTCATTTATTTACAGGTTGCTCAAAAATATCTTGCATTTTCTTACTGAGAGCTGCTTGTCTCTCCACAGATCTGACCTGTAACTTAGTCTGGTGGTGTCACTTGCTTGTCTACATAGAGATGTATGGGTTAAATATTATATTAGACATTCTCGAGAATGAACTAAAGAAATGGCTTGAATGAGCAGCAAAACTTCTTCACTACAACAAGTTTTTGTCCAGTTGACAGATTTGAATTTTGCTTTTATTTTTATTCTGGGTAAAGCAATAACATTTCCATGGAAACTAGCAGATGGCAGATCCTCCACCAAAAAGTTATATAGTGTACTTTAAAGTTTGTATCATTGGTCTATTGTCTTTGTTCACTCTCTATTCATTCCCTATCTCTAACTATGGGCCAATGGGTAACCAAGGAGGAGTAAATGCACCTAACCAAAATGTTAAAATGATGCTGCATATACTAATCAGTCAACATAATGTTTGCACAGTGCTGTATATACACTATTTGCATTTCATGAGCTAGACTGCTGGGTCTCTATCATGCAAACACATGATAAGAACTGAGCACACTGCATTAGGTTGGTTTCCATTCCCAGTAGCCATAAAGGGAACAAAAAGTGAATTATGTGCTAATTACCTTAAACAAAAGGCTGCTTGTGTGCAGTTATAGCAGAGGCTCCATCTGTATTTGCTCAACACACATTCAAACGCCACGTCTACAATCGGGAAGCTATTGTTTAAACTTCATTCGCTTTTTACCTCTGTTTCAAAGCTATGAAATATGAACCCAGCACCCAAGACAGTTCTTATTATGTTTGAAAATGCAACAATGAAAACATCCACTGGAGCTGTCCATCAAAACACATCGCACGCTCATGAGAAGTAAAAGTCTAGTGTATGGCCAATGGGAATATTTAACTAAACGCATTGTGAGTGTTTGTCACAATAAGATGACTTCAACTGCTATTCATGGGTTTCAGGCAAATGATTTCTTCCTTCCTGATTTGAAGGATTTTGTGAGGACCTTTCCCCATTCAAAAGATAATATTCTGATTTGAACTGCATTATTGCTATAACAACAGAGGAAAGAATCAAATCAAGAATGAATCCTTATGCCTCAAACCCATGAATATCCACTGATTAAACTCAATTGTGTTTCTTAATAATTACATTTAAATCAACCATTTGTGAGGATAAAGAGATTTTCTGGCCTCGTAGCGACTTCACAACAAAGCTATTAATACAATGACCTTCAGGATTTGACCAGCAACCTCCCATTCCTCAGTTCCATTATAATTATTAAATCAAACAAATCTGAATGCATCTGGAATGCGCAACCCACTTCAAACATAATGTCCTTGTCTCACAATTATGTTTTTGAACTAGATTGATGGTTCTCAAACTGTGGTACACGGGCTTCTTCTGGTGGGACTTGAGGTCGTATAGCTTTGATCAATTTAAATTTTATTCACAATTTGACCTTCTTTGTGTCAAACCTCATGTAGAATTATTTCAGTCATGGTTTAGTAATCCCCACTGACCTGGTTTTGATCTGGTGAAGTTCAAAATGTTATGTGGTGGTGCCACTTAAGTTATATGGAGTTAATGTTTTATTTATTGATGCATATACCACACTTACATTCATTCATATTAGTTTCTTTCCACTTTCTGAACCCTGTATAAGTCTATATCCTATCATAAGTCTATTACAAATGCCCTTTTCTTAATAGAATGCTCCTTCGGTCAACTTTGATAACTTCCAGGCAAACTTTCAGTCCCTGTGTTGTACAAGGACATAGATTGTACTCCTCATTCTTCCACTGTTCTTATTCAGTAGCCTGTTTTTCTCAATTAAGATGAATTATAGAATCACATCAGGGAGCGGGACAGGGAGCATTGTTGTGATGCTAGCCCCGGGCGTTCAGTCAATGAGTTGGAGAGAGATGAGTGTTTCTCTGGGTATTTTTGGCCTATTTGGCTCACCATACAAGGATCCTTAATGGATTGATTGGTACGTACAAGTAAACACAAGTAGAATGCAAAAAGCCCAAAATAAGTTGATGCCTTTGTTTGTTTTTTTGTTTTTTCCTCATTTGTGATATTATGGAAGATTTATGGGGGACTGACTGTGGTGTTACTTGCAGATAGACTTAGACCAGAGGCGATGCCAGATATTTTTGGTTGAAAGGGCAAAAGGGGTGCAAAGTTCTTCAATGTGGGTGCTCACTTAACATGTTAATTTAGAGCAGACATGCCCAAACTGTGGCCCGGGGGCCAAATGCGGCCCTCAGAGCTTCCAAGTGAATTGGCCCATATTACCTTAAACAGTACTTTTTACTGTACATTTCTGAAAATCTACTTTAACAATCCTATATCAAATATTAAATGTGTCCCGTGGAGGATGTAAGCATGAAAAAAGGTTTAGTGCTTCAGTCTAACTTGTAATAATAATGCGGATTTGAAGTATTGGCGACCAGTCTATGGCCCTCAATCGACCCTTAGCTTTGTCTGTGTTTTTATATGTGGCCCTTAATGAGAAAAGTTTGGACACCCCTGATTTAGAGCCCTTTAACAATGGAGCATAGCTGCAATATAGTTAACCCCTGTAGTGATTTATAAACACTAATATGGATTTTTTTTTTTTTTATTGGAGTCTGATTTTCAAGAACATTTTTAGTCAAGATTGGATGTGCTATGACAGTGAGGCAAAAATCTATGGGGCAGCTATGGGGGTGCATTGACTATTCTAGGGTAGGCTTGTGCCCCCTATAATGTGTCATAGAGGGCACTTGTTCGACCTTCTACAGCTCAAATCTTGTCATAGCACAGAAAAATAACAAAAATGTCCCCACTAGTACAAAGAAAAAGTAATAAATACTGACCTCCAAATATGATTGTTCCAGCTTTCATGTGTTGAAAGATAAGTCGATATATTAATTAATGTGATAGGCTTAGATAGACTGTGGCCTTACAAAAATAAAAAAAAATCGAATCAATTTCTTACTATGATAATATTTTGGTTTATTATGGTCTCTCTCTCAATTAAATGTATTAGAAACCCTGATTTAAACAAAAGCTGACACACAAACTTTTCTTTGAGAATATAGGACTATTGTAGATACAGTATTTTTGTTGTTCAAAAATGGCGATGTGACCTTTTTTATTTTTATTTAATTTTTTTAAATAATTTTTTTAATTTTTTTTTTATGACTGCAAGTAAATTCATTGGGTGGGGAAGCTTATAAAACTCAATGCCATACAATATGTCTCCTTTAAACTATTCCCTTATGTTTGACTCTCACAAATATTGTCTTATTGTGTTATAAAAGTAAAAACAAGGAGTTAAAAATAGCTGAAGCATCCGGCATGGAGTTATTGCTTATATATATGAAGATAATATAGAAATGTTCACGGGGAAAGTTGAGCTTGCAGTTGGGGACCTGGAGTGTACATTTCATTATTGGGCTGTCGTCTTGAGGCTCTGCAGTCTGTCGCTCTGCTCTCCAAACCACACCTCAGTAAATGGATGTTATTGATCCCCACACCTTGTTATATAGAGCACCTCCAAACGCGATGAGGTCCAAAGACAAGGCGGCATGATCAATTTGGCCAAAAAATTGTCTCTTCTGCTCAGCTAACTTTGACAACTTTTCTAATATAGCCATAGTGACCCACGTTTACAAGTCTTGAACGTTTGTGTCTAGTAATATGACCACACACAGGTGAATATGTTGGGTTTAAGGAAAGGTTAAGGTATTTTTATTGTCCCCATAGGAAAATGTATCTTCTGCATTTGATCCATCTTAAAAACCACTGGGACAACCTGTCAGGAGCAGTGGGAGCTACAGTGCCGCTTTCAGGGACCAAACTCCTGATCTTGAGCTGAGTTGGTCAGGACTATAACTGGGGGATCTGACCTACTGTGCAGTGCGTGTTTTGCAAAGTGAAGTGAATTATGATGGCTTGATGATTCCGAAATGACAATATCGTTTTCTATTAATTAATTTAAATATTGTAGATTAGGTTAGTGTAATCCCTAGTAATGAATTAACTCAAAACAATTGTCATCAGAAACCTGTTTGTAGTGTTCACTGAATTGTAGTGATGTCAAGATTATTCTGTTAACCAATAACCATGAACATTAATAAAAAAAGAAATATAATTTATAATTTTGTTTTAATTTTAGAGACAAAAATAAGTTACTTCAAGTCTGTATGCTCCAAAAGTGTGATCGGAGCATTCTTTATTATCCAGGCTGCTTGTGTATCTTTAACTTATTTAGTGGAACAGTCCCTACCCTCTACTTTAACTAAATCCACACACAAAACGGGTGTTTAGTTATGTATATGACTGAAAGGTTTTTATTCTGCACTCTACTCTTGTAAAGTAAATTTTATGATGATTATTTTTATGATTATTTATGTTTTGATTTGTTTGTATTGTGATTTGAATGCCTTTCTTATTCTATAAAGCACTTTGAATTACTTTGTGTACGGATTGTGCTACACAAATAAACTCGCTTTGCCTTGCCTTACCAATGTCACCCTCATCATCCATCCAATGTTTTCTTTCATAAAGCTAGTCACATGCTAAAGGCAAATATGAACTAAAATGATAGTTGAGTATTGCTTGGCTATGGGGTCAATAAGTAGGAATAATAGTAAAATATAATATTTCCTCTCACAATAACATTTCATATTATGGCATCCCTATTCATGAAGAGTCAAAAGTCAAAAGTCATCCAAGGCAAAAACGATTTTTATTTGGCAACAAGTGAGAAGTGGGAATTGAATATTTTTCCTGTGTGGTCAAGTTCACAAAGTTCATACATTTTTAGTAGTTTATCATAATTTTACGGGTTCTTCAAGATCACAATGCCAAAATATATCTGAACACAACACTCTAATGCTGTCCTGCTCAATCTCTTGTTTTTATTTGCTTCAGTGATTGCCCAGAGAGACTCCACAGCTATTAAGATGATTGGAGACTGTGTAATGTATATTAATGTGCTTGTACTTTTAAAGTTGTTTGGCTGTGCAGGATCTAATATTTCACTTAGAGACAACACTCTGCCCACTACTGTTGGGTAATTAAACTGCGAGACGGTGATGTGTTGTTTTCTGCATACGGATGCAAAGCGGCCATGGCCTCTTTTTAATAATAGCCCAGCCATCTGTGAGACTGTGAAAGTTCACTGGTCTCTGGGTGTGCTGTGTACAGATCAAGCACAACATTACAACCACTAGTTTATTGAGGGTGGTCTCTATTGTATTGTTTTAATCATATGCTCAATATTTGTCTTGAAACTAAAATTTCCAACACATTTTATATTATATATAAGAAAAATGCTTAATATTGATACCATTATTAACCGTAGTGCTTTGTTTTATATTACCATTATGTCTGTGTAAGCCTTCAGTCGTCCAGGTAGGCTCTATAGTGATCCATACTGGTCTATGTGGTGTTATACTAGTTCTGATACAGTTTAAAATTATTCTAAAGCTGTTCAGGAAATGTTCCTTTCTGTCCTGTGAGTATGAATTTTTTATCTCGTTTCAACACCAGTTTTAGGATCAATTAGTAGGGATGCACCGATATCGATTCTTTGTCTTTAAGTATCTCCCAATAACCGATATCATCTTATACCAGTGTAGGGGCGGATAATGGCACTTATTTCCTCAAAACACAGTTAAGTTATTACACAAGAGATCCAATTGTGTTGTGTAACTGTTATTCACCCATCAAATATCTACAGAACTGCATTGTATAAATATAAGCTCAAACATATGAGATGCTCTAGGACAAAATCAGCCTGTAAATAGTCTTATTACATCCAATTAAAGGCCCATTCAGGGTACAGAGTACTTTTGACAACGCTACTTTTGACATCATTCATACAGAACCAGTGCAGTTTCAGCTCAAAAAATAATTAAGAAAACAATTGTCATCATAAACTTTAGATATTACTATGAACCTACCCCCTTCAGTCAGTGTTCATAATGTTATGCTTGATTTGTGCATGGGCGTGTCCTATCCGCCTCTGATTCACTGCCCTTGTTGTCATAGCTTGGGGTCTTGTGCTACAGACCCATCTCTGTTTGATTAAATGGAGCGGGCTGTTGTTTGGCATGCGGAGTTAACCCAATGCTGCCACCTCTGACCTCTGGCATATTAATTTGCCAGCGTAGCCTGTTGATGTATTACGGGGCCGAACAGTGCAGGCAATGATAACAAATCCAAATACGCTTCATGCATGTCATTTCTGGGCTTCTGCATTCTGTACAGTTGACGAAGCCACCTCGTCTGGCATAAATATAACCTAATGAATAACTGTGGCACACACACAGGGGTTCATTTAATACACATCACTCACTCTGTTTGCTTTTCATCTGAGGATATAGTATCTTAAGTAGAGCCATCCTTATTATGTGCCTTTGTCGTGCATATTAGTAACTAGCTGTGTTTGGCCATATAGATGGATTGCTGTAATTGTGACCACCCAGGCTCCACTTAGTCCTCTCCCTCATCTCTCATCCCTATATGGTCCAGGACATCCTTTACACCGAGTGCACACACCACACAAAAACCCGGCCTTTGTTGTCACAGAAAATGGAAGTTGTGAGGTCAGTCATGCCGAATAAATTGTAAATTGTTGGAAAGATATAAACACCTTTATGTTAGCAGAGCTGTCATTGTGCTCTGTAAATGACCTAAGCGACCGCAGCCATATGAGGGTCAAGCGCTCCTATTCTTGGAACTTCTGTGGACATTGAGGGTCTGTGTGCAGTATGGTCACGCCAAAAAGCCATCTGTACTGTGGCCGGGCGGAGACTCAAATAAATCAGTAGCACAATAGAAAGAGTTGGGCGGTGTACGTCTGCTGTAGACCACTCAAGCAGCCCTTTAAAGATATATTGTGTTTTATAAAGACATCGTTTAAAAAAGGCCATTATCGAGAATTACTTTAGAATTGGGGTGTGCAATCTTTTATTTTTTATTTTTTCGAATAGTACTAGATTTGAAACTCTTTTTTAAAAGCTGAATTACTTTTTAAATGCTCCACCAGATGGTCTATTAAGTCTATCTTATTTTCTTTTCAAAATAATTTATTCAAACACCAAGTCAAACAATTTGTTCTAAATCAACGCTCCATAACACTATTATTACAGTGACATTTTATAAGTATATTATCATTACCATAAAAATTTATTCCTAAAATCAGAAAACAAATGGATTAGTTTACAACAAAAATGCAGGTAATGTGGTGTAATCCATCAAATCCGTAGCTCCCAGCTTGTAGTTTGGACATTCTTGCTTTTGCATTCTGTTTAAAGAGCATTAATTGAGATTGACTCATGAGCCACTTAATCTGAGTAATCCGTCAGAAGTTATTTGTTTTAATTAAGAAAAAAGGATACAACTGTGTTCACAACGAACTGAATGGGCACTAAGCAGTTGATTAGTATAATTGAGTTAAACTATTTTCATTGTCTATGTTCTATGTCTATCATCCCTGCTAATTTACTAACTACCTCTGGGTGTGTTTTGGCCTGTAGTATATGAAATCTGAAACTTTAAAAGCTCACCAATTAAGAACACATAGCAAATTAGCATTTTTTTCTGACAAGCACAGCAATTTCTATTCTATCTGCATTTCATTGAGATTCAGTTGACAGTGTACCTTTCTAGTATGTACAGAATTAACATTTAAGAGGTGACTGAAATAAACAATAAAACTAGAAGGACGCAAAATTGACTCTTGTGAGGTTTAAGCGATGGTAGAATGTTGTTACCTCATCAAAAACATACCTGGAGTTGTGTTTTGTTTCATTCACACATGTTTGAGTAATCCTGCAGTATTAGTCCGTCTTATTCTCCAAAGCTCAAGATGCTCCGTTCCAGCTTGTGATGTCATGAAGTGGTAGTTTTCACATTATATATATGGAACAAGATTTATTATTGTTTTGGAAATAGTTGCAGCTTTGTTGATTGCTTACAATGATTTCAAATTCTGATTTCTGTTCGATTCAAAATGAGTACTGAGGAATGCTTCTGAGTGTATTGCAGTAAGAACTCATATAGACTGTATGACAAGCCTTTTATTTACCTGTTTGGATTCTGTATAAAGTGAAGAATGTTCGGTCAGATTCTCCAAGGGATTACACTAACTTAATCTACACGCTATAATCCCTGCACTGAAGTTGTGTATGTGTTTTATACTTTATCTATACATAGTCCATAGATTGCCAGACAAATCCCCACTGGCAAAACAATCTAATCAGATGTTCCATATGCTCCACGTGAGTTCCTCCTAATGCTGTTTTTGTCTCAAACTGTGCAAGTCCACAGTAGCCCAACACACTGGGGTTTTCACAGGCTAATATCCGTCATAAGAGTAGATTAAGTGGCTGATCTGAACAGAGATTTGTATTGGGCGTGTCTGTACTGTACATCGACGTGGAGGGACAGAAGTTGTTTTGGCTCAGGAAATCATGTGGAAAAGAAGGATTAGTGGCTTAAAAGGTCCATATAACCTCATTTTCAGATCGATGTTATAATGTTTCCTCATCACCAAACAGACCTGGAGTTGTGTTTGTTTCATTCACACATGTTTAACACACAAACTCTGCATATTTAGACTGAGTTCTTCTCTCAAACAGAATACGGCCTGTTCCACCTTGTGATGTCATGCATGTGGTAGTACAGGAAGTGCTCCACTGTGTTTTTAAACTCCACACTACAATCATTTGGATAATTGTAGCCAATGAATTTCCATCTCTACTAAACAAGAGGTAAAAGGTAGCTGTTAACTTCAAAACTACCACTGCACGGCATCACAATGTGTAAGAGAGCTTTTTGAGCTTTGGAGATGTAGACAGACTAATGATAAAGGTGTGAATGAAACAAAACACAGCTCCAGGTATGTTTTGTGAAGGTAATGGCATTATAACATGACTTAAACATAATAAGAATCAATTTTGCGTAATATAGGACCTTTAAAACATGAAGGCAGCAGCACTAATGATGGCTATAAGAATGCAATCAAATTAGACTCACATTTTGAATGGTCACAGTTAGTATAGGACAAAGGCTTCAATTATACAGTTTATATATTGTTTCTGCAGAGAACTAAATGTCCCTATGTCTACATGAGATCTAAAAACCTTGCAGTTCATAGCAAGTCACTAAAATATTCAGTGAGAGCTGTACAATTAATCACAATGCAATCAAAATTGAAAAGTGATCTGTAGAAATTATGTATAAGTGTAGGTTTATGCAGATTTTGAGGGAAATCTCCAATGGAAAAAAAGTTACATATTATTCTTTGTATGATTGGGTCCACAAACGTATAGTAATCTTATTTGTAGGACTGAATTTTTGAAGCGATTGTGAGGGGGAAAAAAACATAGTTAATTTGTGCTGACAGAGAAGATATAGAAATTTCAGTTTTTGCCAGTTTTTGTTCCAGGTGGATAGGTCCAGTACTTATAAAGACTATAAACCAGGTCAAAATATATATAAAGACTGACAGATAAAAGGCAAATTCTATACCAGAGAATTCTGACCTGCCCAGCTCAGTTTTAAACTACGGGAAGTTTTAAATGTTATGATGTTATATTACCCAACCTGTTTTTCTTTCTTGTTTTGCTTCAACACCAAAAGAAAATGCTAAAATTGTACAAAACATCATGTCCTTTTTTATGGGGAGAAAATATGCTAATCCTGTATTTAATATTCTTGAACGTGTTTAAAATTTGCACTGTTGAACTTAATCCCAATTTGAAAACATGTTTTGCCAAGCTAATCACAATGGCACTACTTTTTTTCATCAGAAGTCTTGAAGTAATAGCTTTAACTGATGTAGCGTTCAGCTTCTTCAGTTCTCCTCTGTATATCTCGAAGTCACCTTAAGTCAAATCTATATAGTACTAACACGGTGCCATCTATCAAATGTATGAGCAACCATCTTTTCTTTTCATTGTATAGAAATCAATGCAGGCCACCATATGAATCAGGTTACACAGGCATCACTGCTGTCTGCTATCCTGTGTCTCTATCAATCTATGTCTGTCTCTTTTTTCTGCCTTTTCAATCTCCCCCCGTCCTCGTTTTGTTCCTGCTCTGTCCTCACGTTCTTCGCCTAAAAAATGACTTCGCCCATCTGGACTCCGCTGTCATTAGGAGTCCTCCATAGTAGAAAATATATCAAAGCAAGTCTGACTTTTCTCTACAATATATGCATCTGCAGTTGTGGGAGAAAAATGAGGAAAAAAGTTAGTTTGTAAGTGTGAATGGCATGCATATAAATTATGTTTGGAACAACTCATTATTGTAAACTAAACTCAAAACAAAAGCATTACAGTGTTATAAACAGTTTTTCAAATGTTTAGTGAGAAATAGTTGAAATGGATTTCAGCTTCATGACTTTTCCCTATTCAATATATATATATATATACTATATACTATTTTGCTTCAAATTGTTAATAGTTTTGGCAACTGTCCTGTCTTGATAATCACTATATCAACTATAGTTGTATGTATGACAGCTGGAACAATATTTTTTGGGGTGAGTATTTATCATGTGTACATTTTCTTTGCACTACTGGAAATTTTAGTTAATTTTTTGGCTATATGATAGGATTTAAGCTGCAAAAGGTTGAATTAATAACGTCTGTGTCTCATTACAGATGCAAACTAACAACTTAAGTGTTTCATTCTGCTGTTTATTTACTACAGCCCATGATTTTTTAACTATTAGTTTAAATTTGCTCTTGCATCATTATGTCAGTGGCATAAATTTGTTTCAGTATTATCGTTTATCGTCTATATTTACTTCAGCAATATATCGAACTTCAAAATATGTTAACACGACAGGTCTATTGGCAATAGTTTTATGCAGATTTTGAGGGAAATAGCCAGTGTAAAAATCTTCAAATGCTGAACCGTATTATTATTTGTGGGACTGAATTATGCCACCACTCTTTGAAGTGACTGTGAGGGCAGAGAATATATTGAAATTTGTCACAGTTTTTGTTTCACTTATAAAGACTGACAGATAGAAGGTAAATTCTATCCCAGAGTTTCAGACCTGCCCAGCTCAGTTTAAAATGGACAGTTTGAATGTTATGACGCCATATAACCCAACCTATTTTTCTTCCTTGTTTTGCTTTGACACCAAGGTAAGAAAATACTAAAATATAAACTACTTGATTTCAGTTGTGCGGTGGAATGTATTGTACCCTCTCCTGGAATGCTTGTCAAACTCAGAGAGAGAATACATTGCATAGTAGTAGTTTTTATTTTCCTCGTTCATGCACAAAATAGTGAAAAGTTAGCGCTGAGATGTCAAAGAGCGGGATTTGGTGTGTTGCGCCCTGTCGCTGCGGGCTGGGTGCTGTCTCTTGTGGAGCCGTGTTTTGAGCGGTTCGTGGAGGTAGATCTCCTGTCAGCTCTTGGCCAGAGGGAATGCGCTGATGAAAGCCCTCTTCATCATCCTAATGGGATACACAAACCTCTTAAACCAAGCAGTGCTGCCATGGTTTCAGATGGGACAGAGAGACAGAGGCGAGGAAGAGGAGGAGAGAGGAGACACAGAGAGGATCCAGTCTGTAGACAGGCCACACACACTGCAGCACAATGTATACAGAAGGCAGACGGATGTAAACAAGTAATGCTTTGGGACGAGGTTAGTGGGACAGGACTCTTGGGAAGGGCTCTCTGTCCTAACATGAGATAATGCTTCTCCGAGCTTCCTAAACTATTGGCATGTAGGCGTGACACCATAACAAATTTTGAGGTATATTGCTGAAGTAAATACACACGATAAACGATAATAGTGAAACAAATGTATGCCACCGACACAATAACCCAAGATTTAAACCACAAAAACTATTCTAAATCTACAATATTGTAAAAAAATATGAGCTGAAATAAATAAATAGCAGAATGATCACTCTTTAGTTCTTAGTTTGGATCTGTAATGAGTCTTAGAAGTTATTAATTCAACCTTATACAGCTCAAATTTTATCATACAGCCAAAAAATAATCCAAAATTTCCCTGTAGTGCAAAGAAAATGAACACCATAAATACTGACTTCAAAAAATATTGTTTAATTAACTTTACTGTAAAAAATGTAATAAGTATTTCCTATTTTAGGCTACTTCATTCTTGTTGCAACTTAGCACTGGAATGGAATTTGTCTGAGTAACAACTGAATAGATGCAAGAGTAACTATTAATTAATGAATCAGTTAATAAAAAATACCACTATTAATCGGTATGCTGAGTAGAAGAATGTGAGAGACCAAATTAACAGCAGATAAACTTCAAAATGAAGAAACTCATTCCTATAATACAAAATACAAATCAATCGCACCTTGTTTAAAATTTAACATTCAAGCAAGATTTATAGTAACCGATTCGTACATCACTCAAATACAATGCTTTGTCTATTCATAGTATGTTGTAATTAAAATGATGAAAAGGCAGAGTATGAGGCTTAAAGGTTACATGGTACTTTTAAAGGGATAGTAATGACAGCTGTAACCTTTAAGTGAACTTGGTGCTGCTCTGTGCTCTGGGTGTTTTTGTATTGGAGCCTGTTAAAAGTCGTTAAGGCTTTGTTAACGTACTACTATCTAATTTAGCAAAACACTACTGTAGGGATAGAGGCAGCATTTAGACAGGCAGGGCTACAATACAAGTGATTTGGTTTTTCCAGCCATGTAGATGTAAAATTCACTAATACTACTACTACTACTTCTACTGCTATTACCGTTGCTTCTGCTTCTGCTACTACTGTCACTATTACTTGTCTAATAATTGTATTTGAACTATAGTGCTGTGCTACAAACAATAAGAAAAGAAATACTCACTGTTGAATATTGTGATGTGCAATTAATGGTGCATTTTTCTGGAACACCCTTACTGTGAGAGGAGCTGCCTGTCCACAGATCTGACCTATAACTTGGCCTGGTGGCATTAACTGCTTGTTAGGTGTAATGCCAAAAAGTAATAGCATCTTCATGGAGACAAGAGGTAGCCGAACCTCCACCAGAAAGGTCGCAGAGTGCACCTTCAAGTGAAAGTAAAAACCTGAATGAATTGCATGTCAGAACTTAATACATATTAGGGGCATTAAATCAATAAGATCGGACTCCTCAAAAAGGTCTTAATCTTATCTAGGATTGGGTCACTGACGCAACTGTCAAAGAAGAGATGCAGACTTCAGTCTCTCCAAACACGTCCTCACATACTCTTTCAGGGCAATCAAAGTGTTCCCATGGCGACCAAGACACATCGATATGTCAAATGTCTTCAAAAAAAAGTTTTCACATTCAAGTACACCGTCACTTCCATCACTGACACCCTTGATTCATTATTACATTTTGGTAGCCTTTTTGCTCCTCAGCTCCACACTATTATGTTAAGTCTATCACAAAAATCCCCTTTGGCTCAGTCTAGTCATATTTCTCAGTATGCAAAACTGAGAGTCCAGGAGAGAATATATTTGTGTTTAAACTAAAGGGACGCTTAAGATGGATGACTAGTGCAGGGTTAGTGTCAGTGCCCAGACGCCCAGGGCCGGAGCAGACGGATGGTGACATGAAAGGCCATACTGTGTGACTGTGGGATAATCTAACTATAGTCCATTCTGGCCCCTATCTGAACCAGAGCTAGTTATAAGACAGGGGCTAAAGCAATACTCATGTTTAAACAATAAGGCCAAATGGTGTATAATTTATGTTGCTCTACAGAAACCCAGAGCTCAATGTGGATTCTAGCTGTAGTAGTTAGTACTAGTGCAGCCCCATCAAAAGAATCAATAGAAATCCCAATAGAAATCGCAATAGTAGTAGTTGTTCATTTGTTTAGTTATTGAAGATCCTCATTAGTTCATTCAAGCTGTTTCTATACTTCCTCAGGTTCATTAATATGGTCCCATTAAAATAAATACATATTTAATAGTAGTAGTAGTAGTAGTAGAAGTAGTAGTACATGGTCACATTTTTATATAACGCTTTTCCACCTTCAAGGCACTCAAAGCGCTTTACATCAAGGAACCACTCACCCATTCAGACACACATTCATACATCACTGTACACAGACTCTGGAGGCGAGGTTGGTTAAGTGTCTTGCCCAAGGACATAACGACAACATGTATCTGTGGGAGCTAGAATTGCATTGCCAGCCTGTGGGTCAGTGGTTTTGCTCAACCAAAGATATTTGCATTGAGAGACATGGAGAGATTGCTCTTGGTAGTACTAGTAGCAGTCCTTGCATCCTAAAAATGGAAGGGTTGGGTGAGGAAGTGCATCTGATGTAAAGCAAATGGAAAAATACAGTGTAGGAAAACGTCTGTCTAAAATAAAGTTTATTTACTGTGGTAACACCAAAATGAAAAGTCTTGAAGAAAGTTGAGTTATTTTGTTGACAAGTTTTTCTTTTACTTGAGGAATATTATTTTGAACACTGCTCGTTCCTTGCCAGTTATACTAGCTGGAGGTTGTGGCATGCTGTCTCTCCGTTTTTACAAATCTCAGGTCAAGGGCGCGTTTTGACTTGGGAGTGAGAGATCAGGACTAAACGTTGACATAAGCCAGGAACGCCAGCCTCATGAATGATTGATGTGTGGCTGCTGACTCAACACTCAAGGGAAGCAACCAATATTTTGACCTGAAACCTAACAGGATTTACATTTAAGGAGCAGAGCAGACACTAAAGGAACCCGGGGTTCAGAGACGTCATCCGTGTGTCTCAAATATATGTACTATAAGTAAAACTCACTCTCCTACTGAAAGTGTCACAGCTTTAACTTCTTCAAACATGATTCAGTTTCTACTCCTTTTACAATATCTGCAGCTGTGTTTCTTGTTGTTATTGCTTCAAGGCTTATTACACAGAAACAATACGGGTTTGTTTTAAGAATATGCTTGAAAAAATGTTGAATTTTCATTTTATTTGACAAGGCTGAAGACACATCTCAGAAAAAGAATTATAGATTCCTTCTTCTACTACTCCTACTAGCTAGATAAAGATAAGAAGATAAAAAGCTTGACTTGTTTTTAAAAAAATATATACTTTTAGTTTAAGTTTACTGAAAATTGAAAATTCACATCAAAGAGAAAGTTACTGCTGAATTAATATTGCACAGTATGGCATGAAAATACTCTATCTCCATGGTGATGGCATCAGGACTAGTTATATTAAAAACACCTGGAATGGTAAATCATTGTTTTTTCCAGGTAAATTTTGAACATTTTGGAAAAATGCAATATATGTTTAAAAATGCTATATTACACAAAACTGACGAGCTTTAAGCTGGCAAATCCAGGGCTGAAATTATCCAAATGATTCTAGTGAAGGTGTATGGAGTTTAAAAACACAGTGGAGCACTTCCTAAAATATAATAATAATAATGATCAGAAAATAGGGTAATATGGACCCTTTAATGTCAGCATTCCAGGTAAAGCATTAAGATCTCCATGGAGACAAGCACAGTAGTGGACCCTGCATCTTAAAAGTTACGTAAGGCACTTTCTAGTAAAGAATAAACATTGATGGTTTGGGTAAACTTTTGAATCTTTTTCCTCCTCAAATATCTTTGCTGCGTGGGTTCTCATGCCATCGCTCAGCTCTATAATCATTGAGCCGGGCACATTTCCTGATTTAGAAACTTTGTCCGGAGCTAAAGTGCCAGTCTGGGCTGTGCTTATGCTGCAATTATATCTTTTATGTGTTGCTTCTGCAGCGACTTCACCTGCACACGCTGTTATTTCGTCCTATCTCCGCACTGCACATTTCCTCTGATGTCTGACTCCCCCCATTTTCACAGTGCTTTGGACATTTATTTGACTTCTTGAGTTGGAAAAACAAAACAGATCACAGTTCAAAAAGAAAACCGGGTCAATAACTCACGCTAGGCCTGCACAATTTTGGGATATAATCTAATTGTGATTTTCTTTACAAGTATGGTGATTAGACCTGCAATATATGTTTTCAAATCAACATGAGTACACCCGCTCAGCAAAATTAACATTTGAGGGAAGACTGAAATATGAACTGCTAAACTAAAACAAGAATTACATGCATTTCATAACACGTTTTTAAAGGTCAAAAGTACAGGGTTAACTTTTTTACTCCAAGACAGTGCATTTGGTTGTTTGCAGAGAAGATTATGTTAACTATAATTACATCCATCCATTGCGATATGTTGTGTAGCCCTAACTCAAACTAGCATTGAAAGCAGGCAGTTTTGGCAGTTCACAAGAAAAATGATTTAGGGGGGGAAGTTGCGTACTCTGCTCCTTTGCATTATCTCTTTGGCCTAGTTTGCTGTGATATTTATTTTGGGAGCAGAGGAAAGGTAAAGTGAGGAGATCAAAAGGATAAAAATGTCCATTAGCGCAGGCCCGGGACGACTTTGCTTATGAGAGACAGACAGTCCAGGGCAGGATCTCACCTCTATCTTCTTTTACTACTCCATTTGTCCTCCTCTCCTATCGCCCCATCGCCCCTCGCCATCCCGCAGACCCGACATGGATTTTCTGCCTATTAGTGACCTAATCTTTTCTGCTCTTTCTTGTCCTACTCAGACTGCACTTGGTCCGTTTTAAAGGAGGGCTGTTATGTAAAATCCACTTTTATGAGATTTTTACCATGTTTAGTGGTGTTCGTTTCATCATCATGAACGTGTATTCAGAATGATTCACTCACGTTTGTGTAATCCTGTGTAGTTCTACATTTTAGGCTTGAGAGCTCTGTATATTTCTATGTTTAAGCTCTTTTAGATCCAAATAGTGAGTTATGATGAAACAATGGTAAAAAATGATCTATGTATATTATATCTGAATACTAAATACCAGAAAAAAATATGTCATTTAAGTGTGATATATTTAGAGGTATTTCCAGTTTCTAGATTCAGCCATGCTTATTATTTTTATGAGATGATGCTAGCAATGATGACTAAATGTACTACCATGTGTGAAAGATGGTTTATATGCTTATGCAAGACACATTGGTGACACCTGTTTAGTCATCCCCAGTATTCATGACATCGGTTGTAAATGACTTGTATTTATATCCACAGTCATTTAACCTACAGTGGATCATTCCTAATTCAGAAAAAGCAAAGAGTTACCCTTATTTTTAGAATTTGAATTTCCAGTTCATTCACTTCCATTAATTTGTGCAGATATTAAAATGAAATGTGTTATCTTTCAGAAATGTAATTCAAGTTCTTTTGTTAACTATTATTCGACTCCAGTCTAAAAGTGAGAAGGCGCTCCTCTATCATTAAACTTTACTGTTGTTGAACAAAAAGGTGTTCCATACCAGTGGTGAAAGGTGACGAAGCACAAGTAGTAAAGTACTGTACTTAAATAGATTTTTTTGGTATCTGTACTTTACTTGTACTGTACTCGATACTTTTTTACTTTCACTTCAGTACATTTGAGAGCAGGTGTCTGTACTTTCTACTCCACTGTATTTTTTAACTGGACTGAAAAGTAAAAAGTACTTTTGATATGATTTGAGGGGTTATTTTTTTTACCATGTTTGTGGTAACATCCTGACTGAAGGTTTCAAGTTCAAACTTCAGCTTTCAGCAAACAAAAATAAATCCACAAAAGAAAAATTTAGACTCGTATTGCAAGTGTTGACCAAAATATGTCTTTTTTTTCCCACTACATTTAACACTTAAAAGCATGAAACACTTTTACTTTTTGATCTTTAAGTACTTTTTAAATGGGTACTTTTGCTTAAGTAGATGTTTTTTTTTTATGTGATACTTTTTTATGTAACTTTTTACCTCAATATATGTACTTAAGTGACAAAATTGAGTACTTCTTCCATCAGGTGTACTAAAGCTTCCCTTAAAGATACACTGCATAGCCACCATCATAATTGGTAAAGCAATAAGATGAAGACAAGCTGGTGGCATGATAGTTCAATTATAGTTCAATTTAAGATCGTATTTATGACAGTTACACATGGGCTAACATCTCCTCTCCAGTTATTTACATTCAGGTTTATAAATGTTGTTTACTTCCACCCGGGTGTGTATAACTTATTGAATATTTTCCCCTCCACACTCACACACACATGCTGGGACACATGCTGAGCCTCCAGCGCTGATGTGCCTTGTTGTGTTCTGCTCTCTGGGATTTCTCTGATGCAAGGGGACGCAATGAGGGAGCAGAGTGACGCCAGCACTGTTTGCGCGAGGTGTGATCCTGGACATGTTAGTTTAGATTATTAGCTGGGGTGGCAAGTACACCACAATCATATAGAAATCACAATGAGAATGTTTACAATGAGATTATCCCATAGACTGCAATGAAGTAACATCATTTCCACTGCAAACTGAGGTCTTCAGAAACAGTTGATACCCAGATACTAACTGAGGCTAAAACTAATGAGCGTTTTCTTTTATCATTCTGGTATCAAAAGTGCTGTCAATTAGGAGGTTTTTCTTGTATCATAGTTTGAAATTTTGTGCAAACAACTAAATATCGCATCTGATTATATAACTTGCTAATCTTGCAGTTATGCAGTTATGAAACGCCTTATTCTTGTATCAGTTCAGCAGTCCATATTTCAGTCTTCTGTCAAATTGTAGTGCTTTTAACCCACCTTATGGGTTCTATGACTTGTGTTTATATATTTTTTGTATTGTGTCAGTGTCATGCAGTGTAGTGGATCCTGACAGTGTTTCTCTTCTCGTCGATGCGGTGTCAATCTCTCATCTGTTCATTTGCATCACAGAGGAGCTCTCCTGCCAAAGCAGTTAGTCACAAGAATCAGCCACTGTCACAACATATTACCACCACCGCCGTCTGTGATAGGGCGGGCCATCATGGTGAACTGAGCCACTGGCCACAATCAAGACACACACACACACACGCACACACACACACATGCACACTGGGATGAAAGATTAATCGAATCAAAATCACAATTTGAATACACGCAATTAGACAACAACAACTTTTTGAAGTACCATAATGGAGCTCAACGGTGATCGCCCACCCTGCGTTTCCAGAACAAAATTTCTCATTCATTTTTCTCATAGTCTTTTTGAAAAAAAAAAAAAAAAAAAAAATTAAACATTCAAAAGGTTACTTAGGGATAATCAGCTACGGGGTAACTAATGACCACAAGTCCTATAAAGAAACCAATTTAAAAATCCATTTCTGACTTAAATTTTAAATGGCCTTTTTGGATTTTAAAACAACCATATTATGGATATTAGTTAGCACAGAGCTGGTTAGTCTTAGCGATGCCTTTAAACTCTTAATATTTGAATACCGAAAAGTCTATGAGAAAAATTAATGTAAAATTTACTTCTGGAACCTGAGCGGGCGGTCACTGTTGAGCTCCATTCCCTCCACAAACAACATAATATGTCTTTGAACACTTTAACTTTAACTGAAATTAAATCAGTTCATATTTCAATCATTGTGACAATTCTTCTGGACAGGTTTAAGATCTTTGAACAGAATCATATTATTAAAACATAAATTGCAAATCGAATTACAATCACGAAGCTTGTCAGAAAAACTTAATTTATTATATTTTTCCCGTTCAATGTTCAGTCCTATGTATCCATGTTTCTTGGGGACATTACATTGACTTATCCCAACCTTAGCCATAGTCTCTACTTTGCTAACAGTAACCTGAACTTCAACTTAACTTTAAATGACACAATTTAGAATTTAAATCATGGGGACCCCAAGAAAGGCAGGTTCCCATTAAGTGAGAAGTATCTATACAGATTTTTGTCCCCACAATGTTATAAATACCCACCCCCCCACACACATATATAGATATATATTGTCTAGAGTAGCACTTGATATGCGCTGAGGGAGTGGTCCAGCATTTCCCACATCCTCCTCTTTCTTTCCTCTCTGTCCTCATCATTAATCTCCTCACACATTAGTTGGGTTACCTATTCTTGCTTCCATTTCTACTGCCAGGGCTGGGCGTTGTGATAATAAAAACCTAACTGAGATTTAAATCCTGTATAGTGCAGCTTTTCCCCACCCCCTGACAGGCTGACCCCCTTGGTCAGCCTGTCATGTTGTGAGTGACAGGTGGATTTAACCAATTATAGGGAAGTAATCTAACACTCAGAAGAGGCAGATAGTTGGGGCAATAAAAAGCTACTTGGGGTTCATGCTTTTGGGTAAAATCTACAAATTTTCCTGCAGTTTTTATTCATTGTCCTCCTTATCCCTCAGATAAAAGCCATGGTTTTCAAATGGTAGTTGTAGACACAAGTAGACATGCATGATGGCGCCTTTTTGCAGAGGTAGCCATGCAACACTTGGCTACTGTAAAAAATCTGTTCCATTAATTGTTTGAAAATGTGAGTCACAGCACTGTTTCCTCCTAATTGAAAAGGCTGTGGTGGTTGCTAGGGCTGCACGCTTTTGAAAGAAAAAAATCAAATGGATATTTTTCTGGCAAGATTTTGATTAGGTTTGCAGCACATGTTTAAAAAGTAGGATTCTGGTCAGAGTGCGCATAGTAAACTGCTCCAGGAGCGATAGCATTTGAGAGAAGACTGAAATATGAACTAATAAACTAATGCAAGAATCCCAATCCCAATCATCCCAATCATCCCAATCCCAATCATTTCAGAGAGATTCATTCATTTGGAGAGATAGAAACTATAGGTACAACAAGATTCTGGAAAAAAAACGATTGGATACTGTGAACAGGACATTCATCTTCTTCTTATCTTATCTTTGTAATGGCAGCCTTTGCAATTTGATAATTAAGTCAACTTAAATTGCAATTTTAGTTTGACTGTGATATAGTGTTCAGCCCTAGTAGTGCCGGTTTTGAAAATTCACAGTAGAATACTGTCGTAAAGGCTGGTAGAACGGACCAACACGCACAACTCGGGGCAAGTTTTACAGTGTTTATTTACAGAGTGGAAAAAACAAGGTGCAAACAATGACGGTAGAGTCTCTCTTGGTGAGACAGCGATACCGGTGTAGAGAGCGGGGTCCAGGACGGAGCAGAGACAACGGAGCCGGATGAGCAGGGAGCAGTAGTGATGTTATGTCTGTGTCGAGGCTTCGAAGTGTGGTTCGAGTAATCTGTAAAAATTCAGGCGAAGTGTGGTTCGGAGCGTGGTTTGATCACTTGAGCGATGACGTTCAAAACTTTCTGAAGCACTGTACCACGTGACTGATTCAGCAGTGGTTTGCTGGTTTGCCGTGAATCGCGTGTCATTTGAAATATAAGACACAGCGAAACGCAATGGAGTCGACCCACGTCTTGTGTTTGGTTTTTATCTGCGAGTGTTTAAATGATGGAACCAGTGACAAAAAGAAAGTTTTCCCCTGTTGGGGAGAACTTTGACTCGATCACTTCCAACAAGGTTTGTCTTATATAGTAATTATAAAATTAGGGAGGAGGAGCCACTGCAGGACTGGAGAAAGCAAAAAATAAGTTTCCAAATGTATTCACTCTGGCCTCATGTGCCTGTGCACTCCAGCTTCATCTGTGCCTTGTGTGAGAATTTTTTTTTTTCCAAAGCAGGAGAAATCCTCACAAAATAGCATAAAAGAGAGTCTTTAGAGAAACTACTTTTTTTTTTTTTTTTTAATAAAAACTAATGGAAAATATTGGGGCTTAATTCTGTTTATTTAATTAGAAGTACTACTACAAGTAACACAAGTGCATTCCTATTTCTAATGTGTTTCACTGTGGTCCTATCCCTGGTTTTGTACATTTGTTCAATTGATGGCGCTGAGGTGGAAACTAGATTGTAGTACATTTTATTGACCTCTTGATGGCGTTATAGAGTAAATGAACCCTTATGAAGTCTCGGTACATGTGCCAGCACAGTTGGCTGAAAGTATTGATGCTTCATGTGGCTTCATCTCACCATCACTAGGGAGCAGGATTCTGGAAGAGCCAAAATAGTCCAATATGTGCGGGAAACAGGCAACAGGCAAAAAGCAGAACAGACTAGAGTATTCACAAAACACGCGGACGATCTGTCACCAATGGATCGTGACCCGGCTACCCTTATCCAAACAGGTGGTCCCTGATGGGCGGACGCGTTTCTTCCGCCCAGCTCTGGAGTCAGGCAGGAAAGGGAGTGGGGGGGAAGCACAGGTATACACACAGGAGCACAGAACAGACAAAACAAGGCACAGGAACACGTGGATCGTGACAAATACATATAAAACAATGCCCACAGACCTTTCTTTCACCTCTCCAGTGGATGAAAAGTGTTGCCGGGATCAGTAGTTTTGAAGCACCCTTTACTATTGCATTTGAACACTCTTGTACAAAAGTCATTGCGCAGAGGTCTCTTGGGTTGTGATTCACACTCAGATTTTAAAAGTTGGGCTGATTGTTGCCATTTATTCCATTTTCAAAACAGTTCCTTCATCTGTAGCCCCGCAGATAACAACAATGGGGAATCAAATTTAATGTGTCCTGGTTGTGTGTCATGCCCATTGAAGTTGTTGAACCTTGTTGTGGTCCTTTGTGTGAAAAGTTTGGCATCTCAAATTGAGCCTTTTTATGTGATTTGTCCCTCTCCTCCTCAGCTATTTAAATGTCTGATGCATCAACACTCCCCCCTCCTTCTCTTCATTATCACCTGCTCTAAGTGTCTGCACTGATTTGTACAGGAAGTTTGATCCAGCTTGTCTTCCTGTCTCGAGGGACCAATGTGTCATATCAAATAATGGTGCACATATACAGTCTGTTGTGATGCCACGTGCCTGTCCCACTATGTATCACCACGTTTCATGGGCCTTCACTTTTGTCATCTGAAGATTTGGTTGTCACATGGAAAGTAAACTTATAATACAATTTTTGAAAGAAGACTCAGTTAGGTTGTGTTGTTTGGAGACAATAATGCATCAATTCACAAAATGCATAATGTAAAGTGAAAATTTAATAAAGTGTATTTAGACAAAATTGTATTTTAATTTATTTATAGGGAAAAAATAATGTAATGAAAAAAATATAAATCAAATGTATAGAATTAAGTGACTGATAAGCTTGCAACTACTGCACCACTACTGCTACTACTGCTACTACTACTAATACTACTACTGGCCCTGTTCTAGTCCTGGTTTAGTCCCAGGATAGTCCTAAGTTAAATGTGACGTGTCAACAAGTGTGAGCTCACCCTGAAAACATTTTTATTTGTGATTCAAAATTATTCAGTTCCTAACATTAATCCTCCATGAAATATAAAAGGCTTATTTCTTGAAGGGCCACTATTCTCACACATTCTTTACCACTCTCCAAAGCGGACAATTTTACCATGCAATCAGATCTCGCACAAACACACAAAATGATACTCACATTGTTTGCATTCATGACAAATGAAAGACTATCTCGAAGGAAACTGTTGGCCATTGCAACAATTTAAGGTGTTTGTGGAGATATACCATGTAATTAGCCTGTCTCTCTCTAGTCTTACTGGAACCATATGGAGGTGGACATACTGGTTTTGTCAATGTCTAAGACCAATAAGTGGCACCGCACCCTCCTTGTGTCTGTCAACTCTTCTTTTTTCTGCTTGTGTGTCCGAGGGAGAAAGAGCCGGTACTGCTTACCTCTAGGGCAAAAGCTGTCACTCACTCCGTCTCGTCTACAGGCCGCTGGGAAAGCACACAAAAATACACTTAGTAGAAGAAGTAGTCCTCTTTAACTAGACACTAATGCGTTTAGTTTCAGTGCTGTTTACTTAGCGCTGACAGCGGGAAGAAGCCTGGCGCCCATTAGGTCTTATTTGGTTACGAAATCTTTTAACCTCTTCACCAGCTGGAAATGGCTCTAAATGCTATGTTGAGTTTAATAGCAGATTATCAGTTGTGATTTGAACCTAATTAGCAAATGTAAGTAAGTATTGATTCAGAGAACAAAATGAGCAGTGGTGGAGTGATCTATAACACAATCAAAGTAGAAAGTAGAAGTGAAGGTTAGAGGGCATATCAGTTATATTACTTCCAATCAATATCATTACTACGGTACCTTTACTACTACTACTACTACTACTATAGCTGAGTTACTGCTACTACTGCCGCTCCAACAGTACTCTACACTTTAATATTTTGCAAATTTAAAGTATTGTCTTTGTTTAGAGAAAAATAATCTTTTTTTTTTTTTGCTTACATTCCAGAAAAAAAAAAACTTGTTTCCAGGATATGTCTCTTGAACTTTTGAATCGTCTTGTGAAACCTTTAAACATTTTTCAGTACCATTATAAATCTTCCCTTTTTTGTTTACCTGACGTTTGTACAAATGTTTTCAAGTGCAGTAAGTAGCAATTTACTTTAAGACGAATGAGTGACATAGGAGTGACCGGTTGAGACAAAGTTTGCAGAGAGGTGAACCAGAGGAGAGAGAGAAAGAGAGGTAGGGTGGGCGAGCAGACATGGCTTTACCCGTACAGTGGGATGGGGCAGGAGGGGGGTAAGAGAGGGGAGAGAGAGAGAGAGAGGGGGGGGGGATAGTGGTAATGACAGGGGCCCAGGAGAGGAGCCCTGTAATCAGCCTGCCCTCGGGAAGGAATGCAGCTCATCTTCTGCTGTAATTACTGCCATTTAAATGGCCCCGGCTCCAAACACTCATCCCACTGTACGCTCACCTATTCACAACATGACTACACGCAGACACACAGCAGCCACATGGAGGGACAGACATGTCAACAAGTCTACAATGCAGGAAGACAACGACAAGAGAAGAAGACACACAAAAATGCTTAAAGCGGCCATTTTGCGCAATTTTTTGATCTATGTTATAATATTGTTTTCATTCACACATGTTCAACACACAAACCCTGCATATTTAGTGAGTTCTTCTCTCAAATGGAAAACACTCTTGTGTTCCACCCTGTGATGTCAAACAGGAAGTGCTCCACTGTGGTTTTAAACTCCATACACCTTGACATTTGGATAATTGCAGCACTGGAATTTCCAATCTCTGAAGAAAGCAAAAGATAAAGGAAATTGTTAACACAAACACTTCATGACATCACAAGGTGGAAGAGAGCATTTTGACAGGATTACTGATGTGTGAATGAAACACAAGACACGTCCAGGTATGTTTTTTTGTGGAAGTAACAGCATTATAACATGACTTAAATCTCACAAGAGTAATGTGCAAACTTTAAATATGCCCTTTCGTTAGTCTTGGTTTAGTCCTGCTTTATTTCTAGTTTAGATGAGTTTCAAAACACCTAATATTTTATGAACTGGTAAACTATGGTTTATCCTGGTTGAATTGAAGAGCATCTGTAACTTTGTTTTAGTTTTGTGTTAATCTTTGTTTATCGTTGTTTAGTTCTTGGTAAATCCTGCTCCTTGACCATGTTTAGGCATAACATGGTCCTGGTTTGTAGAACTGTAGTCTTTTAGTTGTTTAGTTGTTTAAGCTGTCAATGGTGTCTTAGGTTGCCAAATGTTTTAATGATCAACTAAGTATTTTTATTTTGATTATACGGTTTTATATGCACAGCAGCAGAAAGGAGAAGGCACAGAGTTAGAGTTAGATTTATCACAAGCGTTTAATCTGCCTTCTCAAGATGCTATTTACTACCATTTCTCTGTGTACTTAGTTGTTTTTGTGGGAGATCTTAAGATTTTGGAGAGCTTTGCCAGTGCCCCACCATCTTTTAGTTGATGAATTAATGCTTGGGGCAAGTCTTTAGTCTTCCAAAAAATATCTTTAGTTCAGCCTGGTTTTATACTTGTCTCAGTTTGGGTTTTGTCTTGGCATGCTTTGGCACAGACCTTGTGTTAACCTGGTTTATGTTTGTTCATTTTAATTCAGGTTTACAAGGGGAAATAACACCCCCTGATGTGGCACTTGATTTTAAAAGTTTGGGGCTTTATGCACAAAATAATACTCCCATTGTTTGCATTTCTGTCTAATTAAAAGTTCCCTAACTGTAGCTGTTGGACATTGCAGCCATTTAAGGTGTTTGGGAAAATTATATGTTATTTCACTGTCTGTGTAGAGAAAAGAGGAAGAGACTGCTGAGAAAATGTGTGTGTGGTTGGCTGTAAGTGGCGTGGGTCCTCTGGAGAATGCCCACCATGGCAACCATACTCTGGGCAAATCTGTGCCGCTCTTCTGTAGCATCAGTGCAATGGTGATGCAGACCAAACATGGCGCCTTATACTCAGTACTGTTAGAGGTATACTCCCATTCTGCGCTCTGACCTCCAAGTAATAGTTGTGACATTGGCCTGTAATTTGGAGAGGATAATAGGAAAATAACATTGTCTGTGTAGGCCTAGTGTTCTTTCATAGTGATTGATCATGTGCTTACGTATGTTCCCATGCAGTAGGTGGTCGCCAGGGCAGCACCCACAGCACAGAGGTCAGCTTTTTTGATGGGTTATGATTAATGATCTTAGCAGGAGGTGGCGCCCCCTAGCTGCACATTGGGGCCTATAAAAATCTGACATTTCCACAGTTTTAATGAGCTTCCCTTCCAGTATGTGGAAGCATGTTCCAAACAACATGCGACTGTAATTTATGGAGTCTTTCGATTCTTAGCAATTGCCAATTGACTATTTTAAAATGTATATGGTTACTTATATAATATGTAGTATTATTCAGTACTGTATACAGTACAATTTTTGTTTATTATTTTTTCTTTCAAAAACAAAATATTAACACAATATTGACTGCCCTTTAATCAGTGCTATTTAACACAATACAAAATGAATAGTCAAATTTCTTCATGATCTCGTCCAAAATCAAATCTTTCACTGACTGTGAGCCTCTTGATTAAAAACTGACAATTACAAACTACTGAATCTCCATTAAAATTTGATTAATTGCACAGCCCCAATATACAACTTTATATTAATGTATTTAATTAATATGGACATAGCAATTACATTGGACCAGATGGATAGTTTTCAGTGTTATTTTTCAACACCTGTCCATTGGGGGCTTTTAAAGTGATTTAGAGTCCCAAAAGTACGCAACTACTATAGTCTTTATAGCAATTTATCTGGGCTTGGGACTGGCACAAAGAATTCAGACCATTCTATAACATAACCGTCCTATACTGGCGCCCCCTAGCAGCAGTCTGGTTTCATGCAGCCACAGTGCCGCCGCAGGTGTCTATCTTGATTCAGCAGCACCATTACCACTCAAATCCTCTTAGGTCTCCCTCAGTCACAGTCACCCACACACCCCAAAACACAACCTCAGAATCACACAGAGGGGTAGGCTTTTCTTTTCACTGCACATAGTGGTTAAATATAATCTATAGCCTCCTCCTGTTTAGTCTGTTCCCAACGCACCCGGCCTACACTATAGTTTGGATCCATGAGAAAGAGCCGTAATATTTCATTACTTCCACACACAGTTATCATTACAAAACACTACTGACAGTCACCATGTCTTGTTTAGCGTCTGCTGCGTGAATGATAAGGTTTTCTGCTTTATATTTTCAGACTCGACTGGATTAGTATTTATAGTTGACTGAAAAATGCATTTTGGGTGTTTACTGAAGGCTTCAATAACATCTTAAGAAATAAAAAAGGCTGAAAAGTGCATAGAGTTAACTAAATAGTATAGTTTAAAATTAATTAAAGAAGTCATACTATGCTTTAGTCTGCTAGTATGCAAGATATAGTTATAATCTATGACACCCATGGATCATTTTGGATTTTTGTTTTGTTTTTTTTGTTTTTTTGTTTTTTGATGCACCGTTGTTCTAAAACTATTTAATAAAAGAAACAAGTCTGCTGGGTTCCAGGTTGGAAAATTTATGGAGTCCAAAGGGAGCCATTTCCTGTGCCATTTCCCCCCTACAGTATGTCACTGTACACATCATCCCAACAAAATGAGAAGGAAAAAACATTATAACATGGTTAAAAGCTATAAAAAGTTGATTTTGAATAATGAATGACAATAGTAGTTGTTGTAATAGTTGTAGTAGTAAATGAATAGTTTCGGGCTTCATAAACAATTTTCACATAGTAGTACTAGTAGTAGTATTAGTAGTACTAGTTGCCACGCTGCCAGGTTATCTGTCAAAAATAGCTGTATGAAAAACGTGTCATCTGAGAAAGACTGGGGTGAATCTTCAAGCATCCTCCATAGCGTGAGATGACAGTTTGTGCAGAGGAGAAGTGGGAATTGCAAGCCTTTGTGTTGGTCGCGTGTTCTCATGTGTGTATTTGTGAGTGAGTTTGTGAGTGGGTTAGCATGTCCTGGGGCGGTCCATGGCTCCCCCGCCGTCACCCGACGATACCGGATGGACAGGCGAAGCACTCCTGTCACTCCGTATCTCCATCACCTGCTCAATCCTTTCTCCTCTGCCAATCTGCTTCCCAGCCTCCTGCCACTTCCCTGCATGCTCACAAACACACACATCTTTTTACATGTTTCTATATATACCCATACATTTCTTAAGCTCCATCAGTATGTAATCAATTACTGAGTGGTGCTTGTATTTCCCTGTAACAAGAGGGGATTCACACTGCACAGGAAAAAGGGTCTCTGCAGGTGTCTGTATTAACAGGTTGGAGCCAATAGACGTGTGACATTTCGACTGCTATAATGAGCCTCAAGCTTGTTGTAGCGTCTCAAGGTGCAAAACTACAGACAGGCGTAGAACATATGGGATTGATGCATGCACGGAATCATGGCAATTATATTTAAAGTCAAGAGATGTCCAAAACTATTTATTCATGAAAGTTTTTCAAATGATTTTCCAGTGAAATACACGAATATACCATTATAACTACATATAATATTTTATGTTTGTAAACTACATGACCCCATATAGAAGATAATGGCCAATGAGATGGTGAAGTGTCTGATTGTTCTAATAACATGGCAGTGAAACTGAAATACAATATATTTTGAGTGATGTCCCTTTAGGGAAATTTGGCTGCGGGACTGCAGGAAGGTATTGCTCAAGTACCCATTTCCTGGGTGAGGACTACCTAGCCTAGTTCAAGCTGCATGTTTTGTGTTTGCATGGTTTGGGTTTTGGGTTTGTCCTGTTTAGTTGATGTGGTGGTCCCAAAGAATGGCATAATGAAATATAAACGTTTTAATAGCAGCAACTGTATGACATTATATTTTAGAATGGTTGATTTTGAGGATGTACACAGTTAGATTATTGATTATATCATTTGATGGACTGTAAGGATATGATCTAATTATTTTTACTGAGATAATCCCTAAAAAACATCAAACAAGATAATTATTCTTCTCAACTTTGCTCATGAATTCTTTACAATGAATATGTATCTCACTCCTCTTGTCTGATCTAACTGCAGATAACTTACAGTACAGTGGCAGTGGTTGTTGTGCAAAGACAGATCTTGTATCACATCCCAACAGTCTAAATTTTTAAAACCAGTCGTGCGGACTTCTTTATTTGTGTGCGAGAGATGAAAGATTCCCAGTGAAGCATGAGCCCTGAAGAGGAATGCGTGCAGAGCTTGTGTGAGAGATGAGGCCTGTTAGTTACAGCGTCTCCGTGGCGACTACAAAGGAGCAGGCGGCAGAGACATGCAGAGCTCCACAGGTGTGATGTCTGCGCTCCCCGTTCCAAATATCTAAACAAGAAGAAGTCTGGGAGCCAATATGTGTGAAAAGGAGAGAGAAAAGGCTTATAAGAATCTACACAGAGCCATATTGGTGTCATTCTTAGCAGGGACAACACATGCTGGTTTCTACCTCCTGTTGCCTCGCACGCCTCAGAGCAGTGACGGCAGTGTTACTCATTGGTGATTTAACAAAGCTCCATCCTATTAAAAGACTGACCCATTCTGCTCCTTATGTCTGTCTGGACTGGCGAGGTGTCACTGCAAGTCAGATGGTGAGCTGCATGACGCCTCACACTTGGGTTATGTATTTTTTTGTTTTTTTCTAGTGATATTTAAACCTACACACAACTAACTTTAAACCTACTCACAAAAGATGCTCTATGTAACTTTTCTGGTTGGGAGTCGGCTTACTTGTCGCCATGAGTGGACTCAGTGGACTCTTCACCTGAAAAGTTAGAGCAGGCTACTTTAACTTATTATTATTTATTTATTTATATCTCCATGTTTAATTATTTAATTGGCATCTCCATCCAATCCCAGAGTTTGTATTAATTTTGTTCCTATCATAAATTCAATAAATTGTGTTAAAACAAGTATAAACACATTTTCTGACCATTACTCCACCTTGCCAAACAAAATAACTACTACTCGCTGAAGAAATGCTGTACTTCTTTGCACCACTAGATGGAGTCACGAGCGATAACCTTGACGTTGCCGTTCTCTTTATAATTGGGAACGCCCTGTATTCTCTGTCATTGAGTCAGTGCATGTAGGCGTGCATAGTTGATGTCTTCCATTACTTTCCCACACAAGCCTTTGACAAATGAATCTAAACTACACATAACCTTTTTCCAAATCAGCAGCAGTGGCTTCTTTAACCACCTCTCACTCCATCCTCTCCTCTTTGTAGAGAATTGTTTTCAGTCTGATGAAGATGAGGTCAGTCTGAATATCAATCACTCAACGTAATTGTCCTTTAAGGAAGGCAAGGAGAGACTGTCTCTCTCCATCCATCTCTGTCTGTTTTGACCTGCTCTGTGCATGTGTCTGTGTGTGTGTGTGTGTGCGTGCATGTATGTGTGTGTGTGTGTGTGTGTGTGCTTGTGTGTGGGGGATACTGGGGGGCTTTCTCTTGAGAATACAGATAATGAAGTTTATTGGTGCTGTACCAGACACGTCCAAGTCATAATGTTACACAACAATACTAATGATCTCTATTAAGTAGCCTAATTTACTTGGGTCCAGGTATTAAGACCTGCACAGCATATAGCAAACTTGTATATAAGAAAATACAATGTAAGTAATGTTATAGTGTTTTTATTTTTTGTGCCATCATCTTTATTTGACATGATGATTATGCTGACTGGTTTGTTTTTTCCCTACTTTGAGCGGTTTGATTGATAACTATATAAAAATGAGTAGCAGTCTTTGAGATTTGCATATTAAAACAAGTAGCAACTTGCTCCACTTGCTTTTGGTTTGGTCAGTGGTGGATGAAATACTTCAGGCACAGGTACAGAGGCAAAACATTACTCAAGTAAAAGTATCACATGAAAAAATCTACTTCTCAAAGTATTTAAGTACCCATTCAAAAATGTACTCTACGAATAAAAATCAAAAATATTTCACTCTGGTGTTCTGATATTGATTAAATATGATACATGTTTTGGTCAACAGTAACAATATGAATACATTTCTTAATTTTTTCTAATACATTTTGTTTATTTTTGTTTGCTCAAAGCCGAAGCTTTAAGTCAAAAACTTTAGTCAGGATGTTACCACAAACATTGAACAAATAACCCCTCATGTCTATGAATATGACTTTTTACTTTAAGTCCAGTTAAAAATGTACTGAAGTAAAAGTAAAAATCCACTGCAAAATGTACTTACGTACAGATACCCAAAAATTCTACTTATGTACTGTACTTTACTTTATTACTTTTATTTTGTTACCTTTCACCACTGGGTTTGGTCTTTGCGGAACAGAATTATTGAGTATTGAATTCCCATATCATTCAGGCCTATTAGCTCCATAGCACATGCTTAGGTTACATGTTGTTAAATCAGTCTGCATTTGTCCAGCTCATAACGTTCTTATTATAAGTGCCCTCTCTAATGATGAGCCTTGTTAGCTTACGTCACCGTGGCTGTTGTCATATCTGATTCCTCCCTTCTTCACGGCTGTGTGTCATTACCCACTCATCTTTCTCCCCGTCGCTCAGAGCTGCTCCCTTCCCAGCGTGTGTAGGATATCATCTGAAGAGCCTTTGAGTCCAACAGGAAAAACCCAGGAGTCAAGGGAGGGCAGAGAAGAAAAGCGTTTTGTTGTTTGTTTGCGTTTTGCCTCCTCGCAGGACGCCCCGGACAACACTGGTGGGAATGAGAGCCTCTTAGAGTAGCCAAACATAACCCCTTTTATATTTCTCCACTTCAAAAGTATTTATCTTGCCCCCTCTGCCCGTTCATTTTGGGGAGTTGCGTCTCGGGATAGCGGAGGGCACCGTTAGGGGGGACAGTAATGACTAAGTCGGTAAAGGTAATGATAAAGTACCCGCTTTAGTCTCCACTTTTTTAGTCTCCACTTTGGCTGGAGGTTGCGGAGCTTTGAAAATTACAGTTGTTCGTGGGTTTTAGAGAAGGAGCTCCGCAGGCAGACACAGACAGAGAAGCATGTGGTCCATTACAGTTGATTCAGCATTGTTTTAAAAATTTGTATATGGAAAATAAAGAGACCAAAGGCATTCCTGATTATAAGCAACTATGTGTGCATTATGGGGTACTTCCTGGGCTGCGGACAGTTAGTTAAAGACTAATTTACAGTACACAAACATGTAAATATTCTGATTTACTTTAATTTACAAAAGGAAAGTTTTGAGTCACAATAACTTTTAATTGCCACAAACAACTTGCTTCATCGTTTGTTGCAACCATAGACTGTTTGAAAAAGTGGAGTAAGGGAGTGTCATGTCACCCATAACGTTCAGCTCCAGTCAAATGAAGCTTGTTGAGGCTAGAAGTTAAAGGGATAAATTGGAGCCGAGTTCCACATTTGGAATTCCAACCAAGAGTATGATAGCAACCAAAGAGCCAATCAGGAGCGAGGTTGTTGAAGGTAACACCTCTTCCTGTTCGCACCACTGGTTTGGTGCTTGGCAACGCTGTCAATCAAACCTGTTGCAAACACCACCAGCGAGTGATCTCGGGGAAAGAGGGCAGTTGATTTGTCTCTTATTAATGTTCATATCTTGATTTACAGACACAATAGCGAAATAAAAATACAACCATCATGTAGAGCGGGTTAATATGACCATTTCAAGACCAAAATGAAGAGCGTGACAACAGCATTTACGGAGAGAAGGTTTTCTAACGTAAAGTGAATTGGAGCCAAAGTCGATGTCAATGGAGCCAAAAGTGCGCCCGTGATCACTTCCTGTTTAGAACACGGCAGCAGGTTAGCTATCGCCATTTATATATACAGTCTGTGGTTGCAACATAGAAAAATGAACATAATGTGATATGAACACATGTGATACTAAATATAAACTATGATACAATAACGGATTGCATAGTAAAATAAATGCATGTGTTTGGACAGAGGGAAAAAGAAAGAGAAACCACAAGGAGAATTATGTATGCAAGAGCGCTAACCACTCTGCCACTGTGCATTCATTATTCATCTGAACATTTCTATTAAGTATTCAAAAGTGTAATATACTTTATGATAAACTACTTTTTTACTGTTGTTTTTTCTTTTTTATAAATGTATTTTATTCACAGAACATACTGAAAGTGCTATAAATAATTAACTACTGAAAGATTTACAGAAACAATGAGTCTGCTTCTTTATTTTTGCATTTTGTACTAAAGCACTTTTTCACATTGTTCTATCATTATTTTGAACCTCTCCCTTAGTTTTGCCTGATGGTCTGTGAGCTCATGAATTAAGAGTGACTTATATGAATGAACTTACCACAGATCAAGTTGTAGTGGTCGGTATTATTCCCATAGCGGCACTCTCCCTCCGCTTATGTTCTTCTGACTGGCTGTGTCTAGGCTTCTCTATATCGCCCCCTCTTGTCACTTCTGTCCCTGTCTCACCCACAGCGTTACACAGACAAAGGCCATGTTCACAGTGCGGACCAAATCTGATTTTTGGTGACCTAGATGTGATTTATTCAAGAGTGTTGGTGCAGTTCACGTCACATGCAATCCAGTCACTTACCGTCATGGCCCGCGCGTCTTTCGACCAAGTTTTAACAACAATAAAGAAAAAGAAGAAGGGATAATAGTTGTCAAGAAAAACTGAAGGAAAGAGATGACTCAACAAGAAGATCAGGGTGAAAAAGTAGATGGATTTTGCACTAAATGGCTTGGAACAGAACAGAAGCACTTAATGATGTGTTATGCGTTATCATTTTTAATATGGTGCAGGAATTTATGAATCTGACTCGAGCCAAATTCCTAAAGCAGTGATACAAATCCCGACCCAATTCTGTCATTTTTGTGCCCCTAAACCAAAATATGATGTTTTTGTTTGAAATTTCACCCTTAACAGCATATTACACAAGGGTTAGCCTAGCTTTAGAGTAATTTAATCCCTTACTGTTAGACGCTTGAAGGCAAGGTACTTAATGCAGAGCACAAGGTATATTTGCCCGCTGCATTTGACCCATCCTTTAATACCGAGGCACCAGGATAAACCTATCAGGAGCATCCAAGGACCTATCTCCAGGTTTGAGCTAAGTTAGGAGTGGACTACTTAGCTAGAGATTAGTCTATTATGAACGTTTGTAAGGTTTACTTTTGTCTCTATTTAAATATGCTTTGTCACTTTTCTGATGGAGGGTCCGCCATCTTTTTGTTTCCATGGAGATGTTATTGGCTTCCCTGGAATGTTTGGCATGTAACATCACAGTATGCTACATGCCAAACATGCTGTCTGTGGAGAGACAAGCCCATTCACAGAAGATTTCATGTTGGTTATTTATTTATTTATTTTAGGCAAAACAATAAAACAAACTCATGTGACAAACATGTGGTTGGCCATCCACCAGAAAAGTTACATAGCGCACCTTTAATTAGTAACTCTAATTTAGTCCTCTGTCAGTAACTACTTCGTTTCAAATGAGACTTGCGTTTAAAGAATCAATTCTTTCTCACTATTCAACAGGTGATGCTTTGGAGGAGCTCCATATTTCACTCCATTTAACATTTATCTTCAAACACAACAGTGCCTACAGATGCTCAAAGACGCACAAAGACATAATCAAAGCTTCTTAAAATAATACTTAAACACAAAACAAGCCGTTCTCATCTCCCACAATTCCTCTGCCGTAAGCCTCTCTCTTCTTCTCCGTCTTTAGACTTTGCTGTCAATAACCAATTGTGTGGCGCCCCCTCCCACAGCCCTCGCCCTCCACTCTCCTCCCTTTGTCCACCATTGATCGCGGCGTGTTCAAACATTGTCGGAAAAACACAGGCTGTCATTCTGCCAGTTTGATGAAAAAGGAGGCAGACAAACAGAGACAGAAGATTTCAGGAGGAGTTGACTTACACTTAGAGTTCCTATGCAATGTAGGATGAGTGATAGTGACATAGCTTAATTAAAGCAATGTGGGTAGTGACAGTAATGATACACAAGTAGCACAGTATATAGCAGGTATTTACCTGAATGTTTTATGTCTCAAGTAGGTATGTCAGTGTTATAGGTCCTGTATTAAAAGGACACTTGTGAGCTTTAAACCATGTTACAATGCCGTTACCTCCTCAAAAACATACCTGAGTATTATTAGTGCTTTATTAGTCTGTTTACATCTCCAAAGCTCAAAATGCTCAGCTCCACCTTGTGATATCATGGTGTTAGGATTGAAGTTTATAGCTATCTTTTATACTGCAGTAGAGATTGGCATTTGGAATCCAAATTATTCTAGTGAAGGTGTATGGAGTTTAAAAACACAGTGGAGCACTTCCTATATCACCACATGACAATACAAGGTGGAACAGAGTGTTTTGTGACTGAGAGAAGAACTCAGCCTAAATATACAGGGTGTGTGTGTATTAAACATATGTGAAT
Source organism: Periophthalmus modestus (assembly GCA_019594935.1). NCBI lineage: Eukaryota > Metazoa > Chordata > Actinopteri > Gobiiformes > Gobiidae > Periophthalmus > Periophthalmus modestus. Next base: position 26,114,536 of record JAIEZT010000441.1, read on the forward strand.
GAAACAAAACCCAACTCCAGGTATGTCTGTGAATGTATGTGATGAAGAAACTACATTAATTTACATGGTCACTATTACTCCAACATGGGGCCAGCTGAAATTTGGATTGAAGAATGTAAAGTTAATTTGACATGCAAAGCCAGATAAAAAAGCACTTTAGATCTGATTTAACTTTTTGGAGAATAGATGAATTGAAGTCAGTGTAATCCTTCATTTGTCTTTCAATAGGATATGACCCGAAACTGGGCTAGCAGGTAAACAAAGTCAGGTCAGTGTCGGGCTGTAACTCCTCCCTTAGGGCAGGACTAATCTAGTTCAGGGCGGCATAAATTCTAACTCCTAAGACCACCGGATGGCAGTAAAAATGTCTTAATTCCAAAAACAGTGTCCAGATGTCTACGATTTGAAACCAGATTGAAAAATGACAAATTGCTTCTAAAGCTGTCACAAATACTATCTTTTGCATATCGGTTTTATAGTTGCAATTTCTGATTAATCTTAAGATCCCTCACCTAGATCTTGGTTTTGTATTTTTTTTCACTATGAGATCAATCAAATTTGAACTTAGTTTCTGTTTCTATTAATTTTGGATGTATTCACAAGTTGAGTCTTGGCTTAGATTTTTTTTTTTTTTTTTTGTCTTAAGATAAAGTTCTGAGTCTTGTTTTTAACCAGGTTTTGTCCTAAATGGTAAATAGCCACATTTTTATATAGCACTTTTCCACATTCAGGGCACTCAAAGGGCTTGGCATCAATGAACCACTCACCCATTCACACACACATTCATACACCAGTGTACACAGACACTGCGGGCAAGGTGGATTAAGTGCCTTGCTCAAGGACACAACAACAGAATTCATCTGAGGGAGTTGGAATCGCACCACCAACTTGTGGGTCAGTCAATTTGACCGCTCAATCAGTGATGTTTGTGTCGACAGTGGGATTCGAAACGCCAACCTTCAGATCAGTGGACTCGACCAACTGAGCTACTGTCGTCTTAATTAATATACTGTTGTTAAGTTGTGTTTAAGTTGTAGATTATTACTTTTTTGGTCCTAGTTTTGTCTGTCCCTGCTTTCTTCTTTTAGTGTCTATCCTTGGTATGTGAAAGCCAAATATTATGTACTTGTACTCGATGTGAAAAGTTTCAGAATCATTCCATTAAAACAGTGGTTAAAATGTGACTTACTTAGACTTCCCCTTTCAGACTTGGTTCTCCTTGTCCCCTCACTCTGGGATAATGGAGTTGTGGCGTTTAAAGTGGAACCTGTGTTTTTAGGGCAACGCACGCAAACATCCATCAGACCTCAGCAGCCGGCAATTTGTGCAGAGTGGAGGCGCCTTAAAAACAAGAACAAGTCCTTCTCCATGCAGCTGCAGTGTTGCCTTTTATTACTGATAATGATAGGCAGTTCAGAGCAAAGGCTTATGGGTATGCTCTTTCTTCAAAATATCCACACGCAAAATGACAACCTATTGTTAGCCAGTACATAGTCAGGCATTCTTATTCATGCATGCTGAAGACAGTGCAGCGGACACAGTGGAAGTGACAGGCCGCTCTGTATGCAACTTTAAACGCTTAATTTAGATGAGGCTCAGATAGGGTGGAGCTGTTTTGGATAGGCAGTTCAAACTCTGATGTGTTTTTAGAGTCAGCAAAATGAACTATTTAGTACTAAGCTACCATAACTTCAATAAACATGAAACTGTGCTTAGTGCTGTGAAAGATAGTCAGTATTGGTCATTTTAGTGATTCAGGTGGGTTTAACCAATAACAGAGACGAGTGAACGATCTGAAGAAGCATTTTCTGATGGAAACATAGCATTTTGAGCTTTTGAGATGTAGGCAGACTAATAATAAAGGATTACTCAAACATGTGTGAATGAACTAAACACAACTCCAGGTATGTTTTTGATGAGGTAGCACCATTATAACATGGCTAAAAGAATCCACTTGGTGTAATATAGGACCTTTAACTTAATTTTGGTAAACAATCACATATCTGTTAAAACCTTTAGATTTTAATATCAAATGCAATGCTACTGTAAGAGTACTCTATATAAGTTTAATTTAAATTGCCAAACCATACTAACCACTGGGACTTGTTGCCTAGAAACTATTTAAAGCCTATGTAGTTTCTGACAGAGACAGCAAAGTGCCGAAAGGCCTACATGTTCTGGTTGAATTGCTGTATTATTTTTATGTTCCCTCTAGTGTTAAGGTCAAAAAGGTTTGAATAAGGGTTGAATAATTGCTTCACATTTCCATCCATATTTATAATGTTGCATGGTTGAAACAAATGTTACTTTGTTTTCTAAAGGAACCTAGTTACTGATAGATTTTTTTTGCCAGAAGAGAACAACACAGAAGTACAAAGCAGGTATGAATCATTCAAAAGGTTTTGATGGATAAAGACAGGCACATGTCAAAACAAACTGTCGAGTATCCAATCATATTTATCTTATGTGTCCTGTCAGCATCTCTTATAGACTTTTATGTCTTTAACTTTGAAGGATAGGATGAAAATGTTGTGTTGAAGTACTGTTAAAATAAAGTAGATTACATAAATCCCAGTGGCATACCTCCACCAAGGCACTGTTTTGATCTTGCAATGTTAATCTGTTTATTGTAAACCTAGACTCAGGATCAGGGTCCATCTTTAAAGGGCGATATATAACGCTTTTTTCTAATCTGTTAATGTTGTTAATAATGTTGTTTCCTCATCAGAAAGATACATGGAGTTGTGTTTTGTTTCATTCACACCTTTAACACACAAATCCTGCATATTTAGGCTGTATTCTTCGCTCAGACTGAAAACACTCTATTCCACCTTGTGATGTCATGTGGAAATAGAAGAAGTGCTCCATCGTGTTTTTAAACTCCATACACCTTCACTACAATCATTTGGATAACTTGAGCCCTGGAATTGTCAAACTCTACTGAACTAAAGTTAAAAGGAGCTGTTGAAAATCACTGTATATGACATCACAAGGTGGAACAGAGCATTTTGAGGTTTCTGACGTAGAACGACTCACAATAAGGGGTTGCTCAAACATGTGTGAATGAAACAAAACACAATTCCAGGTATGTTTTGATGAGGCACCAGCATTATAACATGGCTAAAAACTCACAGGAGTCAATTTTGCATAATCTAGGAATTTCAAGTCAGAATCATAAATAATGAGCAAAAATACATTTATTGTGTGTAGCATTGTCGATATTATCTGTATCTTTTAGGTTACTTTTCTCTCAGTATTTGCCTACTCGGGGTTACCAACATAATTAATAGTAAGATTAAAAATGTAGAGAAAATTAGTGCAGTACAGTAATCCGTTTTAATTTGACGTTTGAATGCAATATTGAGCGTATAAGTGCTATTACATATCATGCTTATGAAACCCTAAAACATGATTAACTTGAGTAATTATCAACCCACTTTTCATATTTAGCAGCGCTGTGCCTGTGGGTGTGTTCAGTTCATCTCAGGGTCACAGCCTCGTGAATAAATGCAGTTAACAGAATCTACTGGAAGAGCAGACAGATACAAAATGACGCTTCAACCAGAACTTGACCTGGGCCCGGAGCAGCTGTTGTCCTACAGTTCAGTCCAATACACGCAGTTTCCAAGCACTCTCTACTGCCACCTTGGGCCATACGAGGAAATGCAACCATAACTCAAAAAGATGGGAGCTTTTAATAGTAAAGCATATATGTAGGGCTGTTTTTTTTTATTAAAGAAATTACTAGGTTAACTAAAGATAAGCTTTGTGCGTTGATTCATTGTCTAAAATAGTAAATATTATGGTACTGATAAAAGCTCTCAAAATGATTAGGTAGTTTGCAGCAGTGTTGAAAAAGTGAGTTTGTCCTTACGGCGTTTAAAGTGTACACATTTTATTTTGTTGTATCTGCCCCACTTTTCAAAATGTTCCATAATTTATTGTTATTATAAATATTCTTTTGATTTGTTTTATTTATAGTGATTGTCCCAGCTTTTTTGGCATGGGTACTGTCTCAACCTGTCTGTCACTAAGTCTGAAATCCTATTTAAATCCTACTTCCTCAGTGGTGCTTGTAGCTGTACCACTGCTGACTGGGTAAGACGGAGTGGGGGGTGGGAGGTACGGCACTGTCCTAAAATAGATGATGGTATCTTCTTAAGTAGTTTCTCTTGTTCCCCAGTTGTAGAATAACAGATCAGTTCAGGTCTTGATACATTTTGAAGACTAAATGCTCTGGGCTCATTGTCTGAAAGCAGCCATCTCTTTGGTCGGTCCTCAGTGAATGTGTTAAAGAGATTGGAGAAGTTTCTTCCTGTAATCGTGCCAGTAAGCCGCTAAGAATATCAGGAAAAAGTTAAAATGTTTTACTGGTTCATTCCTCAAACTTTTAATATTTTATTTACACAAATGAGTCATGGCGCTCAAAAACTACTCAGGAGTGAATAAGAGATTTTGTACTTGTGGATGGGTTATTTTAGGCTACAAGTGAACATTTTGTCCTTAACTTTGACATATTAAAACCAGCAAACTAATGTATTTAATACTGAAAATACTATTCAGGTAGAAAGATGAATGTTGTTGCATACTGGCTTGTACTTATAATACTATACATTTTAATTAAAGGTGTACTACATGCACAGCTTTCCAGGTCGTGGGTTCCCCTGCTTGTCTCCAGGGAGATGTTATTTCCTTGCCCTGTATGTTCCACAGTATGGCATTGAACATCTATCTCTGAAGCAAGAGACGCTATCAGTTTCACAAGAAAAGTTATATAATGCATCTTTAAAAATTAAATTACAGAAATAATTTGACAGCTGCAACTAGATGATATGCCAATTTCCCAATACTGTTATATTTCTGCGTAAGTTGCATTTATTTCACTTTGACACTTCTGGCATCTGACAAGTGGACCCGCCCTTGCCAGTTTCAGTCTTCTCTGGTTGAATTCACATTAAATTTATGAGCTCAACATGGTCTCTTCATCTGGAGGGTCAGAACATTAAGATTTTATAAGAACCTGAGAGAACCGCGAGCGAATCTCTGCAGAACCCAACCATAAATGTCTGGTACTAAATAGAGAGTGTATTGTGTGATTTATAAGGTATTCGGTATGCATTATGCTATATGGGACAGATAATTCTTTATGGGCCATGGGCACTTTATAAAACTATTATTACCTGTATAGTTCACCTGGATTTATGGCTCCGCTGCGGCGACCAGATGTAGCCAATAAGACGATGGCGGCATTGATAAAGTGTCGCGGGATTCGCTTGTCATTATTGAAGTAACAAGTTGGGGGAAGAGAGGTCAAGAAATACTATGTCCTTCGCGAGAGGAGAGGAGAGGCTGTGCCAACGGGGAAGTGTCAGATCGGAAATGTCACGAGATAATGTGCGATCAACGGGAGCAGACTTGGGAAGGTCAGCCTCTCTCCTCTCCAGCTGAGAACTATAGACACAGAAAGAACCACGGAGTCTGCATTGACCAGATTAGTGGCAAAAACCAGGCAGGGAAAATGTCACACTATATGTTGTCTGTTTACTGTCAGCAACTTAAAGAAACAACTTAAAGAAGCAACTTAAAGCAGCACTATGTACACTTTTGAACTTTCAGGCTCCCCTACTGGTGGACACTACTTATAATATTTCACTTCCTTTGCAAAGTGGTACTCAATTATAGTTGTTGCATGGCTATACTTAAAGGGCCCATAGTATGCTATTTTATGATCTATGTTATAATGTTGTTTCCTCATCAAAAACAGACCTAAAACATACATATCAAACCTTCCATATTTAGGCTGAGTTCTTCTTTCAAATAGAAAATATTTTCCACCTTGTGATGTCAAGTGGTAATCCACTGTGTTTCTAAACTACAAGAGTCCATTGTGAAATATAGGACCTTCAAGTAATCATCATTGTTTTTAGTTGGCATTAGGGGATCCGTACTTGCAAATATTAAAGATGCTGATTTGTACTGTCTTAAAACATGAAAAACAGAACACTATTCATTTTAAACAGTTTGCAGTGGTCCAAGGTTATTCCTCACTTACCTTATGCATTCTGAGCATCTTAGTTATTAACTGCTGAGAGTTTGTAAGCGCTTGTCACTACTCTCAGAGGCCAGAAGGGAGTTTTGCTGGGCCGGTAAAATTAACAACAACTAGCATTTTAATGTGCATTTCCTGATCATCTAGCAATAAAATACTTTCTAATTAAATGCAGACAGTACATAGCTGGCATATTTTGACCTCAGGAGCTGCTTATACAAAATACCTATTCTGGGGCAAGATAAATTTTGTTTAAATACATGGAAGAAATCATTTTAAATACTACATTTTATGCTGTAGACAGTGTAGAAATATGGTTAATTGGTTTTGCATTTTGTAGCGGGACAAGCTAACAGATTTTTAACAGTACACACTTCCAAATCGACTTTAATCTATCTTTAAAATGGACTTTACCAGTGTGACTGCATACAACTCAAGTGTGTGACAGTTCTGTGGCCTGCAGCGATACAAAGACACAAGACAAGCCGTCACACACACTCTCCTCCTGCAGGGACTCGATGGCTTATTGATTCCCCAGGGACAAACTTGTCATTTTGCCTTTTTCTTACTTCCTCGACAGTAAGGTCAAAGAGCGGCGCTTTAGGACAATAACAACTCAAGTGGGTCTTGACTGGAACAAAGGTGCTTTTAAAGGACATAGTTTTGATCATGTCTTTTCTTTTCTGTGTTTTTTGCAGAGACGACAGACTATAGCGACGCAGACACCCTCCCCGACACGTACCCTTCGGCACCAGCAGAGCCTCTACCTGAATTCCTGCTTGAACCTGAAGATGCTTTTATTGTGAAAAACCGACCTGTCCAAATGAGGTGCAGGGCGTCGCCAGCCACACAGATCTACTTCAAATGTAACGGAGAATGGGTCAATCAGAACGACCACGTGACCAGAGAGAGCGTGGACCAAGTCACAGGTACAACAATGTGAACCAACATTTTTATAATTATGAACAGTGGTAACATAGTCATTGGCACAATACATCTTAAAGTTTTTATGTAAAGGTCATAAGATTCTTTTTAGAAATTGAGGATGTTTTTAGTAAATTGAAACTACAACATGTCTGTAAAAGTAAATTGGGTATAAACTAAGATCAAGATTACAAGATTAAAACTCGTAGTAAATCTGGACCTATACAGGACTTTAACCAGACCTAAAGTTGGTCTAAATTAGGATTCACTACATTTGCAGTTATTGTTTCAGATTATATTTTACTCATGACATATGATATAAACATGTATTGCATCGCACATGTGTCACCGTGTTTTTCACAGACATAAACATCATCTTCAATTACAAACATCGTTCCCAACTACATAATCCATTAGCTCCTATAGGGTTTTATGTCCATGTTAACTGCACTGGCTGACAGCCAATGCATTATTTATACCCTGAATGAAAAATATGCCCCACTAATCTTACTTCTCTCTCCTCCATCTCTCTCTCATTCTCTCCCATCCCTCTCTCTTTCATTCTCTCTCATGGTCTCACCTTCCCCTCTCTGCCCCCCCCCCCCCTTCTATCCTACACAGGGCTGGTGGTGAGGGAGGTGGACATTTCCGTGTCTAGGACTCAGGTGGAGGAGTTGTTTGGGTTGGAGGATTACTGGTGCCAGTGTGTGGCATGGAGCTCGGCTGGCACCACAAAAAGCAACCGTGCCTATGTCCGCATTGCATGTAAGTAACTAAACAATAGTGTTCTGATATTTTCCCGAGAACTCATAAGAATTTGTTTGATCTAACAAAATTTGCTATTTTTTATGACAAAACATGTATAAACATTTAAGAAAATTGTATTTATTTACCTTGAAAATGCATGACAATATAAGAACTACAGTTTAAGATTTGAGTATTAAAAACACCTTATTACCAGTGTAATAGTATATTTAGGCTAGACAAAACAAATCCAGAGGTTGGCAATATACAATGAATAAGACAGTATGACAAAGGAGCGTGTTAGTGAGATTCTTTGCTTCAAACTACACCATAAATTATAATCACTTTATAGGGGCATCCTGTACCTATTATGTTCAAAGACAGTTGTAATAAAGTGGTTATTTGGGTTGCCGTTACAGTTCTGTCATCTGGAACCAATCTCCTTTGACCTCTGGGATGGCATTTCCTTCCACTGAACTGTTGCTTAATGGATATACGTTCTCTTTAGTTGGTTTTGTTTGATAATCCTTTGATAACTGTTCAATTTCAGAACAGCTTGTCACCACCTGCTTGTCTCCATGAAGATGTTAACACTTTGCTTAGAATGTTCCACAGTATGGCATTAAACTTAAAGCAGACCTATTATGCAAAATTGACTTTTCAGAGCTTTTAACCATGTTATAGTTGTTTCCTTTTGTCATTTACCCTCTTTAAATCTTTAATCACTTATTTTCAGGACACCATATTGCCTGTTTTCACCACCACCGGCAAACGCTCACTGCTCTCTAGTTACTTTGTATTTCAATTTTATTTTCTTAATTGATGACACACATAGGATTCGGCAGCGTTGTGTAGTGATTTTGATACAAATGAAAAAAATCCACTACTTGCTAGCTGCAGATCGCAGCTATCCATAAAAGGGGACGACGGGTGTATGGCTTTTTACTGTGATGACGTTTACAGCGACATCAACTCCCATTGGACACCACAGTTTCTAATGCGGAAGTCAGCAGATTGTTTCTTTTTTTTTTTTTTTTTTACGTTGTTTTAAATGAATATTGTGATTTAAATTTAAATGACAAGTTTAATACCATATTGTGGTATATTCCGGGCAAAGCAATAACATGGAGACAAGCCGGCGTAAGGCCCTCCACCTGAAAAGTTACATAGTGCATCTTTAATTATGTTACCATTGAGAGCAGACAAAAGAACTGATATTGTTGGTTAAAACCTGTTGTAATTCTTTGGTATTTATTCAAATGTAACATAAGAAAAGACCAAATAATCTACTTCCCTCTGAAAGCAATTCAACTTCAGTCACCCTTATAGTCATAGATTCATATAACAGTGGGATTTGAAAACCACGTGCTTGTCTTTTTCCTTGTCATATGTGTCAGCCTAAGTATATGCAAATTACCCCCATGCTGTAGCACTCTGCCAGGGCTCTGGTAATGTATATGCTGCAGTGTGAGTGACAGTGTTTATGGGAGCACAGAACAATAAAGACAGCCTTCCAGAACAGCCCAAGTCAATGTGATAAACACTCTATAGGCATGTTATGCTGCCAGTTTACTTTTATTGAATTGGTAGCAACATGAGACTTGAAATGTATCACAATTAGTAGCAATAAAAAGACTAACATAAGTTAAATTCTATACTACGATAATTCCAGACAAAGCTATAACATCTTCTGGATACGAGCAGGTGGCAGATCCACTTACACAATGGACCTGTAAAAGTGCTTACAAAAGTCGTACGGGTCTAGAAATATGGCTAAAAAGGGTATAGAAATATTGCGGGGAAAAAAAAAAAAAACTATTGTGTTTCCTACTCATGTCAAAATGCTGAGGTAGCTTTTATGTCTTTTCTTTTAGACCTGAGGAAGAACTTTGAACAGGAGCCATTGGGGCGAGAAGTGCGTCTGGAGCAGGAGGTTCTGCTGCAGTGTCGCCCCCCGGAGGGCATGCCAGCCGCCGAGGTACACACCCACTTCCATTATTCCCTCATTCCATAACAAAGCTCTATGGGTGTTATATGAAGCACAGGCTACTTACAATTGACAGATGAAAGGCAAATTATGAAAGGCAGAATTATTATAAATGTGTAAAACAGATGTTGGCGATCACAGGAGAGCTTTGATTTGTTTTTGTTATATTTTTTATAAATTAACTCCTCTTTGCGCCGTCTTCAAGTAATTTCTAAAGAGCCGCCAAGCACAAATTAGTCACATACTGGCTGGGGTTGTGAAATGCAAATAAGGCATCATTCAACGCTATTGTAAAATCACTGCAGGTTCATGGTGCTTAATCAATTTACATGCTATTGTAAATGTTCGTATTTACCTCATTCCATTGTGTATATTAATAGCATGCAAGAAATTAGCAACACAGGATAAAAAAAACGCCTAGAAAAATGGAGAAGGCGTTTGATGTAAATATAATTAGCACCGAATACCTTTCCAGCTAACTGCATACATTTGTGCTATACATATTTCTTACACAGTTTTTTATTACATTGTGTTACTGTTGCTATCTGTTATTAAGTCTTTATTACTTTTCTGCAAATGGTTACAATTGGTGTACTATGCAACTTTTCTGATGAAGGGTTCGCCACCTGCTTGTCTCCATGGAGCTGGTATTGCTTTCCTTGGAATGTGCCACCATATTAACATATCAAGATAACAAGAAATTTCACTATAGAACCATTTATAGGTCAGAGCTATGGGGCGGCCTTGCACACATTCAGAATGCATGTTTTTCAATGTAACTTTGATAATAAATGCTATATAGTGAAAAAATACAGGTAAAGAAGAAAAAAAAAAATCCATGGAGACAAGAAGGTGATAAGAAGAACCTATCCGCCAGACAAAATAGTGCACCTTTGAAATGAGTAATGAAGTATAAAATGTACATAAATGATTGTAATGGAGGACTGATGCAGAACTGCATTCTGCCTAAACCAGTAATGAAGCAGGACCAGGCCAGGACAAAACAATTTGTAAACTGTAACTAAATGTGAGAGTAGGGATAGCATACTAGAACAAACATGTTTTACTCGTTTGTTTGTTGTTCTTTTTTTTGTCCACAGGTCGATTGGTTGAAAAATGAAGACATCATTGATCCCTCGCAGGACCCTAATTTCTTAATCACCATTGACCATGATCTGATTATCAAGCAGGCTCGGCTCTCTGACACAGCCAACTACACATGTGTGGCTCGAAATGTGGTAGCCAAGCGACGTAGTAGCACTGCAACACTTATCGTATATGGTAACAACTCTGCTTAATAATCAGGAGCTGTACTTTCACTGATTAGTGCATTGTTAACAGATTTTTTTCTATAGTGAGTGGAGGCTGGTCATCATGGACTGAGTGGTCAGAGTGTAATGCCCGATGTGGCCAGGGGTGGCAGCGACGCACACGCAGCTGCACCAATCCCACTCCTCTCAATGGAGGAGCTTTTTGTGATGGTCCACCTGTGCAGAGGGTCACCTGCACCACTCTATGTCCAGGTAGGAATCATTTTAAGTATAATAGGTAGTAGGATGCACCTATTCAGCCTGTTCTGTTCCAATACTGATGCCAATACCCCATATAAAATGATACCACTGCAGAGACTGAAATGATCCAAATGCGTTTTTAACTGCTATTTATTATTTAAAGTAACCACAGAACAGCTTTGAAAATATACAAATTCAATATTAAGAGGTGTTTTGGCCAAACATTGGCCAGTCAATCAACCAAAAAGGGATATTGATTGAACCGATATCTTGGGAACAGTATCCAGTCCATAAAAATATTCAGTATTGGCACAGATATCCGATACTAGTATCATATTGGTGCATCCCTAATAATGAGCTATTCTTTACATTGCTTACGTACAGATAGCTAATTATACTACTACCTGTAATTTCCTTGACGTGGAAAAAAATTAAGATAACCTTTGAAACAGTTATAATAGCATAACCATAGTAGTGTTGTCACGATGCTGACATTTCAGACTCAATTCTGATATGAAGGAATAGACTTGACAACGATTCCGATACCTCTATCAATAAAAAACACTTGATTAGACAATAGAATATAATTTTCAACATTAGCATTTATATTACCATGAGGCCTTATATCTGTGTAATCCCTCAGTGGTCCAGGTAGGCTCCATAGTGGTCCATGGAGCTATGTGGTTTTATACTTTTTCTGATACAGCTCAAGATGACTTTGTATTGATACTAGTTTTAGCATAGATTAGTATGTGATTTTTGATGCATTTGACAACCCTAAACCATAGACAGAATTGTGTAATGTGGAATAATTTAAGCAAATTCAACCAAATGACCTACAACCTCAGAAATTCATAAAATCCAAAATGGGTTATATGTATGTATATATATACACTTTAAATGTATTCAAGCTGTAGTCATCTAAATACTAACACTTATATAGTTACACAAATATATAGTTATAATTACTTACCTGACTATCCCCCAAGTCTATTACCTGTCAATTTGTCTGTTGCTATTTCTTGACAATATTAATCTTGAATTTTTAGATGCAATGGTGGAGAGAACAAACTGTGATGGATTCTTGGTGTCCTAAATTGGTCATTACTTCATATTGTGTGTCAGACCATCGTAATTGACTGCAAAAATAATGACTTATTAAACTCAACCAGGAAATGTTGTTTAGCTTCCAATGCTCCATAAAGGCGTACAGATATATACATGTCTAAGGGACCTTTGCCATTATTACTCCACTATTCAGATAAAAGACAGCTACTTGTACTAAGCTTAAATACAAGAAGCAGGAAAAGTAGATTCCCAAATCCGCTGTAGTCAAAGGAACACGCTCCAAAAGTGTTAAAATAAAAAGATGGATTGAGTGGGGAAAGACTTGACCCCATTTATCCACTACAACACAGCACATTTGAGGCGTGTATTGGCAAACTTGGGTTTATTCCAACTCTAAAAAAAGTAAATAAAAACATGATCTTTCACCTGTACCATAGTGACTCATATATTTGGTGTTATTCTTCGCAGTGGACGGAGGCTGGACAGAGTGGGCAAAGTGGTCCGCCTGTGGAACGGAGTGCACCCATTGGCGCAGCCGTGAGTGTCAGGCCCCCCCACCCAAAAACGGAGGGAAGCACTGTAGCGGCAGCATGATGGAGAGCAAGAACTGCACTGAGGGGCTGTGTGCACGCAGTAAGTCACGCACACACTCTATTTGAACCAGTTACTGTTCAACTGTTAACACCACCACGCTGCCGGATCGAATGTGTTACAGTATTAATACAGTACAATACTCTCAAAGCTGCACTGTATCACTGTTTTGGTGAAGGGTCTGTCTTTAAATGTTCTGTAGTATGGCATTAAACATATCTGTCTTGCATTTATTTATTGCAGACATGTTTAATTGCCAAAAATGTAGTGGCATTGCACCTCTTGTTTCCAGAGAGATAAATACATTTAACCACATATTGTAGTTTATTTCTAGAAAAAATTACCAAGCAGCTTTTGGACCCACCTCCAGAAAACTTGCATAGTGTACCGTCAAATAATTGGCTTTCAAAGTACAACTTGATGAGCGTGACTAAGGACATAAATCAAGTATAAGGCAGGACTTAATGGAACAATTTGACTAAACCATAACTGAATATAGTTTTAATCTAGACTTACAGGGTGTCATAACTGTGCCTATTTACAAAAAACCCAAGTAAATCCCAACAGTTCCCGCCCCACAATTTGAAAACCACTGAACTTGGAGACCCTTCATTCCATTTTTGCTTGCAGTTGACCATCTCTATAATTGCTTTATTCTTAAATCCATCCACATAGTGTTTTACATAAGGTCTGATGAGGTTGTGCAAAAGTGGGCTGACCATGGAAACATAATTCATTACAGAAATGGTGAAAAGTATGTTTTGGAGTCAGCCTCTGGGGTCAGTCCTCTAACAGCATATCAGCTCCATCAGGTGCATGATAAATTGATAAAAGCAAAACCTCCTGGCGCTTCTGATATCTTGAGTTGTATTGCATTTCAAAGCCATTCGCTCCATAACAGTATTCCCGGGGTGCATATCTGTAGCAGTAGACTGATGAAAAACTGAACTGAGTGATGCGGAGGGAGACATGAAAGGTAACATACCCCCCCTCCCCCTCCCAAAAAAAAAACTTAGTTACAGCATTATTGGAACAGTTTTCGGTTCACAAACAGAAAAAGCCACATCTTAAAAGTTGCACAGATGGATGGAAGAGGGAGAGACGGAGGAATCAGAAGGCTAAAAGTGCATATGGAGTGGGTAGCTAGCATAACATCAGAAAATTAGTGCAGGGGAAGCAGAGGAGAACATATGAGGGTGACTCAGGCTGACACCCAATGTGCAGTCCGCGATGATCCGAGAGGAATCCAGCTGACAGACTATTACACTCACCCGGATTCACCAGAGCAGCCATACATTAAGCCACGAACTTATATCACATATACATAAGACACAGGCATGAATCTAAAGAACAGATTTACAAGGGGCTGTGCATACTTATATCTAGAACTCCTCTAGGCTAAACCAGGTCTAAGCCAGGACAAACAATGAGTATATGCCATGTTATAAATAGAACTATGTATGTAATTCAGGTGTAAATAGTAGGGCTGCATGAGTGGAGGAAAAGCCAATTGCATTTTTTCTGACAAGCAGTGGTGGAAGGTAACAAAGTATTGTACTTAAGTAGATTTTTTAGGTATCTTTTTAAAGTGAATACTTTTTGCTTTTACTTCACTACATTTCAAAGCAAGTATTTGTACTTTCTACTTCACTACATTTTTTAACTGGACTGAAAAGTAAAAAGTACTTTTTCTATCACTTGAGGGATTTTTAACAGGTTTGCGGTAACATCCTGACTAAAGGTTTTGAGTTCAAGCTTTGGCTTTGAGCAAACAAAAATAAGTACACAAAATGTATAAGAAGAACTAAGACATTGAGTTGACTTTGAAATACTTTTACTTTTTACTCTTAAAGTATATTAAATACTTTTCTTAAGTAGTTTTTTTTTTTTTTTCTTCATTTGATACTTTAAGCAAGTAACAAAATTGAGTACTCCACCACTGCTGACAAGCATTACTAGATTGGCAATTTATGTTTCAAAAGTTGGAGTCCGTTCAGAGAGCACATTTCATACACAAATTAACATTTGAGAGAGGACGGAAATATGGACTGAAAAACCAATAATTTCTAGATTACAGGGTTAACAAGATTTTTCCATAAAAAAGGATATTTAGTTTTTTGCAGAGGACATTTTGAATAATTGTAGCTTTTGTGATTTCATAATTGCACTTGTTCAAATTGCATTTTAGATTTGATTGTAATATGTTGTGTGGCCTGAGTATCTTTGTAAATTAGGGTGAATTTACCCCCATGCTAGAATTGGAAAACTGCAAAAACAGTGCTTTTAAAAACATACATTGTCAGAGGCTTACAATTTACTCTTTGTACAGTAGTGTTTTCAAAAGCTACATTTATATTAGTGCAATCCATCAATAATATATGTAGAGTAGGTCAGCTGGTAGAGTGTTCATACTCTACTCTGAAGGTTGTTGGTTTGAAACCCGCTCTTGACATAAACATCATTGGT
Organism: Periophthalmus modestus; assembly: GCA_019594935.1. NCBI lineage: Eukaryota > Metazoa > Chordata > Actinopteri > Gobiiformes > Gobiidae > Periophthalmus > Periophthalmus modestus. The sequence goes on from JAIEZT010000441.1 coordinate 26,129,876, forward strand.
AAAGCGGTCTAGCTCCCACAGATGAATACTGTTGTTGTGTCCTTAGGCAAAGCACTTAACCCACGACATTCACCTTGTGTGAATGTGTGTGTCACTGGATGAGTGCTTCCTTGATGTAAAATGCTTTGAGTGCCTTGAAGGTGGAAAAGCGCTATATAAAAATGTGACCATTTAGCATGTAGAGTATGGTGACAAAAAAGAGTAAGACCCAAACTAGCACAATTATCTCAAAAAGGAATACCACAAAACCAGCACTGTAAAAGGACTTAATATTTTACATGGTGGAAAAGCATGGAGCTAAGCACAGATTTAGCAGGTGCACTCAGACATACATGCTAGTCGTGACACGAGCAGAGCAGCTTCAGTAGAGACACTGCAATTGGGTTGGACCAATCTCAAGAGGGCACCAAGGCTACACGGAAAAAGTCTGTTACATTACCAGCCCTGTTATTAATTCATCCTCTGTGTTAACATCCCTTTAGACTGTAGCGTTCATAAAGAGTTCATGTGTGTGGTTAAAATGGGTATCTGTGTGTTAGACAATTTGCTATCTGAACCTATTATAATAAGTATTGGCATTGGAGTAAATGGAGCCTAGCCTGGCAACTATGGGCTTTAGGTGGAGTATATCATGGACACTGGACAATTAGTAACTGTCAATGTTTAGTTAATAGGCCAATTACTGATTTTATAGTTTTGTATTGTATTGTTTGCACTGTGTAAATATCTTGTTTGTCTCCATGGAGATATGAATCTTGTTTTTGCTGAAATGTTCCGCTTTATGGCTACATATCATGTGTTTATTCATTTGCATGTTTTTATTAGTAAACTACTTTGAAAAACTTGTACTTAATATGGTGGCATCAAGTGCTTTTCTTTTAATGCCATAATCTCGAACATTGCAGACAAAGCGAGAACATCTCCATGGAGACAAGCAGGTGCCGTAGCCTCCTTCAGAAAAGCTACATAGCACCTTCAAATGGCTTTTTAATGATTACGGTCATGTATTTTCTGGAAATTCATCTAGGGATACAAACTATTCTTAGTAATTTTTTATCAATATCTACCAACCACAAATGTTCTGGGGTGGAAAATGATCACAGCAGTTTCAAAGAAGGGCCCTCAACCAAAACCACCTTATATTAGGATCATGTATCTGTGTCCATGTTTTATTTTTAAAACTGATTTCACCCATCCCTATTTCCCATCACGTTCATATAAAGCATTTTCCATCAAAGGAAGCCTCAGCCACTGAACCAACCGAGTCTGACATGCCAAACACTCTGTTATTTGTTGAAGGTTATTTTATCAGCGCTATCCATATTTCCACAGTACATCTTTTTAGTTTAATTTTCTATTTTCATATTGATGAGTTATTGTTTACTTTTTCTGCTTTGAATTATGTTATTGTATTTTCATTTGCATAACAACTCGTCCATCTACATTAAGTTGTTTTTACCTTTCGTTTTGTTTTTTCTCCTGTTCAAACAGATAAAAAGGTTTCTATTGAACATGCAAGCCATCGTAAGTTCACCTTCCCATGACTTCACTTGTTAGCTGCTCCCTCCTCCTGCTTCTTGTGCTTATTCCATATGTATGTCTGTACCGGCACGTGGTCCTCCATGCATACTGTCTCTGTCTACCCACACTGTTGTCAGCTTTGACTGGGTTCACTGGAGACACTTCCTGCTTTGTGGCTTAGTTATAAGTCTTATCCCGTGCTTTTTCTATGGGCTATGTAAGCTTACCTTTTGGGACTTTAACTATATACTGTTTGGTGCTATGATAGAGGTCTACTATTTTCCGTGAATCCTTTAAATTCTAAAGATTATGTTTGTCGATTGAACAAAATAGCAATATAATAAATACATAAATAAAATTAAATTAAAGTCAAATTTATGTAATAGACACATTTTATTGATCCACAAGAGAAATTACTTGAATAGTGGCTCACAAATTGCAATACAATAATAAAGAGCAAAAAGTAGATGGTAATAAAATTTGAATTACAAAACAATTGTAGTAGCCAAAATAGAAAAAAGTTTAATCTTTTAAAATGCTATACAATGAGACACCTTCCTTTCTATAATTCTTAAACCTCACTTTGGTATCTTACTGCAGTAAAGAGTATATCTATCAGCAATTCATCTGACACATAATATAAATTTTCTCTTGGAATATAATGGAAATAACACCTTGCCTTTAAACATGGAACTCTTTGATCATAAATGCAGAGGTAAAAGCATAAAAAACAATCCTGATTAGCACCAGACTGGCAGCTAATCTCAGATACAGTTTAATCTCAGAGCACAGAGAGAAACGCCACTGTAATGCACCTAATTCTACATTGTTGGGTTTGTGGTAATAAGTGTGGACGTCTGTCAGATCTACTCCCGTTGTGCCACGTGAGCTCTAGCTGTGCTCAGCCTCTGCCAGCCTGTCTGCCTCTGGCTCCTCTCGCCCGCCTCTCTCTTCTTCTGTGTCTGTAGTTTTCTTCCTCCCTCCCAACTCCAACTTTCTTCTGCTCTTTTAACATGGGCGCGTTTCCTAAAGCACTTCCTTCCTTCCTTATCTCCTCTCTCCTCGCCGCACTCATAATCCCTCTCAACAAATCAAAACCTTATCTAACACCGGGCCGTCTGCTGCTGCCAAATTGCCTTTTTCTCTGTAGCTTCCATGTTTATCCAGATTTGTCTCCCCAGCCTTGTCTTCTGTGGGTCTAGTAGTCAAGATGGGTAGTCAAGGCAAAATAAATAAGAAAATACATTGACAAATTTAAGTGGTATATGTAAGAATGTATAAAATATTTAATAAATCTGTGTAGATAAATACAAAACAGTTTACATGCCATAAAAGTGGTCCATCTTTACATTTTGTGTTGTGGTTCTCAAGCCATGTTTCCAATTAGAAAGCTGAATGAACTATGATTCTACCAACTTGGGTTTGTGAGCTCAATAAACGGTTGCTATGGCATCCAAGTTCAAGCTTTAGGTATATAAATACTACATACTAAGTAAAAGGACCCATAGTAAGGCTTTTCCAAATGTCAGTATGGAAACAATTATAGAGTAACTACTTTTGAATTTAACGCCTCACATGTCAAATTATCTCATTACTACCAACAATTATTTAAAGGTCCTATATTAGGCCAAATGGGCTCATGTTATAATGCTGTTACCTCCTTAAAAAGTTGTGGTTTTGTTTCATTCACACTTGTTTGAGTGACCCTTTATTATTAGCCTGTCTACAAATCTCCAAAGCTTAAAAAGCTCTTGTGATGTCATGAAGCACTAGTTTTGATGTTAACAGCTACCTTTTTTGCCTTTTCTTCAGTAGAGATGGGCAATTCGGGCCTGAATTCATCCAAATGATTCTAGCGAAGGTGTATGGAGTTTAAAATCCAGTGGAGCACTTCTGTATTTTCATGACATCACAAGGTGGAAGAGTGTTTTCTGTTTGAGAGAAGAACTCAACCTAAATGTGCAGGATTGATGTGCTAAACATGTGTGAATGAAACAAAACATAACTCCAGGTGTGTCTGTGATGCGGAAACATTATAACATAGATCAGAAAATAATGTAATATGAGCCCTTTAAGCCATGTATCTCTCTTAGCTCATTGTCCAAAGCAGGATTCACTACTGAGAACAGTCTTAACCCATAACCCAGCAGGAAAACAGAGCTGTGCCCATCAGGGAGTAGGTGAAGCTAAGGGCAACCCTCTGCTGTAATCTGATTGGCTGTGACGTTAGGGCTCCTCCTGCAGGCAGCTACATGTCTCTGTAGCTGCCTTCATGTATTATTATAATGTACTGTGTTAGCCGGAATCTATAATTTACACCACACTTCAAAAAATTTCACTTTGTCTGCTGCAAAGTCATAGCCACATCGAGGATTTTAATTGCTTTGCTTTAATTGCCTTGTTTGCTCACCAATCAAGCTTCCTGTTGCAGATAGAAATGATAGGAAGATGGCAGCTGCCTGGTTGTAGAGTAAAAAATGTATTTCAAGTGTTGAGTGTAGCGCGTCATCTGATAAAGATTAATCAGCAGGAATGAGGTTGTGCAGTCAGAGCAAGATGACTCAGATCCTATTATGTGCTATGGCTATGAAAAGATGATCAATGTCAATTCATCTGTAGAAATGATCATTGCGTGTATCATGTGCATGTGTACTTTGTTTACCTTCAGGGATATCAATGTTTCATTGCTGTTATCACATGGGAAATGCACTTCAGTTTCCCTATGGTTAATCTAAATCCAAGAATATGCCATTTCAGAGTCATACAGGAAAAAAGGAATAAACAAACAAAGCCCCAGGAGTTAATATTTTGTTTTTAGAAATGCCATTCACACATTTTTTTTCAGAATACATTACATATTCATGAAGAAAAACGTAATTAAATATATAAAACCACACATACATAAGGCTCTTTCTAGTGTAACCCTATATCTGCCCCTTGTAAATATCCTCCTGTTTGTGTCTTATGAACCTGATTTGGTGGTAAAACTGGTATAAATCCAGAAAATAAATAAATAAATAAAATTGTTAAATATTATATATAGGAGAAAGTAAGTGTGTAAGTGGAAGGCCATCTGGCATAAATTTTAAGCCAAATCACCAGATAACCCACTCTATCCCGAACAAAGGTCCTCTCCTCTGTACCTGCTTCACTTTACTCTCCCAGCCTCCTCACACAGTACGTCATTCTCCCTCACCATATGTGTCTCTCTCTGTCTCCACAGCCCTGGCCCCCGGTATGGGCATCGCGGTGTATGCCGGCCTGATGGGGGCCCTCCTCTTGTGTGTGATCCTGGTGCTGTGCGTGGGTGTGCTCGCATACCGCCGCAGATGCCGTCACCTTCACGCTGACATCACAGACTCCTCTTCAGCGCTCACGGCCGCGTTCCATCCTGGCAACTACAAGCCCCCGCGTCAGGGTGAGTTCACACGGCAACAGGCGCATGATGCTAACGCGCTTTCTGTTTATTCAGATGTTTGTTTGGCAGCTCCTCGTTCTACCATCTCACAACCTCTCGTCACATTGCCTTGATATATACACACAGAAAAGTGATATGTAGAGGGTCTGCTGCCGGCTTGTGTTCATGGAGATTTTATTGCTTTGCCTGGAGTGTTTCAAAGTATGACATTAAACTTATATCTCCATGGAGAGTAGGTGATTCCACTAGGCAAGGTTCCAGGTCAGATCTGTGGAGAGGCGACTGTTGCCTGTCAGAATAATTGTAAATCCAAGAAAGATAAGCTTAATGCCATACTGTGGAACATTCCTGGCAAAGCAGTAACTTCTCCATGGTGACAGAGTGGCAGACCCTCCATCAGAAAAGGTATATAATGCACATTTAACCAAAATCTTTTATGTAATCTTTCCTCTGTATAAATAATAGGTCAGTTGAAAGTATACATTTTTGAAAGATAAACATAAACTATATATTTAAAAAGCTTATTAAACTCATAAATTATTTTCAACTAGCAATATACTTAACAACTGCTCTGTTACTCTATGCTTGACAGAGAACAGACAGTGTTTACAGATAGAAAGTTGGCCAAAAGCCTCTTATAATGGCTCCATGTTAAAGACTTTGTAGATCTGTCACTTGTTTATTGGCATTTAATTAAACCAAAACAACGGAAACATCTTCACTCTCCCAAATGTTCTATTAATGTTTGCCCACCACTTTTAATAGATTCTTTTTATACCACTATCTCTTCTCTATTCTTGGCTGCGCAACATTTTTTACATTTTGTCATGGTGCCCCTTTCCCTTGTACTCTCCATCAAACATTAATTAACAGCATTAATCAATTTCTCTTGCATCGCGTTTAGAGCACTAGGCTGTCTTCCCAATGATAAAAAGTGTCCTATCTTTTCTCTTATGTGCGCAGATAACAGTCACCCCCTCCACCCATCGGCTCCTCCCGATTTGACGGCCACTGCGGGACATTTCCGAGGACCACTTTTCTCTTTGCAGCATGGAGTTAATGATAGCCCGCACAAAATCCCAATGACAAATTCGCCGTTGCTAGATCCACTCTGCCCCAGTCTCAAGATTAAGGTGTACAATTCATCTACTCTGTCCTCACTGGAGCTGCCACCAGGGGGCGATGGAGAGATACTCAGTCTGAAGTCAGTAGGGACAGTGGGGCGGGACAGGGACATCCACAGCCATACACTGTCCAGAGAGCCAGGCCTGAGTACGAGCGCAACGCTGGGACATCTGGGAGGGCGCCTCACCATCCCAAATACTGGTAAGAAGAATAGACCAGAGCTATGTACAGTAGATTTTCCAACGCCTACAGTTTTAATGTTATCACAATTGCTGTTCTCAAAATGGTTTATCTAGACTTTTTAACTAGATAACTAAAACCATTTACTTCTTCTGAGAGTTTGCACTTCACTGTAATTGGTTAAATCCATCTGTCACTCACTTAGAGCATGCAGGGACTGACCAGTAGGAGGAATGGGTGTGCTAAAGTTGCATTCAAAAGAGAAGATTTGAATCACAACATGGCCGTGTCTCCAAACTGTCAATATTATCAGATCACAATTCATTTTCACCATGAATGTAAAAACTATTAAGGGCCATGGATAAGTTGCCACTAGAGGCCAGAATACTTTTGAAAAATCTCCATTTGACTAACTGAAAATTCTATGAGATGTGACTAAACATTCTCAATCTCTTCACATACAATTCTATTGCATTAGGTTCAACAAGCAGGTAATATATTATAGTCTTTTGACAGGCTGAAAAAAGTTGCTAAAGTTCAAAGAAGAGTGAAATGGGCTGCGTCAAAGTCAAAATGTTAAGACTATAAATGTAAAAAGAATGATGTCACATAAATATGACAACAATCTAGAAAGGTTTTTGAGCCATTGACATGCCCCTGAAATGTGTTTATTCTTTTTGGACCAATCTGTAAATAAAATACAAAATTTGCACTGTATATGATAATTTCTAACAACTATAAAGTAGGTTTTGCTCAGTGCCTTGAAGTGTTTCTTATTTTTTTATAGTTTTGAAAATAAATGCCTCTAACAACTCAGTACAGATAAAAAAGAAGTATGAGGCTACATCAGGTCCATAAATGCCTACAAAAAGTAGATAAAGAGCAGTGTATGCTAATTTGATGTGATGTCAAAATATCGAAGTACAGCCGTAAACAAGAATAAGTGTGAAGAAATAAAATCCCACAATGTTTTCCAATAAAAATCGAAAAAGGTTCATTTTTGGTCACATACATAGCATAAAACACAATATATTTCTACTTCTTTAAAGCATAAAGTCATAAATGTGTCTACTCTCTATTTTTATGTGAACTTTAAATGTAGTTAATTTTGTATCCTGCAGGTGTGAGTTTGCTTGTCCCTCCTGGCACCATCCCCCAGGGGAAGTTCTACGAAATGTACCTTATCATCAACAAATGGGACAAAACCACGTAAGTACAATTTATTTTTATTATGAATCACCTCCATAGACACGAGACACGGTGCAAGCCCTATTTCTCACCTTAATCAAAATGTTCCCTCTGCCAAATTTTCTGTCAACTTTTACCTCCCCAGCCGTGGCTTAATTTGTGAACAATTTTCTATCATTTGGCAGCAGCGTGCTCCATTCAAAAATCACAGCTTGTTGGTATGTTTTCGTGACTATTATAACTACTATGTGTCCTTTCATTTGACAGGCTTCCCTCAGAGGGCAGCCAGACAGTTCTTAGCCCTGTGGTGAGCTGCGGTCCATCTGGGATGCTGCTAAATCGACCTGTGGTGCTAACATTACCCCATTGTGCCCAATTGGATACCCCCACCCCAGACTGGACTCTTACATTGAAAACACAGACCCACCAGGGGGCATGGGAGGTGGGTTAGCACTTAGCAACATACTGGTTCAAATGGTTGCATAGATTTGCTGTGAGACATTGTTGACATGTTTGTTTTGGCCTACAGGAGGTGCTAACAGTAGGAGAGGAAACAATATCCTCTCCGTGTTACCTGCAGTTGGAAGAGGAGAGCTGTCATGTCCTGATGGAGCAGTTGGGGACATATGGGTTGGTGGGACAGTCTTGCCCCCCTCAGCCGGCATGTAAGAGGCTGCAGTTGGCTTTGTTTGCACCCCGAGCCCCCTGCCTCTCCCTGGACTACAGCCTAAGGGTCTACTGCATTCATGATACACCACATGCACTAAAGGTACCACTGGAGTTCACCTCTTTCTTTCTTTCTTTCTTTCTTTCTAACTTTCTAACATTTACTAACTTTCAGCATAATAAATAATCGAGGTAGCAATTTCAGGGTTTCGCATTTTTTCAAGATAAAATATAATCAGTAAATATTATTGCTCCTTATCAGTGGTGGAAGAAGTACTCAATTTTGTTACTTAAGTAAAAGTAAAAGATACTGGAGCAAAAAATACTCACGTAAAAGTAAAAGTAGCACATAAGTAATCTACATAAGTAAAAAGTAGTGTAAAAAATGTACTTAAAGAGTAAAAGGTAACAGTATTTTCCACAGATTTTGAGATCTAACAAAGCTTCAAATGTATAGATTTAGATACAGATTTGTGTTGAATTTCAACAACAGAAACAATTGGATCAATCTTTTTTATAGCTGTTTTTATTTGTGTGTTTTGTTTGCTCAAATTATGAAAGTGTTAAAAATAAACCCTTAGCCTTTTCAGCAGGTTTCAAACAATAAGAAATACTTTTACATTTCAGTTCAGTGGAGTAGAAAGAACAAATACTACTCTCAAATGTAATGAAGTAAAAGTAAAAATTATCCACCTTAAAATTTACTTATGTAAAGTACAGATACCTAAAATGTATACTTAAGTATAGTATTTTTATATATTTTTTTTTTAACTTTTTTACTACTTTTACTTAATTGCTTTCCACTACTGCTCCTCATGCCATTGTCAAAGTAGTATACTTTTATCTGTATACTCAGATTTATGAACGTTTTATGTCCTTACTGTTCATTTGTTATTATGAAACTCTTGCCCACCATCTGAATAGATAATGACTAGTACATTTGTTTTTATAAATTATTGCCTATTCTTACAACATGGGTCTATTGTCTGTAAAACAGTATTTTATATATATTAGGCACCTCGATATAGTGTCATTGTACAACCTGGTTGTATACACTTGTGTTTTAAATACAGTTGTAATCCATGTGTGCATAAATTCTTCACGAAATTCTTCAAATAGAATCAAACCGACACTATTCCCACTGCATCATTCGAAGCCATTAAAATGTCTGTCTTGTTTGAGAAGCTGAATGCATTACAAGTATTGACAAAGCCATTATCATTCCTCTCTGTCTGCTTATAGGAGGTGCTGGACCTTGAGAGGAGCCTGGGCGGAGTTTTGCTGGAGGATCCCAAGCCATTGCTTTTCAAAGACAGTTACCACAACCTCCGCCTCTCCATACACGACATACCACACACACATTGGAGAAGCAAACTACTGGCTAAATACCAGGTAACACTCCCAGAAATTTACAGTTTTTGCAAGGTCTGAATGCAGAATGAGGCACAAGCGACTAGCCTAATTCCCCATGTTGCAGTCTACTTAAATAAAATGCTTTGTTTGTTTGGAAAATTGAGGCTGGACCTGACTATTTCCAGTTGCTGTAAACACTAAAACCTCGGCTGCATTCTCATGGCTCCACTATAGAAATTGCTGCCTAACCCCATTCTGAATAAATAAACAGGAAATCTGATAGGGTCCTTATTTATGGACTATACACTGCAATGCATAAATTGTATTCTGACATACACAGAGCCTCTTGGTGGAAATAAACCACATTATGCCGTCCCTGAAAGGAAACTGCTCCACATTTTATACAGGGCTACTCTCACAGTGCTGTAGATAATGCTGTTTTTGGCATTTATTTCATTACTTTACTATTCTTTTCTAGGAAATACCATTTTATCACATTTGGAGCGGCAGCCAGCGGCCCCTGCATTGTACCTTCAGTTTGGAGAGGGGTAGCCTGGCCGTGTCGCAGCTCGCCTGTAAAATCTGTGTCAGACAAGTAGAGGGAGAGGGACAAATATTCCAGCTACACACAGACATCCAGGAGGTATGGCTACTTATATTATACTTATATATAAACTTTTTGGAGCTTCAAAAACACACCTTTGTTTCATTCACACATGCTTAAGTAATCTATATTCTGCAGTCGTTTACACCAGAACAGGTTAGTAAATAGCAGGAGTGAAAAGTTACTAATTACAAATACTTATTTTAGTGTTTTGAGTAGATTTTTGTGGTAATTGTATTTTTTTGAATAGATTAGTAGTTGCCGTTTAAACCTGTACTTGTACCTGAGTATTAGCTTGTAATCGTTGTTAGTTACATTTTAAATATTAGAAGCCACTCAGTACTGTACAAGTCCCAATTGTCCTAATACAAGGCTGTCTCAACACTGTCTTCGTGAGTACATATATTTAGTGCTCTTAACACCACTGGTAAATAGCTAGTTTCTGTTGCTGCAGTTTAACATGCTTACGTCCTCACTATTGCCAATTGGGGGCGATAAAATCCTAATCCAAGCAATCAGAGGGACAGGGAATAGGATAAATATAAGTTCTTTTCTGTTATGTAATATAACATGGGCAAAGGTATCTTAAAAACCCTAGCATATTGTGGGGTATTAAGATAGAGTATTACATAACAGTATAGGGATAATGGTGCTGTGCTTGTGTCTACAGACTCTACCTCCACACTCGCCGCTCCCCTCTGCAGGAGCCTGTCTGCCTTCTTCTCAAGTGGGACCTTATGCCTTTCGCCTGCCCGACTCCATTCGCCACAAGATCTGTGCCAGTCTGGACGCACCCAGCGCCCGCGGCTGTGACTGGAGACTACTCGCTCGGAGCCTGGGCTTTGACAGGTCAGATGGGGCTTATTTATAGTGAATGGTAATTTAGATGTATAAGTTTTCATGTTGAAGTTACTTTCCATAGAGTTATAAGGTTTAACTATTGTATACTGAACAGAGTAGTGATACAAAGAATAACACATATGGATCCAAGAGATACAAAATTAAGTAAAAAAAAAATGGACAACTTTAAAATATAATCATTTGAAATCAACAAAAAGCCTGTGGTCGAAAGAATGTTTACATTTTAGAATTAGGGTGTAGTGCAAAAATGTTTCATGACCAAATCTTAACAGTATTGGAGTAGATAAGTATTTTTGAAGAAAAAAAATATACATGTCTATATGTACTTGATGATACTGGTTAATAATGCTCTATTTTAGCACTTTTTGGCTGCAATAATATTAGGTCTCATGTGATTAGGAGTCCAAAAAGACGTGTAAAGGGCTCAAAAGCTGCATGTGGCTTATAAAAAACAAGGTTATGAATGACAAATGATAGTGTCCCATGTATAATCAGTGAACGTACATGTGTTCTTTCTCCATAGGTACTTGAACTACTTTGCCACAAAGCCGAGCCCCACAGGTGTGCTCTTGGACCTGTGGGAGGCCTGTCACCAGGGCGATGCGGACCTGGTCTCTCTGGCATCTGCGCTCGAAGAGATGGGCAAAAGTGAGGTCCTGGTTGTCATGACAACGGATGGAGACTGCTGATCGGTCAAGGAACGGGAACAAGCAAGATGATGAAAATGAACCTGCTGCCTAAGAATATGCACACAGGAATGACAAGCCCACCATTTTTGTCACTTGATTTGAGTTTCCGCTGCTTCATCTTTTTCACTGGCCCCTCATCAGCCACTGTTGCTGTATCTCTGCCATAACCCATCCCCAAACGGGCCATTCAATAGTAACTAAAACGCAGTTCTCCGTGAATGTACCAATCAGTGTTGCCCTGCCCCTCCAGAGTCTAATATAATAGTAATATATTTAAACAGTAATTTGCCTCGTGCAACTTAGACTGGCTTTGTTATGATTATGTCCAACTCACATTGTAGATAAGTGGCTTAGGCAGAAATACAAACTAAATTTCCCAAGAAACACACTGAGCATCGAGGTAAATTCAAAATGACATATTTTCTGTAGCAGCATGTAGTGCACAAACCATTTCACTTCCAGCAGGTGTTTTGCATTCAGTCAAATCTTTTTGTCCCTCTATGGGTGCCGTAGACAGACTCAAATTCCTCAGGCAACACACACAAGTGGTTAATTGGCTCATGGTTACTTGAGCTATAATTTCTACTCCATCTACTTACACTTCTGACGACTCACTTGAGGACCTACAGTTTAGAGCACATTTCTTTGGGCGTGGATAAAAAAGGCTGTTTTTCAAAGGGAGGTTGTGTTTTGAAGTTTTTCTATGGAATTATTGGCGGACAACTACCCAGCTAAATGACTCTTTGTATTGTACCAACAAATGCCTCAAAAGCCTTGCCGTATCATTTGGAGAAACAGGGGTGTCTTTCTCTCTCCTCTCTCACATTTCTCAAATACACGTCTGATCTCTTTTTGGTACCACTTTATAATAACTGCACCTTAATTAGCCACAATAAAGCATGAAGAAAGACTTAGTAATAAATGAATACTACTTAAATAATACCCTAACTGTAACTCCTAACCCCTTTACTGAGTGATTACCAAGCCTGAATCATTCTTAAAGGTGCAGTATGTAACTTTTCTGATGGACCTGCTTGCCTGCATAGAGATATTATTGCTTTGTCTGGAATATTCTACAGCGTCATGCTTTATTAAGGCTTTAAATAGTGTAGTTATTATAATGTGCTGCCAACATTCTTGGTTCCCCCCTTTAAAAGTTTCCTTTGGGGAACGCCCTTTATTTTATTATCCATATTTGTGGATTGTTTCATTTCTTTTGTTGATGCCGGTATGAATGCATAGGCCCATGTATCATTTGTGCTTGTTTAGGCTACTGAGCTGCTGTTATGATTTTAGTCTATAGTAGAACAGGCCAAATGGAAAAGTTATAGTCGCTGCACATTATATTGAAACCATATGTATTTGTTTTTATGCTAATATATTCAAATTATGATGTCATCTGTCAAACATAGAGGTGGTACTTGGTGGTATGAAAAGTCTGTATTTTATTTTTAATGTTTCGTTTTCACTGTTGGTAAATGCCTTGGGTCAACAAAAGCAAAAAGACCAAAAAAGTGTCACAACTTTTATGTTTACGGTTTTATTTTGTATTATATATATTTGTTTGCGCCGTTTGCTACCATATTGTTATTCTTTTGCCACCTGTGTGTGTTATCACCAGGCACCATGACTTGCTTTTTATTTACATAATCAAGGATTCATTTCTCGAAATCTTCATAATTTTTCATTTGGTTTATTACTTAAAGCAAAAAAGTATTAATAACTTAGAAAAAACACAATACCAAAACAAAGGCAGTATCTCTCCTTTTAGCAGTGATTTTGAGTCACTGTTTTGTATGAATGAACTAAGTATGAATGAGAACAGTGTGAGTGGGCAGAGTGCGTGCACAATATCGTAGAGTGCGCAGGCCACAGATCTGTCATTTCTCTTTGTAAGTGCTATGCAAAAGTGCAAAGGAAAAGAAAAAAGCATTTGACTTCTTTTGTTTCCTGCAAAAGTGATTCTATTTTTTCAAAACATTGACAGGGTTTTTATTTTGTACCCGAAAACGGTGGGCTGAAGATTCAAACGTCGTGGCCATAGTATGTTGTGGAAGTGTCCCACCTGGATGTGAAAAATGGGGTTGTCAACTTTATAAGGAAGCTACTACTGAATGAGGACAATGATATATATATATACACACACACATATATACACATATATATATATATATATATAACATGTTGTGACTATATGAACACTGCTGATCTCTATGGACCCCTAAAGACTTTGGCACAAGCCGGGTAGCTTGGATATTCTGGACCTGAATGGAGCAAGCTCACAACTCTCTCCCTTCAAAGAAAATAATGTAGCCTTTGTTTGAGGAGACACTTTCGCAAAAAAAAACGAAAACGACAACAAAACATTGACATTATTTTATCTCTGTATGATACTAATTGTAAATAAATGTCCAGCCTTCTTACCTGTAACTAAATATAATTTTTATGCAATAAATTATATTTCTTAGCATAATGTGTGTCTGTGTTATGCAAATGTTAGCCTAATTAGAATTTGTTTTGACAGAAAGTGCTAGGTAAGCCAGTAAATTGACAATATTTCTGGCATTACTAACCATAGCAATGAACTATTATGCACAAAATGTAATGAAATATGATAAATAAATAAATAAATCAGTACAGTAAGGCCAACTAAACCTAAACCATCTCTCAGTTTTAATTTTAGTTCTCAGTTTTGAATTGAGATTGTATTTGGAAAATTATAGATGCACCATGTAACTTTTCTGGTGTTTCTGTCACATACCTTTCTTCACAGAGATGTTATTGTTTTGCACAGTAGGCCATTAAATGTACCTATTTTGCATGTGTTTAATTACCAACACCTCTCCATAGATCTGACCTCTAACTAGACATGCTTGTCTCTATAGTGCTAGTTTAATGCCATACGTGAAACACTGTCGACATGAAGCAATAAGCTCTCCAAAGAGACAAGCAGGTAGCCCCCAGCAGAAAAGTAACATGGCACACCTTTGCCAAACCATCTTTCCTCTTGCATAGTTACTGAAATGTAAATGCTTTAAAGCTGTGTGGAGTTAGATGAGCCATGTATTTGTGCTTTACTTGTATTTGAGGACATATAGGTGTGCAGTGTAGTGTGGCTCTAATGACAGACAACCCTTTCACCTGCACCTGTTTCATTATAGGTGCTGTGCTAATTACAGACCCATGTGTCACCCCTCAGTGCTGAGTTCACTGAGCCTTTTATAATGAACAGAAATGACTGCACTTTCACCCTAACTCACCTCTATACCGCATGCTTCATTAAAGACAGAATGCACAAGCACAAGTTTAAGTATCTTTTCTAAGTTTATTTTAAAAGATAGTCAATGGATGTTTAACTCCATAAGGGCTATAGGTAAGTGGGGTTAGTGGTCCTGATACTAAAACATAAAGAGCCTTAATTACACCCTACATGTTTTCTATCTTCAATGGAAAATATGGTTATAATATTTTAATGTAAATAGCTATGCTGTCTCAATGCAATTAATTTCCAATACTAAAATGTATGCGAGTGTCATGTGTTGATTTAGAAAGATCAACACTGACACCTGCTGCAAAGATAAAGATTTACGATTTAAGTTGAAATGTTTAAATTGACATATATTCCAATAGGGCAGATGCAGACCCATGTCCATAAACCTACTATAAACAAAAATATAAATGAATAAATAAATAATAAATACTACTACTACTACTGAATTTGAAGTTCAAATTGCTTCCAAGGTAGAAAAATACAACACAAACGAAAAATACATCAAAATAAGAGCTATACATTTCCATTTGCCTACTAAAAAGAAATGCCTTAATAAACTACTAGAACTGGAGCGTGACTAAGTAATGAAAAAAAAATATAAAGAAAAAAACACATAAAAATGACGACCAAAGGTAAAGGAAGTTGTATTTTATGTACTCGGGATGTTTTATTTTGACGGGTATAGGCCGGAAGTGACGTTGTTGACGCTGTGAAGGCTGCTGAAGCTGCTCGCTTCGTTTTGCTGAGAAATGAGTTTTCAAGGCTCTCTGTCTCTGTCTCTCTTCACAAGTGTCATTTATAGCGAGGCCTTTGTATCGGTAAAGTATACAACGATTTTATCATCATTATGGTCATGGTGTTTATTCTGTGGGGTAAATTGCTATCATAACATCTCTTTAGCTAGCCTTCATGCTAATGTTTTGACCTAAACGTTTATTGTATACTTATACAAAAGTTGCTTTTTTACTTTTACAGTGCTAATACGGAATAAGGTTGATTAAAATATTGCATTTTATGAATTAATCTGCGTTTTTAAGCTATTACTATATGAGGATGAGAGCAGAGAAATAAACAAGAAGTAAAGTTGCTGAAGTGGGGATTGCTCTTAGGAAAGTTTGAGGTTAAGATGTTTTTTCTTGGGTCAGCATCATGTGAACACTGTTCCTCATTAGTTACACACATGATGGTCTAGTACCTGAGGAGACTTGTCATGACAGTCATCCTTTGTACCTCTTAAATGGTTAAAGCCATTTCTCTGTGTTGTCTTTGAAGGTGGTGAAACCAGTCTCATGACTTTGTTTAAACATACATGTGCATTTGTCTTTTGGATATTTGTCTTTATTTATAGAGGGAGAGGCAATTTGGAGCACTCAGGTTTTCCTTTTCATGGGTGTTCAAATACCGAAAAAATGCAAACAAAAAACAAACAAAACAAATAAATACATAAGTCCATTTAAAACGTAAAAAAATATAAATGTTTGTCACCAGATTATTAAATTGCATTTTTGACACATCCTGAATATCCAGTTTTGCATGCCCTTATAACCAAACGCACTCAGATACATGCACCTCCACCCTGACATTTTCACACGTCACTAAACTACGTTAAAGTATTCATTTTCCAAATAAATACTTTGTAAGTAAGTATAAGTTTTCTGCTGTTTTTATTTAACTGAAATTGAATACAGTAATTATTAATTTAATTTATGTATTTGGAACAGTTTGTACAATGAGCCTTTCATATTCATGCTTTATATATATATATATATATATATATATCTCCATCCATCCTGACCCGGCCCAAATTTTAGAACCCGTGTGTCAAAAAGTTTGCCCACCCCTGGATTAGAGCCTGGTTGTGACACTGTGAAAATGGCATTGAAGCTTGTGTGGTTGCAATGACAGTACTATTCCCTTTTCTGAAACCCAAACTTCATTAAAACTTCAAAATGGGACATTCATTTAAATAAGTTGTAACTTGATTTGCAACTAATTTCTAGAACTTTTGCAAACAAGGCCATTTAGATATTGGCTGGAAATTATTTAGCCTACATTTTTAGTTGTCCAGCCTTTATATAAAATGTCGTTTTCTATAATTCTGGTATAACTGCCATCTGAATTGATAAATTAAAAATATGTTATAGAGGTTGAATTAAAGCTAGCTATTGACAGCTAGTAATAGAAATTTTGGCACCCATGGACTTCATTGAGTCTAAGGACTGGAGTGCATTTAAGACCTCCATTTAAGTGAAAGATCTTAAAGCGAAAATCTGCCTGCTATCTGCCAGAGATTTAGATTCAACATAATCAAGGTCAGAAGGATCACCATTATCCAAAACATCACATGCAGATGTAAAATGCCTATTAAAAGCATCACAAATTTCCTCTTTAGAATTTACCATAGCCGAACACAATAAAATACAATAAATAAACAATTAAGTGGTATGACATGACCCAGCAGGCAATATAAATATGCTACTATGTTGTGATGTTCCTTGCTTCTGTTCTGCAATCTGTATCAATAAAAGGGTTTTACTGTGTTGGTGTGAAATTTTGCACATAGGTCATGTTACAAGTCAGTGTTTATTTTAGTTAAATAGACTTGTTTCTTTGCTTTTTCAGACTGATGTCCCAGTGAATACTATGGCTTCAAAACGGACAACTTTCTACTAGGGCTGGGCAAAAAAATGAATAAATAAATAAACTGATAAATTGAATCTGAAATTCAAATCGATTTATTTGGAAGAAAATAGATTTTTATTTTTTTAATCTTTTTACATTGAAAATTGCATTGAAAATGCAAGAAATGCTCCTCACTACAGTCACAGGGAGCAGAGTTTAGCACAGGGTCATGTGCTGACTGCTTTGAAATAAGTGACATGAAATTAAATGTTGGTTGCATGTTTAATGCAATAGTTTGTTTTATCTCATTCATAAAAGATTTCCCCCAATGGCCAATGGGGTAAATCTCTCTTCCGAATAAAATCATTTTAGTTTTGATCGCCCAGCCCTATTTTCTATTTTATATGAGAGCAGGTAAGTTCTACTTACTTTGTAAACATTGTAAACATTAACCAAAAACCGCACAGGTTTTTTCTTGTTGAGGTATATTTTTGGTGGCTTTGTGAT
Organism: Periophthalmus modestus; assembly: GCA_019594935.1. Lineage (NCBI taxonomy): Eukaryota > Metazoa > Chordata > Actinopteri > Gobiiformes > Gobiidae > Periophthalmus > Periophthalmus modestus. The sequence continues at coordinate 26,147,881 of JAIEZT010000441.1, forward strand.
CTTTTATTTTTTTTAGATACAATAACTATTGCCACTGTAATAAAAATAATAAATAAATAAATAAACATATATATATATATATATATATATATATATATATATATATATATATATATATATATATATATATATATATATATAATATGCATGCATGCAAATTAGAGCATCAAACACTGCACAGTAATGATGTAAAGTGACATATTCCTATAACTTGTATTCTTTTTTAATAGGTTTTCCCTTAAAATAATTTCCTCAACATATCTCCAATCATATTGCTTTTAAAATGGAGGCTACAGAACCAGTACCAAGTCTAAACTCGGCCTATGTCCCCTCTGCTTTGGTGGACCATGACTCTTCAGAGGAAAATACAGACCAAAGTTCAACTGCGTCTTTGCTGCCCAATCACTCGTCTGTCCATCTACCCATACGCTACAGCCCCAAGGACTCCTATAATTTAGTCTACATTATCTTCTTCCTAATGGGCATAGGCTCCTTGTTGCCCTGGAACTTCTTTATAACAGCGAAGCACTACTGGCTCTACAAACTCAGTAACCACAGCTTTCCCAACAAACCAGACGAGGAGCGGTCCGACCTCAGCGTAAGTGTGGTGGTTAAAAAATGACCATAGTAATATAGGGATGAATAATTATGTAAATACTATTTTTAACCTCAGTTCAGGGGTGCACCACCTACTTATTGGACCTGCATTGACAGGCTCTAAGGGTTTTGTCATGCTTCAATAAATTCCACAGAAGATGGTTGTACATAAGTAGAACAGTAGTATAATATAGTATACAATATAAAGCAGTAATTTCATACAAACCATGTGAAGTCTAAATTAGTAGTCTCATTAAATGTGTCAAAAACAAAACGATTAACTCAAAACAATCATCTCTACAGACTGTACCGTACAATTGTTTTTCCTTTCTACTGAATAAGCAGTATTTATGTTTACGTGTACACTTGCTCTGGCATGTCTGAACATAATGTCTCTTCAAGCCTAGGCTAGCAATGCATTTATGTTATTTGTGAGCATGTATAGTATAACTAATTTCATCTATCAGAAGCGGGACAAATGGTCTTGGTCCCTTACATTCTTTGCAGATGCTACATAAAGGAATGCATGACTTCTGCTAATCACACTGCCCTTTCGCTTCCTTTTTCTGAGCTTGTAAAAAGTGTAGCTATGAAGTGCAAAGCTTGTGTAAAATCTTGTTTTTGCTTCCTTTTTCAGGACTATTTTGAAAGTTATTTGGCCATCGCCTCCACTGTGCCCTCTGTGCTCTGTTTGATACTCAACTATGTCCTGGTTAACAGGTTAGTTTCTCTCACAATAACGTTATAAACAGTTTGTGACAATGACCCTTTTGTTGTATCCAAGCGTTCACAATGTGACTCTCCCTGATTAGATCTTTTTTCAGTTTCACCTTCTGTTAATTTGTACCCATGTTTAGAAAGTACATCCATCTTAAGTTCATGGATGTACATAGAATATCTGAGCAGTATGTAATAATTTATTTCAGGGTTTTTTTTTATAATATGTAATCTATATACTTTTCAGTAGTGTTGAAACACTTCATTGTAATCATTTGTTTAGTTTATTTATCATGGACAATGCACTCAAAAATATTGACTTACACATAGAGCTAATATGTTTGTGCCAGGTTATAGCAAAATAGCAAATTTCCACCTTCAGCCCCTGGACAGCTTGATGTCGTAAATGGCCTACATGCCAACAAATACAATGGTATATTAATGCCATCATTCATCCAGTCAATCAATAATAAAACTCGTCCTATCAGTCACTACATCCAGGCACTATTTACATATATAGTTCATGTTGCTGCATTCAGACAAGGCAGTATAATGTGTACAGGTTTATTTGATTAAAAGTCATTGTTTGGTCAAGCGTGTAAACTTTTCATACATTTGTACATGTACATGTATTTGTACATTTATACATGATAGACATTCAAGTGGGAGGTGTTCCTGAGACCTATAGCTCTATAAGGGAGTGTTGACTGACCAAAAGAGGTTCTGCATCTTGGAACATTGCACTCTTGTGGTTCCAAGTTTCGTAATGTGGCTTTTAAAACTACATTTTAAGCCAAGTAATAGACCTAAATATTTAAATGAATCTATTTTCCTGATGTTTTGTCCATTTACTAAAATTGAGCCTGGGGGGATTTAGGCTTATTGGTGAAAAACATTGAAATTGTTTTAGCGATATTCAAGGAAAGGCAGGAATTTTGAAGCCAATTTGCAACTTTTTCCATTTCCCTTGACAATTTTTCTGTTGCCTTCAATTACTTTTTTCCCATAGGTGAAAAGCACTGTGTCATCATCATACATTATTCATACATCTGTATACACATTAGGGAAATAATTTATGTTAATACTAAAGAGCAGAGGTCCAAGATTGGACCCCTGGTGCACTCCCATAGAGGTGGTTTTAAAGGATGATTTTGTTGTCATTCAAATAAGACCTAATCCAGTGTGCATGGAGAGGTTGGTGTCATTTAATTTGTGGAGCATCTGATGATTAACCGCATGGAAGGCTTCGCCCAGATCAAGGAAAACTGCACTCATTACTCCTCCTTGGCCTGCATATGCCTTGATAGTTTCCAGAAGGTAAAAGCAGACTAAATCTGGAGTATTTTTGTCTTAACCCAAATTGCTTTGGATGTAATGGTTTAACTCACAGGGTGCAATAAGTTGCTCTGCCACACTTTTTCTTTTGAAGCAACTAGGAGAATGCTTATAGGGTGATAACTGCCAACATCTTGTTTGTCCCTGAAAAAAAAGGGTTATGCCAGGTTTTAAGGCTCCAGGAAACACACCTTAATAGACAGCTTTCTTGATCATCGCAACCTGTTTAATGGACAGGAAAGTGCCTCTCTCTTTAAAAATTTGATATCAAGTCCTATCAGTTACTATCAGCACATCTGTTTTTTTTCTTTCTTTCCCCATTAGTCTGTCTTTGGTTTTCCACATGATTTACTACCTTGCACTACCTTGTGCATTTTTAAATGTTTCACGAAAAAACGTTGGCTCTGGCCTTTCTAAGGGCAGTTGTAACTGTATTTCTCATACTTATGAAAATCAGTAGCTAATCCAGATTTTAAGATTTGTTTTTTCATTAGGTTCCAAATTTTAACAAGAATAATAATAATAATAATAATAATGATGCCTTACACTTGTCAAAGCCTCTCAAAGCGCTACACTATAGTCCTTATTCGTTCACTTCCACACTTGGTGATGGTAAGCTACTTTTGAAGTTACAGCTGCCCTGGGGCAGACTGACTGAAGCAAGCAGTTCAACCTTTACCCTCGAGTCTGTCTGGTCTGTTCACTGTAACCCGGCACAGGTTAACGTCCCATTAAAATTAATAACAGGCACGTCTGGCAAAACAAAGGATGAAGGCAGGATATGGCAATGTAAGTTTATTTAGACAATCATGTTAAAAGGCTTTATATTAGTTAACTTCCAAGGCTAGCCACATGTAGCTGTATAAAGTGCTTTATACAGAAGACAATAATCCCAGAACTAAAAACCCACACATTTTCACACTGCCACTAGTTGGGTCAACGTAAAAGAACATCGCTCCGAGAGTGGTACTCGGGGCAGTGTGAACCCGACAGAACCCTCCACTCTGAAGCGCTCTTGGAGCGGCCCCTTACTGACTTCTTTATAGATTTCTTTATACAGTCTATGGTTCACACCAACCCAAGTGCACCGCTCTCAGAGCGAATGCTCTTTTGCATCGACCTTTACGTGTGAAGACGAGCTTAGAGTGAAGACCTTCTATTTATGTTTTCCCATATGTTGTGTTTTTAGAAGCAGAGTTTTCAGTGCACTACCTCGTAGTCCAGCACCAGAGGCATTATTGTAGGTGCCTGTGCGTCCACTTGTTGAAATCTAACATCTGATTGCGACTCGTCCACTTGAGACTGACAAACCGGGGTTAAGATCTATGTCCCCGTACAATAGTAGATCCGTGCACAAAACGGCAGCATATTCCCAATTTTCTGTTTTAAGTCTATGGAAGACTCAAAAGCAAAACTCAAAACTCCCACTGTGCAGTGGTGCATTGCAGTTGTTTTTTTCCCTCTATAATTGCCATGAAAATATAACGTTTTATTTCTGAATCCTTATGTTTTACTGTTTTTTCTTGAATAGGTTCTCTCCAAAAGCACGTATTCTGTCCTCCCTGATTGTGATCCTGGTGGTCTTTGTAGTGACCACTATCATGGTGAAGGTGGACATGTCCAACTGCACCATGGAGTTCTTCGTGGGGACTTTAGTCAGTGTGGCCATCATAAGCGGAGCCTCAAACCTATTCGCTGGCAGTGTATTTGGCATCACAGGGCACTTTCCCATGAGGATCTCACAGGCCCTCATCTCAGGTACACACGGTTTCCTGTTTATTGGGGATATTTTGAGGACATTTGATCACTGGAAAGATACAATATTTAATTTTGAATTGTTCATTTCTATGGCAACGGTGCTAGATTTTCATCACTCTGAAGCTTTGTTTTGTGAAAGTTTGAAAGCCATGTATACAATACATGTTTTAGGCACACATGAAACAAACTACAAGAAGTGATTATGAGCATAATGGTTCATTTTTATCAATGAACTTGCAACAGGATTTTGTTTAGCTTTTAGGAACAATAATGGTCACATCAATAGATTGTAGTTGAATTGTAGTTGTAAAGAAGTCATTCTCAATTGAATTCCAGGTAAAATATTGAATAAATAAAAATACATAGTCAATACAATACATAGTCAGTTTTGAAATCATAATAATTTAAAAAGTGTTTCTCACATAATGCAGGATATCCCATTTTCTTTCTAGTGCTCTACATTGACCACTGATTGTGTGCTGTTTCAGGCCAGGCCATGGGAGGAACTGTGAGTGCTCTTGCATCAATCATCGACCTCGCAGCTGCAAAAGATGTGACTGACAGTGCCCTGGCTTATTTTCTGACAGCAGATGTCTTCATCCTCCTCTGCATCGCTACGTACCTTCTGCTGCCCAGACTAGAATATTCAAGGTCAGTGTGACAAAGGACTGGCTAAACTTGCATAGTCAATTAAATTAATCAAGTTAAACAAAAGAGTTCATAATTGGGGCTGTGCAACTAATCAAATTTTAATCAAATCAAGATCCAATCATTTCTAATCATCAGTGATCAGCTTGTGGCTTTTTAATTGAGAGGTCGACAGTCAGTCAGTAAAAGAATTCTAACTTTGAAGGAAGTTAAAGTTAAATGGCACTGAATTTAAAAATCTGTCTCTTTATGCTTGAATGAATATTGAAAGCCATTTTTATGTTGTTGGGTTTTTTTTTAATATCAAATAGAAAATTGTCAGTCAATGTAGGGAAAAGAGCTGCTATTAATTATTTCGCCTATCGCCCAGTATATTGATAATACTGTTGTTAAGTTATCATAGTAAACTTTTCTTCTTGTTTTCAAACCAACCACTAGATGGCATGGTTGCAGTTTACAAGGCATGTATTTTTCAAGTATTTGTCAACACTAATTCAAGGGCTTGTATAAATCCTATTTGCAACAGAACATGGGACACAAAAAACAGAAGAGGCAGGTTCTTAGCTGTGATGACAAAAGATTACGCCTAAATGTAAAAACAAAACACACAGCAGTAGTGTAATACAGTAATAAATAACATTGCTTTCCTTATCTCTTTTATTAGACACTACATGTTGACTGCAGAATGCTCCAGTTCAGTTGTGATCAATGAGGCGGGGGACAGAGCCAGAGTATCTACCCCACCTCTGCAGCCCATTCTCAGAAAGATTTGGGTCCTCGGTCTATCTGTCTTCTATGTCTTCTGTATCTCCATCATGGTCTTCCCTGCAGTGTCCTCTGGGATCCAGTCTGTCAACAAGGACAGTGGCAGCCCCTGGACCACCACATACTTCACACCTCTCACTACTTTCTTCCTGTACAACGCAGCAGACTTTTGTGGCAGACAGGCGACAGCTTGGCTACAGGTACCAGGACCCACCAGTCGGGTTTTGCCTGCTCTTGTATTGTGTCGCTCAGCTTTGGTACCACTCTTAATGTTTTGTAACTATCAGCCAAGGGACTACCTCCATTCAGTGTTATTCGCACATGACGCATTCCCCATAGCCTTTAACTGCCTCCTAGGGCTTTCCAATGGCTACCTCGGTACACTACCAATGATATATGGGCCAAAGGTTGTGTCACGAGACTTGGCAGAGGCCACTGGAGTTGTAATGTCGTTCTTTCTAACATTGGGACTGGCAGTTGGATCTGCCTTCTCTGTACTCATTGTGCACTTTATCTGAATAAAGATTTATTCAGATACAGTGCACAATACATTGTTCTGATTTGTAATGTGGTCTAACTAAACATTGTTGAACCAAATAGACTCACCAAGTTAAGTGAACTGGTAAAATTTTAGCTACTGTTATGACCACAGATGTTGATTTTAAGGTACCTGTAGTGCTATAGGTACTACTGATCAAGAAGCATTAGTAATGTAATTGTGTACATGTTTACATGGATCAGCATGTCAGTCAAATTGTGATTTGACATTGACCGTCATGCATTTGATCTCACGTTGTACTTCTATTTTTAGAAGTGTTATGGTAAATGCAAAAAAATAATTGAATTAGTATTTGTAATTAGTCTCCATTCTGCAATAAACTTATCAGTGCCAAATGAAGTACTTGTTTGCAGTAGAGTAACATTTTAAGTAAAGGTTGGGAATATACTTAACTAGAAAGTGGAGAAAAAAAAGTTGCCTCAGAGTGAAAAGAAGTCTGCAATGTAATTTTCCACACAAAGGTATAGTCAGCACAGTGCATTTACAAGATGTACATTGTGTAACCACACCAGACTGTAGCCATGACCCAGTTTCCATTTGTCCCGCAGTCACTCATTTGTACACCAGTGTACTTTGACAATGGAGATAAGGTGGATGAGGCAGAACCACTACTCCACATGGTATTCTTACCACCCAGTACTAACCAGGCCCAATTTTACAATTCTAGCTTTTGAGATGTGACAGTTTTAGTATATTTTTGATCAACTGCCATGTCAAAATATAACCCTTACAAAAAAAATTAACAAATTAAGACAAAGGTGCATACAATATCCCTTGTTCAAATTTAGTTTACATAAAATTTCCTTTTTGTATTCCAAATTGCAACCTTAACTGTAAATAAAGCTTAAAAGTGAGAAAATAAAACACAATTTAAACTTTGATCACTTTATTGTTAATGAACCAGTTGAACAATGGATGATTAGGGTTTGGAGAATAAATGGTTTCAATCTGATTAAAGGATTATAAAACAGTGCAAATGATGTGAGATGAGAAATGTTCACATACCCTTTGACAAAGAGGACATCCTATAATGTCACCATAATGCCTTTCCTTATATTCTGAACAGTCCATGTTGCCAAATAAAATGCAATTGCAAACTTCCAAAAGTCAACGTGAGGTGCTCTTTCACATAGTAAAACATGTAAAACAAGTTTTTAAAATTTCTTTATATACACTCAAAAACAAGATTCATGTTCCATTATAACTTGCAGAAACAAAAAAAACAAAAACAAAATCCAGTGAAGTTTTGTTGCCATAGCAGAACGAAGCATTTGGCCTCTGGTTTCACAATCATAGCTCTCAGTCTGGAAACACATCTAGTCCCTTTCCACTATGACATTAAAAATATCCCATGTTAATTTACATGTTTAATTCAATAATAAAAAAGACAAATTAAAAGTGGAAAGCAGCTACAGTATTTTTTTTTCCCCCAATTCCTAACATATAGGTAAATTTTTGGCAACTTCATCTACCACACGTGACGTCTGCAGTGCTCCACAGCCTGAAAGAAAAACACAAGCGTTTTTACAGGAATAAACATGAGATTTGTTATAAGAGGGTTTACAGCCATCATTCAGTTTAATTATCACAGATGTTTACTGTATGTAACACTTAAGCTAATTTAATAGCTTTAATGCATGTCAATATGACTTTGAGATAATTCATAATATATACTAAAATAACCTTTATTCTAAAAAGTAATGAATAGAAGCAGTCTATCACTCATCATTTTACAAATAAGTACATACAATACGTAACTACAATGCTTTGTTACCATCAAGTGTCATTCTAAAATAGTTTTTTGAAATGGATTAAATGTCATGATGTCTTACATTGCAGCGAGTGGCCGTCTCCATGCTCTGGCACCAGAATTTGGGTCCCCAGCTACACTGCTCTGTTCCCAGCAGCCTCTTCACAGCTTCAGGGCAGGCTCCCACTTTCTGTTAAAAGTGCACATAAACCGTCAAATACAAATGTTATTGTCTGGACACCGGCATTTGTTTATTTACTAGGAAAATAAACCCAAGTGTTGCATGCAGACATTTCTGTGCTGAATTTTAGCAGTTCGTTTTTAATTACTGTATTTTCACCAGATTATAAAGCGCAGTTTCAGTTACGGGTGCTTTTTCTGCATTTAAAAACATACAAAAAGGCGCAGTTCGCAACGTTTAACTGCACCTTACAGCCATGAAAATACGGTACTTGTGTTGAAGTGCTGCAGATACAAACACTGATTGGTTAATCCACATGGATTTATGCACAAGATGACGTTTTGGCTGAGGTGCTTGTACACAAGACTTGGACAGTATGCTTTCTGACTGGCTGTCAGGTGTATCATGGAGCAGCACATCCTCACTTTACACAGGACTTAAAAAAAAAAAAAAAAAAAAAGGTTTGACTTACCATGCACACAAACTCAGGATCCATCATTTGAAGCAGAAGTTGGATGAGCACTGGCTCATACTGCTCGATCATCTGGTTACACTGTTGAGGGGGGATTCAAGTTACAAAACTGAACAAGCAAAATGTGGTTCTTTGAATTGACTAGTGAGACTGACCTCGTCCTGAAAAGAAGCAGGCAGGAAATTGCAGACCTTCTTCACAGCCTCTTCAATCTGAGCCTCAGTTGCGTTCTGCTCCAAAATTCCATCTATGTAGTTCACTGCCAGTTTGCACACGTCACAGTATCCCCCAGCCTTGAAACGGGTCTGATCAAGAACAGCTAAGAGGAGAAAAACACATTATTTTTGAAGACTTAAAACTAACCATGGTCTGACTATTAGAATTCTTGTATTGTTATCTATAGTTAAAACTAGATCTGAGCATTTACTCAAGATGCATTCATTTCCAATAGTAAATGATCAGCTTGCGTGTTTTTAAATCAAGACGTCCACAGCAAATACTCTGTCAGTGAGTAGTTTTGATTTTTTTTTTTTTTTTGTGTTCATAAGGAATGATTAAAGTGTGTCTTGTTCAGAAAATTGAAAGCCATTTTATTTGTCAGATCCAAAATGGTGATACTTTGCATATCACCCAGGACTAGATAAAACTATGTAAAGTCAAAGGAACATGAGACGGCAATTAACAAAAAGCTGGTCACAAGATATATGTACATTGTTGATATTGTGAGTGTCAGGAATATTTTTCAACACTTAAACATTAATGGGAAAAATACCAATATATTTGCTGCTGGAGCCAGAGCAGAGTGCCAGGACAGTGCAGATAGTTTTGGGGTCAGCCTGCTGCACGAGGAGTTCAATAATGGCCTTGCCGTATGTCTCAATCAGGTCCTGGCACTGTGTGGTCAGAGAGGAGGGCAGCATCGTGCACACCTTCTCTACAGCCTGAATCACCTCCTCCTGAAGCAAAAACAAATTATAGTCATTGATGCAGAGACATCAAGGGATTACATTTATTTTTTAGGAATAAAATGCATCAAAACACAACTGAAAGCAAATCAGATAAATTTCTTTTATTGGTTTATCATTTTTATAGCGAAAAAAACAAGCTGGATTTCAAATTTGTTTTTTTTTTTGTTAATAAATGTATATATCCCACCTCTGTCGTCTCATCTTCCAACATCGTCTCCAGCTGCTTCATCACAAATTCACAGATGGCACATGTTGGGGAATCACGCACTCTGATCATACGCTGAAACATTTTTGTTTAAATATAAAATTGGTTCCAGTTTTTTATAAATCGCTCTGTACAATTTTCAAGCGCTCACCTTGTTGCCCTCTACTTTTGTGGCAGGGACCATCTTGAGAGCCGGGATACTTTTAGCAGCAGGTTTGGTCATGGCAGGTAGCAGACTCAACATTGGGACAGACTTCTTCACAGAACTGCAGAAGCCAGCGGCGCAACAGATGTCTTTTGGAGCCTAAAAGAAAAAAAAAAAAAAAAAAAAACAATTTATTAGAACAGGTTTCAACTAGACTTAACTTTATGGACAACATATGATTGGCAGAAAATTTCACTACATTGCCACCCATGCAACAGGCAGCAGACTATTAGCTTAGCATAAACCATTTTGTTCACAGCTGTGGCTTTTACTAAACAAGCATTTTAACATGCACCAACTTGCGCAATCAGTAAATATTCAGACATGAAAACCATATTTGGTAAGTTTAACAGACATTCAAACATGGGTTGTGGTTTAGTAGTGGGAGCTGGTGGTAGTAGTAGTAACAGGGGTTATAAAACAGTGCTCACTTCAACTGCATCATTAACATGCATGGCTACATTTGGATAACTAACACCACGAGTGACCAGCACTAGAAGCAGGAAATTAGAGGAGGCTACAGGCTTAAAACACACAGACCTACCTTTTCCTTTGAGAGAGGATGCAAACAACCCAGAGCAGAGGAAAACAGAGCAAGAAACATGAAAGGAGAAGTGGAGTGGAAAAAAACAAACAGGTGAAAAAGATCGTTAAACTGGGAATAAATCAATTGGTCACAAGCCAGTAACTGTCAAGTTTGAAATAGCATAGAATTGAATTACTCATGACAAAAACTGGGTTGTGATCAACAGTCATAGCATTGAGGCTTTTTAACAAATGAAGCCAAATTCAGAGATGATAAAAGATGACTGAGGAATAGAGGACTTGCCATTGTCATTAACTGCTCAACAACCATCGGTGCATACTGGCTGACGTACTGCTTGCACTGCAATAAGAAAAAAATATACATTTTTTAAAAACGTATAATTTTACACATGCCTTTTATCTTGTCATAGTTTACTTTTTATTTGTATATTCCTTTATGTTAAATTAAAAGCTCACCAGATCAGATAGACCAGGTCCCAACACGTCACACTGTTGTTCTATTTTGGCAATCATACTGTCGACATACGAGCTGTTGCTTTTGATTGCTGCTTGAGCGTCTGTGATAAACTTGATGCAGTCGTCACAAACAACGTCATTATCCTGCAGGAAAACAATGGAATGAGCATAGAGTTTACAAATACAGCACATTAAACAGTTAATTTTACTATATGTTGTACCTGTTTAGACGTTTCCTCTTTTGGACTCTCCTGGGGGTAGAGGAGTTGAGGTATATTGAGCAGCAATGGGCTAACAGCTTGGGAAAGATCCACTTGGGGGATTTCGTTGGACTGGAGTCGTTCCTTGGCCTGTACTTCGGCCAGAGCAGCTTCCTCAGAGCGGCACAGTCCCATCGCTCCACACACCACACCGGGATCCGACTATAGCAACAAAACGAGTTATCAAAGTACATGTTGTCTTAAAAAAAAAAAAAAAAGCTAATATTAAAAACCTTGCAGCATAAATTATTTTCTTAGATTTATATATACACTAGTTAAGAGTTATGACAGTGATAAATTTATATTTAAAGTGATCGCCTCTAAATTTGATGATGACTTTCTTATTATTGTCAATATCACCCACCCCTTATGTACAAAATTATTTACCATGTTTCCTAAAGCTCATTAGTCATTACTTAACTGTGCTAAGAAAACAACTATAATCCTTTAATCTCAGTGGGAGTGAGGAATGTTTTTGGGGAATGAGAACAAATACAACGCCATACAATACGATACAAACTCAACATAAGAAAAATCCCCTTTATTGACAGAAAATAAACTTGTGAACTAATGTCAATGTGCTCAGTCACAGGATTTAATTACACAGAAGGCACTTTGTTCCCTTTACCAGGGCTCACTTCTGCATCAATAGCCCTTATTCAGCTGCTGCACTTTGCACAGTGTCACTTCTCTTTCACAAACTGAGCAGATTGGCAGGAGACTAAATGCATATTCTAAATAGTTTCAAGATGATTCACAATGAGGAAGTTACAATTATTTTATCTAGACCTATGGTACAGTAATAGTTTAGTAATATTTAATTAAGCATTCCCTTTTAGACCAAATTAGAATCTTTTTTTTTTTTTTTTTACATTTTTGGAAAAAATCTCCAGCTGAATAGACTGTATTCAAAAGCAGTAGTATTTCAAACAATTTTTTTTTTTTTTTTTTACCAGGACAAAGTATTTTACTCTGAATGTTTCCCCTACTGTTGTAAATGGATAAAATTACATTAGGCTCAATTGAATGAGAAATTTATGGATGGACTATGCTTACCAGCTCTCCAGTAATGATACCAATCAGGATGGGGTAGTAGCTGTCCACCATCTCTTTGCACTCTGCAGTCAAGCCCTCGTCTGGGATGAGCTGGCAGGCTTTCTCCAGGTATCCAAGAATCTCACCCTTTACATAGAAAAAGACAAGTATTCAATTGTCATAGTTTGTCTCATTTAAAAATAAGCAGATGTGGTTTTTTTTTTTTTTTTTAAATAATATGGCTTTACCTCTGTGGCATTGTCCTTCAAAATCTGCTCAACTACAATGACAACTTCTTTGCACAAGTCGCATGGTACAGTTTTCTGTAAGAGCAAGATTAAACATTAAAGGCCAAGGTGTAATGAGGGGTTTGGAGTTCGGGTTACTGCATTATTTGAGTAGTTACTAAGCCTGAGTCATTAATAATAACTTTTTTTATACTTATGAATAAAGTTTTGCTTTATCAAGGTGTATTAGGTGCAGTTAAGGCTATAACAGATTAGAGTCGTACCAGCTGGGGTTTATTCCATACGTTCTGTTGACAATGAGGCACAGCTCCACAGAGAGAGGCAGTCTTTACATTCTGACACCAGTAGGGGGGGCCACGGGCACACTGCTCTGTTCCCAACAGAGGAGTAGCTACAGCTGTAAACAAACAAGGCATACATCCTGAACTCAAGTCAAATTATACAAAGGCTTAGAGACCAAAAACAAGACAATACTTTAACATCAACGTTCTGCTCGCTACATGCTCACCTGTCTTGTGACCATTTGTAATTCACGAACCAAGGAATTTCTACAATTTGAAACTACTTAATAAACCAGTGATGCCAGAGGAATAAAAATACTTTGATCAGACTCTGATAGCTTTCTACAAATTGTCACTGCTAATCCTGCTGCACATTGCCCCTTAAATTTTATATGCTTAATACAATAAAATTTCTGACCATTTGCTCATAGAGTTGCTTTAAAAATAATACAATAAATAAGATCATATTTTAATGAAATCGGATAATAGCATAACATTTAATTGTGTGAAGTGGGGCCGTTTTGGTGGTAAAAAAAAAAAAAAAGTAAAATAAATAATGACAATTATACAAGTTAACCATGATCCAATTCCTGTGATGATATCTCATTTTGAATAAAATAATATTGTGATTCAGATTATTTTTCCCCCCTTCTTGAACGCAGCTCAGATGTAACTAAAGTAATCTGCATCTTATGAAATGTCTTCAACACAATATTACAGACATTAACTTTTACATAAATCATGATAAAAATCAAAATGGGTTCAAACATTTATTTCTGGACATATTATCCACTCAAATGTTGAAGTGAAGGCTGAATGTGTAAAGTATTTCACTAATCTAACCGTCAGCTTCATAAACTTAGGAATTCACGAAAACTTAAAGCTTGCTGATATTCTACAAATGCTTTGAGATAAAACCCTATATGAGGAAGTTAAGATCATGCTTGACAAACAATACTCAGCCACTAGAGGAGCATGAAACGTCATTATAATTCATTCCAAAGGAGTTGCAACACCGTCACATGATAGCACAACAAGCCATCCTCAGCATTGGCAATAATGTTAATGAACTGTAGTTAAAAGTTTACAGTGCATGGCCTCTTGTGCGAAACTTTTGCTTCCTTTTCATTTTACTAAGCACTGTGACAAACCAGAAAGTAGACCTACAAACTTGTACAAAAATGGTTATGGGGAAGGATATCAAACTAATAAAGAAGTGAAAGTTAAGTGCAGTCATGTGAAAAAGGAACTCAAGAGAAAAAGTGGGTGAAATGGGGAATCAAAAGCATAGAGACTATTGTTTGCAAAAACTGACAAGAGAGAAAAACAAGGCATTGTTCACCTCCAAAGTCACCCTGAGCAAAAGACATATTAGAACAATGATTAGTACAGAAATAAAATACAGAACTGAAATTGCCTTTAACGTTAGAACAAATGCGGAACCAAAACATGTACCTTCATTTACATTTTATAAATATGTAGGCAGCCTACACAGCCCCTTTATGTTTAAGGCTCATAAGGTTGTGGACAGCATTCAATAAACTGCTCCATTTAGTGAACTTTAGCTAGCAGATTAATTCCTTGCTACTTGTATTTAAACAACTGGTGAGATGTATAGAAACATAACATCAAAAAGGTTTCCGGGTTACATATCTTAAATTAAAAACGGTTTTGATTAGTTGTGGCCATGTTTACTGTTAGCTACGAAGTGGCTAAAGCTAATGCTAATGCTAACACCCACAACAACAGACAGAACAGAATGTGCAAATGTGATTAAAAGACAGTGTATGTAAAAATATAAGTGTAATAAAGTGTAGTCTGAACTGTAATGCCACCTCCCGATTAATGGTGGAAAAAAGCGCATCAAACGATTTCGAAACAATAATCTTATAACTAGGCTATCTGCTTCCGCGTTTTTATTGTGAAACGCACTTAGTTGTTCAGGAGGCTAAGCACTACAGTAAAGGCACAACTGATTTACTGACAGCGTTTAAAACACAGACATACGTAAACAAAATGCTGATATTTACCTGAAGACACGAAGAGTAGAGTTAGAAACAGCATGACTCCGCTGTTTACGCCGTATGAGTGGATAGACAACAGCCTAGTTCAGAGGGTAGTGTTGCTGTGCAGACTGTGCGCTCAAGGCCCTTTATCATGTCTCAGTCAGCTGACACAAGACATGTGACTGTGACTCGACTATGAACCAGCACAAGAGACAAACACCAGTAACAAGAGGACAACCTTCAGACCACGTGTAAAATGATCACTTTAGGTAGTTATAGGGGCAAAGAGCAATACATTTTAAGTTTACTTTAAGTGACTGTATAGACTATGGGACATGTTAGACTGTGTTGCAATGTCCCATTCACTTTAAGCTCGATTGCATGTAGGAATAGTGAATAGTGTTGCATTTATGTACCACATGTAAAGTGAGCAATTTTAAGTAATTTCTTTGAATTTTCACCTTCCTTTAGAGTGACTACAGTTTCTCTATTGATGTAAACAGGTCTTTTCTTGTATTATGCAAATACATAAATAAATGTATTTAATCAAGCTGTGAAACTATACAAATACATTTATTTAATATGATTTTACAAACCTTGTGTGAATCAGACAAGAATTAAGACACAGTCTCTACAATATTGTATTATGTTGAAAGAACATTTACAGAACATTTGATGGTGTTCCAATTTTAAATTTAAGGAAAAATCCATTGCAAGATGCACCGTGTATCTTGTGAATTTGTTTTTTGTACAGCACATTCCAGTGCAGCACAAGGTAAAGGGTTCCGTCTCATGTCTTGACACTGGTCAAGGCATCTTTGGTCCCAAAACATGCAAACAGCCTTAAACGTAATTTTAACATTGTCCCATTTACTCACTGGATCCAATGAATTGTTGTTTTCTAATTCCTAACCGGTTTAAAGAGTGGTGTTTCCATCTCAGTTCAGGTCAGTGCATACGACCGTTGTGTCCTTGGGCAAGACACTTCACCAACTTTGCCTTTATGATGTGCGTGAGAGATAGGTGATAGTTGAAAAGACCATGGGTAGTCACATTTCTGTCCATCAAGTCCAGAGCATCTGTGACAGCAAAAGTACTCTTTGCTCCGATGGGTAATTCACTTATGGGAAAAAACATTTAAGAAAAATATAAACATATTAGGAAGAGAATGTCTGTGTAATCCCTCTGTCGTCCAGGTATGATCCATAGTAAAAAAAAAAAAAAAAAATCTACTATAGTACTATTCTTCTACTATTAGGAAAAGTTCAAATTAACAGCACAGATGTTAACAGAATGCACTGGGAATGTGGTAGGCAGAAATAATTTATTTGTAAATCGCACACAGTGGAAAATAAAGACAATCCCAGAATAATCTTCCGTAAAGGAGAAATATCTGCAAAAGAAAACAAAAACAGTCAGAAAAGTACAATCTACTAAACTACAGCTAAAACTTTAAGACACAATTGTGTTGTCATGTAGCAAGCAAGGAAGTAAAAAAACATTTGCCAAAAACGTCTTGGATACGTGATTTTTATTTTAAAAAATAACATAATTCCTCACTCACATGTCAGAGTCCACAGCAGTTCTGACTGGAAGCCTTTTCGTCCTTCTTGAGCAGCACAGAGGGCCTCACCACGTCCACATCTCGATTTAAATGATCCATCAAACTCTTCAAGATGCTAGGGGAAGCATAGAAATCCACAAGAAAGTACGTGCCCCTATCGTGCTTCTGGTTGTGTTTAGACATCTTATAAGGCAGCAGTCTCTCTCCCAGATTCTCCAGATCTCTGACCACGGCGCCCCTTTCCATCAAAGTCTCTACCGTCCGCCGCACAACAGCCGCGATCTCAGGTCGCTTCAGCGCCTTCAGGATGAGCGCTAGTTCGTAACGAGGCATGACTTTGGTGCAAAAACAGTATAAAGTTTATTAACGCACTTAGTTTAGCAACTATGAGTCGCCATTAACAATTTAAAACAGTTAGAGCCGTTCCTAAACAACCCTACTAAGACGAGAGGGCATGAGAGGCGTCGCACGGTAATGACGTATAAATAGTGTGCCCGCGTGCAAAAACTTCGTAAAAATTCAACACACACACCTATACTTTAAATCATTTTATGTTTTTTATTTATAAAACGAGAAATAGACATAAAATATAGTTATATGTGTTTTAGTGCGTGTTTTAATGCAGTTTACTCAATGTGCGCATGCGCCCCTAAACCACGCCTTTCTTCACTTCCGGTACTTCCTTCCAGAACAAGCGTGGGGAAGATGGCGTCGCAGAAGTCAGTACCGAGCGATTTGTATAAATGCGTTTATTCCTTTTTAGTGGAAAACAAGTTCACTAAGGCGGCTCAGCAGTTTCTGAAACAGACTAAAGTGGTAAGTGCGTCGCTGAACTTAAGTGACAGTCCATGGTGAAAGAACACTCTGTGCCCGGGGTCTTAGTGCCTGAAGTTGTGTAGTAGGAGGTGCACACGAGGACCCTTAAATGTACAGCTATGTATGCACGTGGACGGGCACAGGGATGCAGTTGCTCTCTCTGTATTATTATGCAAGCAAAAGCCAATATATTTTAAAATGTTGTATGTTGAGTCTATAGTATTGAGATTGCAATTGATGGATGCAATTACTATCTTTTTTAAACTTGTATATTATTATTCAGTGTTTTATGTTGCACTTTAGAAAGTTCCGAGTTTGTGAGTTGTGTTCACTGACAATGGTCATTTAAAAGTCATCTGATCTGATAAGGTATGTTTTTGATGATATCCATAGAATGCCCAGGATCCAAATGAGGAACGTCTTGAAGACATCTACACCTTCTGGGTGAAGTAAGTTAAACATCAGCACATTCACCTTGTATAAGTTACCTCTGTCCAGAAATCTAATTTAATTCTTTTCTGTTGAGATCCCCGGAGTCCAAAAAACGAAAATCTCCTGGGAACCAACCTGAGACTGTGAATGGCCCTTCTGCTAAGAAAGCTAAACCCAGTACTGAAAGCTCCAGTGAGTCCAGCAGTGAGGAAGAGGAGGCTGCTCCTAAACCTACAACTAAAGCAACACCAACTGCTGGTAATGTTTAGAAACAATGTATTATTCAGCCCCTCATCTCAGGCATTAAACAAGCATTTACCATGACCATTTACCAAATAATAGGTCTAATTAGTGGACCCTGTTTACAGTGAGAATGCATGGTTTTCATAGTGTTTTTGAACAATTAAAAATGCCTGAAGTTGAATAAATAAATGCTATACTGCAACATTCTAGGCAACACAGTAACATCTCAGTGGAGACAAAGAGGTAACAGAACCTCTCCAGAAGAGCTACCTAGTGACATGTTTTTATCTGGTATAGGTCATAAGGCTATACTAATCTACTCAACCTAGCTCAGTAGGTTGAGTGTTTGTCCACTGATCCGAAGGTTGGCGGTTCAAATCCCGCTCTCTACATGAACATCATTGGTTGAGTGGTTAGATCCACTGACTCAAAGGTTGGCGGTGCAATTCCAGCCCTCACAGATGAATGCTGTCGTTGTGTCCTTGGGCAAGACACTTAACCCACCTCGCCCCCAGTGTCTGCGTACAGCTGGTGTATGAATGTGTGTGTGGATGGGTGACTGGTTCCTTGTTGTAAAGCGCTTTGAGTGCCTTGAAAGGTGGAAAAGCGCTATATAAAGATGTGACCATTTTTTACCATATTAATTCACACAGCTAAGACTGCTCCTGCCAAAACTGTGGCAAAAGCAGACCCCAGCAGCAGTGAGGATTCTAGTGATTCTGAGGAGGAAGAGGCACCTGCAAAAGTAAGCTTTTTTTAGACAAGGCATAGTAATTGTTGAGGAACATGTTTTAAAATAGCTGTTGTGGTTTAGACTCCTGCTAAGATCGCTCCTGTAAAACCTGCACCTGCTGCTGTTAATGCCAGAAAGAAAGACACAAGCTCCAGCAGTGAGGAGTCTGAGGAGGAGGAGCCAGCTAAAACCCCAGTGCAAAGTGAGTTGGTTAATACTATTCATTTGTGTGTGAATAGGAGTTGTCGTAATCTTTGTAATATTCTACTAGAACCTATAGGTGCTACTGTCACCTCGAAAACAGCAGCCGCTAAACCTGCTGCTCAAAAGAAGCAGGAGAGTAGCAGTGAAGACAGTTCCTCAGATTCAGAAGATGACAAACCAACCAAGGTCTGCCATTTAGAATAGAAATGTTTAGAATACATTTACTTTTTATTTTATATTATATTTTTTATTTTTATTTTTCTTGTATTATTTGTTATTATTTAGGCTCAAGTCAAACCTGCCCCAGTTAAAGCTGCAGGTTCTGCAGAATCGAGCAGTGAAGCATCTTCATCTGAAGATGAGGCTCCTCCCAGCAAAAAGCCTAAAGCAGGCATGTATTGGTTACAATATAATGATAGATCCTATTTTATTCATGTTGAAAAGCAGATTAGAATGTGAAACTGATGTGTTTTGATGTGTTTTGAAGGTGTGTACAGTGCAGTTCCACCTCCCACTTCAGTTCAGGCAACTTCTGCAGCGAAAAAGGTCCAGAAAGAGGACTCTGATAGCAGTGACGAGAGTAGTGATGAAGATGAAAAGAAAGTAGCTGGTGCGAAAAAGTTCATGCCATAAACCATATTTTGGTGAAACATTTTTTTAACTGATATTTACTGTCACAGCTAAACCCACAACAAAGGCAGCTGCTGTCCCAAAACCTGCAGCAAAGAAACAAGAATCCAGCTCTGGCAGTTCAGGTATTGTCTGTTTGCCTCAAGTTCCTTTATTAATCATTTTTCTGAGGTTTTAGCCTTCTTTGTCAATTTTTACGTTTTTTCTTTTTGGCACATTTATAAGTTATCCTTCCTGTTTTTAAAGCCCACAGGCCATTTACCATTTTTAGGGTGTGCTTTTTTAATAGCATTTCTTCCCCCACTTTATGTATCATTTCAACAGATTCAAGTTCAGATGAGGATGAACCCCCTGCAACTAAAACGGCTGCCAAAGCTACACCTGCAAAAATGCCCGTCAACCCTACGTCTGCTGTAAAACCATCCACACCAGCCACCAAACCAGCCCCTGCTGCAGAGAGCAGCTCTGAGTCAAGTTCGGAGGAAGAGGAAGAGCCCCCAAAGCCTGCAGTAAAGGCTGCTCCTGCTAAACCTACTCCAGCTAAAGCTGCACCTGCTAAAAAGGATGCATCCTCCAGCTCTGGTAAGGGAGAAAATTAAAGTTGCATTTCAGGGTGTCCTCTTCTATTGTTTACATTCATTTGTTCTTTTACAGAATCAGACAGTAGTTCTGACGAGGAAGCGGCAAAGCCTGTTGCGGCAGTTCCACTAAAACCAGTAGTATCCAAACCACCCGCCAAGAAGGAGGAGAGCAGCTCCGAAGAGTCTTCTTCTGAAGATGAGGAGCCTGCCAATCAGAAACCAGCAGTGAAGGCTGCTCCTCCTGCTGCTAAGCCCGCTCCTGCTGCAGCAGAGAGCAGCTCGGAGTCCGACTCTTCTGAAGAGGAGGAGATGGCTAAGGCTAAACCTGCGGCTAAAGCCAAGCCAGCAGCTAAGGCTACACCTGCAGCAAAGGCAGCTGCCAGTAGTTCAGACTCTGATACTTCCTCTGAAGATGAAGCACCAGCCAAAGCTCAACCTGCATCTAAACCTACAACACCGGCCACAAAACCAGTCTCTGGAACCACAAAAGGAGAAGCTGTGTCAAAGGCTGAAGAGAGCAGCTCAGACTCCGACTCTTCTGAGGATGAAGAACCAACTAAAGCCAAGCCTGCTGCCCCAAAAGTGGCTACACCTGCTGCTAGAATGGCTACACCCACAGCAACTACACCTGTGGTTAAAGCTGCAGCAGCAAAGACAGCTGATAGTAGTTCTGACTCAGATTCATCCTCTGAGGATGAAGAGCCAGCTAAAGCAGCTACACCTGTGACTAAAGCTGCTACACCTAAAGCGCCTACACCTGTGGCTAAAGCTGCAGCCAAAGCAGCAGAGAGCAGTTCTGATTCAGACTCGTCCTCTGAGGATGAAGAGCCGGCCAAGGCCAAAGCAGCTACACCTGCAGCTAAAGCGGTTGCGGCTAAAGCTGCTGCGGCTAAAGCAGCTAAAGCTGCTGCAGCAGCAAAGACAGCCGACAGTAGTTCTGACTCCGACTCGTCCTCTGAGGATGAAGAACCAGCCAAGGCCAAAACTGCTACACCTGTAGTTAAAGTAGCTACACCTAAAGCAGCTACACCTGTGGCTAAAGCTGCATCCAAAGCAGCAGAGAGCAGTTCTGATTCAGACTCGTCCTCTGAGGATGAAGAACCAGCCAAGGCCAAAACTGCTACACCTGTAGTTAAAGTAGCTACACCTAAAGCAGCTACACCTGTGGCTAAAGCTGCAGCCAAAGCAGCAGAGAGCAGTTCTGATTCAGACTCATCCTCTGAGGATGAAGAGCCAGTCAAATCAAAACCAGTGACTCCTGCTGTGAAGCGCACTCCTGCTGCTAAAGTGACTCTGGCCAAAGCTCAGGAGAGCAGCTCTGACAGTGACAGTTCTGACTCTGAAACTGAAGCAGTTAAACCTCCAGCAAAGAAGGCTTCAGCTCCTGCACCGGTTAAAAAGGCAGCTCCTGTGAAGAAGGCTGAGGAGAGCACCTCTGAGTCCGACAGCTCGGAGGAGGAGACCAGTAAGACCCCTGCAAAGTCTGCAGTAATCAATGGCAAAACAGTGAAGCCCAAAGTGGCACCTGCAGCCAAAGCTAAAGAGAGCAGCAGCTCCTCAGACAGTTCCGAGGAAGAGGAGGCAGCACCAAAATCAGCCACTGCTCCCACCACACCCACAGCTAACGGTGAGGCTACCAGTATAAACTGCTCTTTAGCTTGTTCTCAGGTCTTAAAAATGGTCTCTGCCTTTTTCTTCAGGTACCAACAGCAAAAGGAAAAATGATGACAACTTATCAGAAGAGGAAACGGAAATGAAAACACCCCAAATTAAGAAGGCAAAAACAACACCTCAGACATTTCCAAAAGCCAATAAAAAAGTATGTATGCTTCCGTAACTGTCCTGACATATATAACTTTTCACAATGCAAAGTGCACAAAGTAACATCAATGTGTAATTATTATGAATTGCTTGCTACACATATGTAGAAAATAACCAATATCTTGTTATTAGTCTTCCAACGTCCCTTTCCGTAGAATAAAGGACGATGAAGTAGAAGTGGATCCTCGTTTAGCAGACAACTCTTTTGATGCAAAGGTGAGTGGAGACAATTGATTTTTAAATTTATTTTTTTTTTTTTTTAGTTGGGATACAGATTTTAATTGTAATTCTGACTTCTTCCAGTATGGAGCAAATGGAGACTGGGGTCAAAAAGCTAATGAAATCCTAAAGTTCACCAAAGGAAAATCATTTCGACATGAAAAAACTAAAAAGAAGAGGGGAAGTTACCGCGGCGGTGCCATCTCAACAACAGTCAATTCAATAAAGTTTGACAGCGACTGAGGACACTTTTGGACAGTTTCCCTGCACCTGAACTGTACCTCTACTTTCCTGTCCGTAAAACTGTATGAACTTTGATAAACTTCGATAGATGCCATTGTGGCATCTCAATCGGCTTTTTTTTAAACCAGTGGATAGGAGGGTCCCTCTTATACTCGAAAAACATTCTCATTTATAGCCACTAGGTGGCTGAAGGCCATCTAAAAGACTTTGTAAACTTGTCTTTGTATGTGAAATAATATTTGTATGGTGATAGAAAAAGAATTGCATTTTCTCCTGGGGTTTTATTCCAATGGTCTTTGTTTTCCATCTTAAGTAAGTGTACTTCTCCTTAACTACACTGAAAGTTAGTTTTATACTGTATTTATTTGAAGGTTTTAGTTTAACTTTGGGCCTATATCCGTCATGCTTCTTTGTCCTAATATCACCAGTGACGTAGAACTTAAGAAAATCAGAGCCATATTTGTCATTGGAAACTTCTGTTTGAAACTATTCATGTAATTAAAGAAAAATGTATAATTAAGCACGTAACTAGTGTCTGGTTTCATGCTAAGCATTTTCTACTGTTCAGTAATCCCTGGTCTTTGTAGCATTTGTTGATGGGGCATATGGCTAAGAGCTACCACATATGGGTGCAAAATTGGGATTAGTTGACTTGTCGTTACCCCAAAGACTCAAGCAGGAAATTGCAAAGCACCGAGTTCAAACTCCTAAACACTGGACGCGTCAAGTTACACAGGCACATGACAGTTTTTAAATTTACTCACTCACTGTTGTACAAGTTTTTTTTTTGTGTCAAGTTCTTAAGTAGCCACTAGATGGCGTTATTGTATCTGTTCTGATGACTTGACACACTGGTAGTGATATGGGAAATGGAGTCAACAAGCATGGACCTATTAAAATAAGACAAGTTAGTGAAAATATATTATATCAATTTAATGCTCACTTCACTTTTCCAGTGTTGGTAAGGGTTGATAAGAGTAAACAGGAGCTGGATGTACGTCTCGCCTTGTTTCCATCCTGGACAAATAATTGTATTAATATTTAATCAGCAGTCAGCAACTTTAAAGCAACCTTTTATCTCCTGTATAATTAGCCCAAAATCCATAAGTGTAAAGTGTTTAAACTCTGTGTCAGACTTATCAACTCTGTGTCAGACTAACTTTAATGAGCTTTTCCTTTGTGCATTGTTGTTTTAGGCAATCCACTTCAACATTTGAATTTTGGGTGAGCTTGAGGACAGGCAAGATTTTTTTGAGACATCTTTGTGCGTACTGTTGTGTCATTAGGCAAGACACTTCACTCATAATAATGCATGGAGGGGTTTTAGGTGAGCTTCACTCCGACTGGAACAATAAAAAAAAAAGACATTATGCAAGCAAATTTTATAATGTTGATGGCATATATATAAGTATAAAATTGTCTATAATTTTGTGTGTGTAGTATCAAAAATGTAGACATATCTAATAAAAACATTGAAAAAAATGTTTTGTATTCTAATTACTACTGAGAAACCATAAGGTTAAAGCACTTAAGGATATATATGTGTGTGTCTATGAACTTGTGACATTTAGTCCTAAGCACTAACATTTAGTGTCTATGAATGTGAGTTAGTCCTAAGCCTCTGCAGCACAGGGCAGATCCAGGACTCTGCTGGACAATCTTTTAATGGGAGGCTCTGGCTGAGGACTCCCATCCCGTCCATTTCAATTAGACAAATCTGCTGACTGCACACCCTCATACAACGATCCTAGGACCACCACACTCAGAGCAAGAGCACACTATCTGCAGAAAGGGTACACTGTATTTTATTACTCGTAACAAATGCCAAACTCAATGTGCCATAAATTAGTCTTGCTAATTACCCCACGCTTTTGCAGCACCCTGTAGAGACTGAAAACATGACAGGACAACAAATCAACTCTGGCGGAGCAGTGATGCATGTGACCAAGAGGATATAAAAGATGATCAGAGAGAGATGTATACTTAAAAACTTATTTACTGCAGCTTTTTTTTCTTGCATATCAAGTGTAGAGTGCATTAATAAACAGAAAATACACATGTAAAGCAAATACAGTGTGATTAAGGGGGAAATGGATGACACAAATTGCAATGACAAAGACAAATACAGTAAGGCCCTTTTCAAAAATCTGAGGGTGCATTCACACTTATGAATTTGGAACTAAAGCAGGATTAGACCAGAACTAGACAAGGACTAGGACAGGGCCAAACTAAATCTATATTAGGATTTAACTGAGCATAAACCATGACCAACCAGGACAAGTGTGAAGGCACCCAATATAGAACAGAAATTCTACAGAACATACACCAGATAAAAACAACTCCCCACATGCCATTGGATAAAGTGGTAACAGTAATGTTGTCTTTAGTGTTACAAAGAATCCTTTCCCCAATAAGACACCCCTGTGCCAGTCCCCAGCCCAGAAAAAAGTAAAAAGGTTGAGTTTGAAACTTTTCGCAAGATATGGGTTAAAATGCTTGTGTATTGCTTGGGTTATAATGTAGTTTTTATACTATGACTCCTATAAAACATTTTCTCTCTTTTTATACATTTTAAATATACAAACATCCTGGCATCGTAGCCCAGAAAAACACTCTTGACTTAACGATTTTGCATCAGCATGCTTGAGTGAACATAGCTTGGACTTCACATGCTTAAGTTTAAGTCGTCCCTCTTTAGCTCTTAATAAGCTTTTATAATATTGATCATATTTGTAAAACATCCTTGGTACTGAATGGTATGACACAGTCCAGTTGTTTTGCCCCCTCCTATGTTGTTATGTCTTTGGAGAAGCAAAGTCCCATGCGGTGTCCTGTGCACACTTCCACATGGCCCGGACCAGTCGAGTGAAGCCCATGTCTTTGGGTTTCTCCAGTCCGCGCATCAGCCTCTGCTTCATGATGGCGATGAACTCTTTGTTACTGAGCTCTCCGTTCCCTGAAGAAGACAGGACAGACGGCAGCATGATGAAATAATACGAGAAAAGACTGTAATTAGATAAGCTGAAGAAGAGCTGATTTCAATGTCAGATCATGAGTTTTACAAGTAATGATGAGACTGAATTAACAAATGCCCAAGACATTGGGAGGGCAGTGTTGAAATATTTTAAACATAATTAAAAATATATAGATGTGCTATTTATATAGAACCGTTAATCTTGTGAATACTTCATTTGTGATCAACACATGGTCATCATTTTGACTGAACTGTCGACACTGTGTAGGGAAAATAAACAACAGACTTTTATTGCTATTTAAAAAAATATATATAAGTATTAAATCAGTTCCACACCACATAATTGGCTGTAAACCTCTCAATTTAAAGATCCAAGCTGATCACTGACGATTAGAAAGGACAGAATCTCGGTCTTAATTAAGTTTTGATTAATAGCACAGCCCTAAATCCAAGTTAATAACATGTAATAAGACTATACATAGACAATCTTTACAATTATTTAGACACATAAATAGTAACTAGTAATAACTTACCATCACAATCAAACAAAGCAAACACTACGTCACACACATGATCCGACAGCTCCACTTTGGCCACCGTCCGCGCCACCTGCTTCATGGTCACTGGGAAATACAAGAACAAAATGAAAAAGGGGAAATTAGAAAAGTGCAGAGGAGCATTACTGTGAGTGGGTTCTGAGTCACAGAAGCTAATGTAGTGTGAGTGGATCGATAACAGGCAGCACAGCCATTCACTGGAGACTTATGTGATGGACACAGAGTAAGGGCAGAACAGTGAGGAGGAAGAGGAGGAAAGAAACTGGGGCAGAGAGCATCAAGAGCTGACCCAAAAAGAAATGTATAACTGTATTAGTAATAATGCTAATACTATATCAACTTAAACACAAATATGGGTAAGGGTAATCTTGTCACATTTTTATCGCCAAATTTCCGAGTTCCACTGTGTAAAAAAAAAAACATTGGCAACTTATTCTAAAGGCTAACTGGGAATACACGTTAAGGGACTAGGCCAGACTAGGCCACTGCTTGCATTTCTAGCAAGGCTGTTTTTACTCCAGACATTAAAAAAAAGTAACCTTTCATTGAAGTCTAGTTCCAAGTAGGGTAAAAATAATGTATTGATACTGACTTGAAGGTTTAATTTGTATATTTTGTGAACCCAATTATATTTTCCCTCTACCCTCATTGTTCCAATAGTTCAATTATTTTTTAGAGTAATATTTTCCCCCGAGGATTTTTTTGAAAATTAAAAGTTAAAAATACAGAGAGTTCAATCAGAAAGCACAAATCTGATACTTCATGCAGTGACTTAATTAAAATGTGCACCTAAAGTTACAAATACCTAATTAAAGTAGTATATAAAGCATTTTAGATACATAATTTAAAACTAGGCCAATAAATACTGGAGGAATAAAAAAAAAAAGCTAAAATTTCAGCTCATTTAAATCATTTAAATCATGATCATTATTGTTTCATTGTTTATGAAATATTGAAACCGGAACATCACTGGAGAACTGCTTGGGTCAGAATTTTTTTTAGACCTTTATAAATTCTGTAATATTGTCTTAAATTGAATGTGAAGCCATTTTCGGAGGCGCTGGTTTTGCCTAATGTGATGATGTGGGCTTGTGTCAGAGGGCATCAGTGTCCTGGCCTGGAGTGGCGCCTTGTATATGAACAGAGGAGGGAGGGGGGAGATGTCCTCTTCTAGGTCTCGAGATCAGGCCATCGATACAGAGATGAAAAATGGCTGAGCTGGAACTGGGAGCAAAGCCAGAGGAAAGAGAGACATGTGCTTTAACTGGAGCTGCTGTTAACAGCTCTCACAGACAGGACTAGCCCAAGGTAGAGGAGATGAGAGGCGAGGAGGGACCAGCAATTAGAAGGGCACGCAGAGACTAGAAAGGTCAAATGTACAAAGTATTCAGTCTAGACCAAAGAAGAAGATGGCTGGGTCCCACATACTTTTTCAGTAACTTTTTAAAAATATAAGTTTTGATGGCAAAAATACTTGTGCAGTTGGGTCATAATATTCTCAGGTGCTCAAAAAATTTATTAGAATTGGTAAAATGTTGAATGTGGAAGTTGATGCTTCCTATTATATCTGTAATTATGTAATCATTTGATCATCTTCTTGGTAATATTAATAATAATATTCTGATGTAACCAGCCATATATTTGAGACCATTTCTTCTTCTTCTTCTGACTGCCTGACGTGCTTGTACCTTTATCTATGGAGGCGCCTGCCATGTGGTAAAAGCTCAGCGCTGTGTCCACATCATTTACGTTCTTGAGGAATGTGAAGAAGTTCTCCACCTCCTCAAATGTGATGCCCTGTGGAGAAAACAAATCATTACTTCTATTTTTACAGCCATACAAATATCTTTTAAGAAAACAAATGGGAAATCTAGGACAATAAAATAAAAACCTATGAATAGACAGAAATCATTATAATTATTTCTGCAGCTTGTGTTGCTAAGCTACAATTCTGATATATCAGCCAAAAATTGTCATGTCAAAAAGTCCCGACTGCAGCAATGTCTTATGGAAAAGCTCTAGAGTGACACAAATGGCCAAGGCAAGTGGGCAGCAGCTTTGAGCACACATGGATGAGCATTGCGGCATGAGTAGACAGGCGCGGACAGTAGACCAGGCGTACACAGACACACACACGTCCTCTTATGCACAGATGCACGGGTACATAGATACACAGCCGCTCATTGGCTCACTGCCAACACAGACTTACATATTAAATAACACGTTTGTCATTTCAGTCTGTGAGTGACTGAGAAAAAACAGCCAATGGTGAGAAGAGATAATAACAAAGACGAGAAGATGCTGGTTGCATAATGTGAACTTATTAACATTTATTAAATGTGAATGATGTGCTGCAACAAGGAAATGTCTAACCAAAATTTACTTTATTAACTGAAAATAACTAATACTAAGATTATCCATGGAGACAAGCAGGTAGACATTGCTGTAAAATTGTATTCACCTTATTCCAGAAGTTGCCGTGGGTGCTGTCATTGTCATTTGGATTGTATTACTTTGCATATTAATGGCAAATAAGTTCTATACGGACTACAGTGCTGTTTTAACGCACCCAGAGAACCGGTGTATTGTTGATTTTTTACACAAATCAACCTACTTCATATCATATTTTAGCAGCAAAACTTGCATAGGATTCCTACTTAACCAGGAGTACCACCATGAAGAAAGCCCGGTTTAGTAGCATTTAGTGGCAAAAGGGGGCAGGGCGGAATAAGGTCAGAAGAATTAAAAAAACAAGTCTACATGCAAATAGTTTTATAAGAAGAGACCACTGTAGTGTGTTATTTCATGCCCTGAAGAGAATGGTGTATTGTTTTCTTCCTTCTAGTCTAAAAGGTGCATTTAAGCAGCCTTGAAAGCCTATCTTATTAAAGCACAGACTGACATCAGAGGAAGGTTAACAAACTCCACTGAAATAGGGCGGCAACACCTTGGGGACACATGGAAGTGCTTTAGTCGAGTGGATGGCGAGAATCAAAAAGTTCAAAGTTGATACAAAATCCGTAAAAAAAAAAAAAGAGAACTTTCTATTTCTATTCTACTTTCTATTTGAATGTTGCATTTTCCCAGCAGAGCTACACTTCACTGGCTTTTAGAGTTGTTGAAATATTTGCATAAAATGGTTGAATAAAGGGTAAAAAGTTCAGCTCAGGTCTAGCCATCAGTAGACGTTAAGTACTTGTTTTATCATTCGGTGAAAACATTTGATCTAAAGAGCAGCACCAGGCCAACGCAGACAGGAGATAAAACTGCAGAGAAGCCGACTGAAGCCAAGGTGATAGACACAGTGAACTGCAGAGCTCAGAAACGTATGGCCTGCTCACTGTTTGTTCACAGATACAAGAGGAAAGGACTGGAGCGACTCAGAGCTGCTGGGAGGCTGTCTATATAGATAAGATG
The DNA here is from genome assembly GCA_019594935.1 of Periophthalmus modestus. Classification (NCBI taxonomy): domain Eukaryota; kingdom Metazoa; phylum Chordata; class Actinopteri; order Gobiiformes; family Gobiidae; genus Periophthalmus; species Periophthalmus modestus. Next base: position 26,177,307 of record JAIEZT010000441.1, read on the forward strand.
AGCCATATACTCCTCATTGATCTATCCAAGAGCATCTGAGCACTATTTTCAATCAAAGCACCATCTGTCACATGGGTCGGCCAATTAGTTAACAAGCCACTGTTTAGAGCACTCAATAAAGACCAGTAATTAGCAACTTTATAAGACTTTTTATATTTATGGAAATGTATATCGACTCTAAAGTGCTATTCCGTTTGTTTGGGTTATGAGTTAGTAAAAGTCAGTATTGGAAAGTGTACATTCAGAAAATGTCTACACCGTATATCATTTAACAGTAACATTTAGGCCTGTGCAGAATATTGATGAAGGAAATAGATAAATTATAATATTAAACCAATATACACCACTGACACAATAACCCTAAAGCAGCCTACACCTACAATAAAAACTATTCTGTATAGTCTCATTAAAAAGCATGAGGCAATACACCAGAGTGAAACACTGCTTGGTTTGTATCTATGTGTCAGAAGCAGCTAAAATCTTACCGTGCTACAGAAAAATGACCGTTCTCCACTAGTACAAAGAAAAAGCCCCCATGATAACTGTCACCCCCAAATTGAATGATAAGTTGATATTGTAATTATCATGACAGGCCTAATTGAACTGAAATGCCCATAATCATAAGACAAAAAGATAATAATACAGTTAGTTGTGTTACTTTTTAAGGCCTTTGTACCTAAACAGGGCAGTTATATCTGAACAGATACACCTGGGCCCGCGACCTGGAATGTATAGACCTCTATCTGTGCCATTGCTTTCATGTGCCACTTTGATTTACCTGTGCATCTTTAAACATCTTCTTCAATCCCTTTTGCATCAGCTTGAGTTTACGAGACTGGACTCCACTGTAGGCAAGCAGCATGCCCCCGAACTGTCGCTCTGTGATTCTACCATCCATCGGGTCGTTCCTCTCAAACTGCAGGAGAGAGAAGCACATAAGAGCAGGCGCTATACAACAAGGGTGAACAAATTAATAGAAAAAGGGAGATGGGAAACGGTAAATGCTAGTGTCAAGTTGAATCATGCATGTGACTCCTGTGGTGACATAAAATCTCTGTGAGGTTGTTTTTTACTATGTTGCACCGGAGCATGTCTTAACAGCAATACGCATTGGCCTGTGTCAGGTCAATCCTGTCGATTTATATCTGAGGGGGTTGGACAGCATCACAGCTCACTCACTCTCCCTGTAATGTTAATACAGCAGCCTGTTAATATGCAGCGCTCATAACACAGTCAAAACTGTTCAGGACTGCAAAACTGGAGAAGCCTGACTCCCTTAAGAATAAAAAAAAAGTAAAGGAATGAGTATTTTGTGTGGGTCCCTTGCTGCAGTGGTGTTCACCATTAAAGGAAGTAATATATATTTGGTCTAATAATAAATAATAAATAATATATATTTGGTTGGTCACCAAATATGTGGCATTGCATAGTAAGTTATATATTACTGGTTTAAAATTGACTTTTTTGTGCATGAGCTGCATCCTATTGTAAAAGTATGTTAAAACTGAGACTCTTATATATTATTATTCTATAGTTTATTATACATATCTTATACATTTACCGATACAAACCAAGACTTAAACTGGGGAACTACTATGCACATGTACATAAAATTATTACCATACTAAAATCAAGGCAATATAGAGACAAGTTCTGAGCAAAATTGTACTTATGTCTGTCACGATAATTACTATATTGACCTATAGTTCAATACATGATAGATGGAACAATTATTCTATGTACTTTTTCTTTGTACTAGTGGGGAACATTTTGTTATTTTTCTGTATATGATAACATTTGAGCTGTAGAAGGTTAAATAAATAACTTTTATAACTCATTAAGTGTTTCATTATCTATCCTAACTCATGTTCATTACCAATATTGTAAGTATAGAGTAGTTGTTAGGGGGTTGTCAGTGGCATAATGGCATTCAATATCGTTTATAGTCTATATTTTCTTCAGTAATATATAGTACTTCAAAATTTGTTATCGTGACAGACCTAAATGTACCTAATTAGGACTACTTCAGACCTAAAACCACATAATACATACATATAAACAAAAATGTGTCTTGCAGTTAGGGATGTGCATTATCAGTATCACATAAATCAATAGACTCCACAGTGTTACCCAGGTGCAGCATATGGTAAATGGTCACATGTTTATATAGCACTTTTCCATCTTCAAGACACTCAGAGCACTTTACATCAAGGAACCACTCACTCATTCACAGACACTGGGAGCAAGGTGGGTTAAGTGTCATGCCCAAAAACACAGCAGCATTGCAGAGCAGCATTCATCTGTGGACACTGGAATTGTACCACCAACCTGTGGGTCAGTGGATCAGACCGCTCGACTAATGATGTTTACATACATAGTGAGCAGGATTTAAACAGTCAAGCTTTGGATCAGTGGACAAACACTCTAGCAACAGAGCTGGTGGTGCCCCATATGTATTAGAGTTTGAGAAAAGAGTAAATAAAAAAATATTGTCAAGCTAAATAATAAACAATAGTCTGAGTCACAAGGAGCTATAAAATAAAAGCCCAACTAAACTGCCTGGGTGAGCTGCAGTCTCAGCAATTAAAGAGCGAGCTGAGACGACAGGGAGTGAGACATATATACAGAAAAAATAGCTGTATTTATTTCAAACGGTGTTGAGATCATCTATGGTGTTGTGATTACACACTCTGTGATCATGTGGCTATCATTAGAGAATGCCACATGTCAGAGTCCAGATTTATTCTTAGCGCAACCTGTGGCAGCGTCCGGGAATAAGTTAGGCGCTAAGAATGCTAATAACTTCAGTAACAGTGTGCTAATGTCAGCCATTGAGTTGCGTTGAGTTGTGAGTAAAGTCTCACAAATTAAAACTGATATTGAGAAGCGCTGACATATAAATCACGAGAAGCATGTGTCAGTCTGAACCCTTGTTTTTGTAAACATTGTTCCCCTAATTGTTATTTTTTTGTATTTTTTAGTCGTTAAAATTCGATAGACCAATACACCAATTTTTTCATGGATGATACTGATTGCTTAGAATATAAAGAAACTGTTGGTCAATATGTAAGATCGCTTTTGCTTATTTTTGCCAAATTATGTACTTTTAATTTATGACAAACTCACCTACAGTCCCTTTTTACCACAGACTTTCAAAAGAGCAGTATAGTCACATTTTGAGCAGTTATCTTTTTGCATTCAACTTTTCAAATAAAGCTTTATGTGTACTCTTTAGGCAGCAGGTCAGCCAAAATAAAATATGAGCATGTGAAGGTTTCAGGACGATAGCCAATTCCTTAAAAAGTGCAAATATTGGCCCGATATATCGACCAACCGTTATAACGGTCCATCTCGAGTTATAATATCCATGTTGTCTTGTCGTTTTCCATTTTTGACTATTGACTACCATTTATTCCCTCCACAAATCTACAAATCAGCTTCAATTCAAATTTGTATATTTATATTGACAATGGTATATTATGTTTAAACCATGATGCATATATGGAAAGACTGCAATTATTTAGATTATAGAATGTCTTTTGAACAACAATAAATAAAAATAAAAAAAAGCCATGCTAATCTTGTAGTTAAGACCTCTACAAATATGTTAACTGCTAAACTAATATGCATTTCAAATTTCTGTCTTCTCTCAAATGTTAATGCTCTAGGATGCATTTAAATTGTACATGTGAACTAAATCCAGATGTGAAAACACAAACTACACATCTAATCTGTCCGAAAAATCACATTAGATATTTTTTTTCTAAAATTGTGTAGCTGTAATGGTATGATAAAGGTCTTGTCCCAGTAAGGAAATCTATTGTGGATACTGAGGACTTGTCCCATCCTTCATTGAGGCTTAGAAAACAGAAGTGGCAGGTGACAACAGTGCAATAGAAAGTAATTCTTCTTTTAAACTGGGATGTTGTCAGGAGTACCAAGCATGATTAGTTTTAAGATGAAATGGAAAACCAGAGCAGTGTGAGAAAACCTCTACAGACATGGGAAGATGTCTGACCTCAAGTTTGAGCACATCGTGCTGCAGCTTCCTCTGAAACTCCAGGAAGCTGCCAATGGTGAGTTTGCCCTTGAGATCCTCTCCAAAGAAGTATGTGGTGAGTGCAGAGCTGCAGCCGGCTGTCTTCAGGGTGTTTCCTGTGGTGGAGCGGTCACGGTGCCTCATGCCCATACTGGTCTGAGAGCGGATTATACTCTGCACCTGAACCACACAGAAACAAAATATCAGAGACAGTAACGTTTTTACTGACTTTTTAATGCTTCATACATTTGTTTTAAAACTCTTAAAGGTGCACTATGTAACCTTTCTGGTAGAAGGTCCAACACCTTTTTAACTCCATGGCTACACTCGGTGTGGAGTGCTCCATTAAACTAAGTGGTGTAGTATTATCTCCATGGACAAACAGATCACAAACCTTACACCGGAACAGTTACATAGAGCTCCTTTAATTTTACTAGTTATTCTTTGAAGCATAACCATCATAAATAAACAAACTGTGTGTTGTAAATAAATGTAATATAACAACTCTCACTTTAAATTAAACTTTTCAAATGTATTGAAAAACAAAAGACAATACACTAAAATGGTTTATTTGTATTATTTGACACTTCAAGGAAAAGCAAAAGTGAATACTTTGGTGCCGAAATCGCAATTTAATAATCTGGAAACTGACTTTTATACACACCTGCACCTGTTTTTAATGTTTATATGTATGGACTTATACTTATTTGTTTTGTTTGTTCTTTTTGTTTCTACTGTATTCTGAACAGTGCATCCATGAAACAGATAGTCCAAGTGCTCCCATTGGGTTCCCCTGTATAAATAAAGATAAAGTAGAAGAAGATGGGCCGGAGTTTTAACCTGTTCGAACTCTTCCAGGTCCACCTCTCCGTCCCCGTTGAGGTCGAACATCTTGAAGGCAATCTCAAAGTTCCTCTGGGGAGCTGCAGACGACATGGGATGGACAGATACAGAGACATTGCGGGTAAATCAATAGCGCCTTCAGATGGAGCCTTGTCACACTGCATAAACTACAGTCGCCAGCAGTGACAAATAGTGATTCACTCATCACTTCAGAGCCTCACAGCGCCTCCAACACATTTAACAACTGTTAGTCACTCACTACAGTGAATCATCCATTTTAATTCAGTCTCATACTTGTGGGTCTGTTCTATTCATGACTTTCTGTTGACAATTTACTTTGTTGTTCTAGGCCCCCAATCTGGTAACGCCAATCAAGAATCTTCTGGACAGATTCACCATCACATATTTGCCATTGTCATCTAAATATTTACCCATGGTAAATACTGACCCCCAAAAATTGTTCCATCTGTCATATATTGAAGTCGATATAGTAATTATCATAACAGACCTAGGTAATCTTAATACATGTTTCAGTATGACCATTGCTTATTGCTGATCATACTAAAATAGTGTGGGTTTAGTACTGGTAAAGTAGATGCTAAATCCTTTTGTTCCTTTATCAATACAAACTTTACATCACTGAATATTGCACAACAATAACCTTGGTGATAGGGAATGCTTTATGACACACAAATCTTTTTACTCCAGGCGTATTCAATTTTAAGTGCATAACTTTCTACAGGCTAATATTTCCCTCTTTATAATCTCATTTGTGTCACTAGACAGTTGGAGTGTTCATCTGTTACAGGGTGAATATGTGTCTGTTTTTCTATTTATGCTAAATAAATTGGAAGCAAGCATAAGGCATCCTGCCCTGTCTGCTTAAAAATTACTTGTCCTTGAGAATTTCCCAAGAGACTTTATCCATATGAACGGATTATAATAAATAGTGGCGCTAAGCTGAGGATAAAGTTTACTAGTCAGTGGAGAAGACAGCGTCAGAGCAGGATTTTTATTACCAACTCTGACGCATTCACAAAACAGGCATTCATCCCAGCCACCAATCCTTGATCTATTCAGTTGAAGTTTAAAAAGTACAAAACAACTTGTACTTGCTGCTCTAAGCTTTTTATATTTACAGCACAGATTATTTGGTGGTCATAAGGCAAGTAATAATCAAGTCTTCAAAGTTAAGACCCATATGCCACACAATTTAATGCAATAGTAATTTCTTCCTCACTTATTTGCTAGAATGTAATAAATCTTCTTGAAAGACATTTTTTTCTATGCTTCCTGATAAATTTCAAGGCCCAGGCAATAAACAGCTACACCCTGCCAGTAATCAGATAACCAGCAGGAATCATAAGCTGGCCAAAGGAGGAGATACAGACCACAGATGTTAAGACCCGAAAGCTCCTGACCATGCATGCAGTGACCCCCAAACTGGAGGAGTGGCTACAGCAGATCCCAGAAAAAACATCAGACATCTCAGTCCAGAAAAGTGCAGTACTAGGAACAGCAAAGATACTGCACAGAACCCCAGGCCTCTGGTAGAGGTCTCGAGCGTAGAAAAAAGAGGGGATGAGCAGCTAGAATAGTCATTTACTACATTAACAATGTATAGAGTGTATTTCTGTTTAGTTTAAAGTTATATTCATTGAAAAAAATTGTGCTTTTCTTTCAAAAATAAAGACATTTCTAAGTGACCCCAAACTTTTGAACGGTAGTGTGTATATATATATGTGTTTGGGGTTTTTTTTTTTTTTTTTTTTTTTATAAATTAGTTACATTTTGAGAGGCTGCAGTTTTGTATAAATGTATGACTTGAGGGTACCTTTATGAAACAAGAGATTTGATCGAAGTACTTACTGGACAGGACTGTTGTGAGGAAAATGTAGTCTGAGAAGGAGATAAGGCCACATTCCCCCAGTGTGTAAAATATGCTGTCTTCATCTGCAAACCTCTCTCTTTCTTGGGCTATTTTCTGCTTATCCAGGGCGAGAAAAAAGAACAAAATGTATATATTAAAATAGATTTTCCATGATCAGCTTTATAGTTTCTATCAGCTGCCCCAGGTGTGGTGGTGTGAGGGTAGAGAAAGACTTACTTACTTCCACACACATTAAAAATAGGCACAGTGCATGTAATGATCATTTGCAGAAGACAGTCTAGCACATTCAAATTCATGCAAAATGCCACATACACATGAAAGGCTGATATAGTAAGAGGTAGTCTTTGGCCAGTTGGTGAATATAGTGTTTTTCACCATAGACGGTATACTCACAGAAGACAGCGAAAAAGACAAGGACACAAAGACTGCTAGTAGTTGAGTAGAGTGACAGACACACAATCTATATAACCCCCTTTAACATTAGTGACATTTTCCTGTTAACATGTATAGACACAACATTGCATGAAGTCAATGTAAAAACATGCATTCTAAACAGTTATACAATGTCCTTTAAGGAGAGAGGGGACAGTTGGACAGAGCATGCCTTGTTTGGGTGGTGAGTGGTTGTGTGCGGGGGCTTAGTTGAAAAATAAGCCCACGTGAAGTTACCTCCGTCTGAAAAGTGTCCATTTCAAGGAAGAGGAAGAAGGACAAACAACTATTAGAAAAAACGTTCGGCCTCTGCTGGACTTTAGCAGGGCCTTAAACAACAAGACACAAGGTGCAATCAAAGTGTAACAATCCCATACAATATCACATCATAAGGAGAACACCACTCAAAACTAGTCATGCTTTTGTGGCAAATATCACACAATGTTTTTCAGAATTTAGTTAAAACAGACATTGGTGGCATTCTCCTTAATCCATTTTCCTAATATAAACTCCCTTCTCAAGAGATCTTTTACATAAAGCCAGTGATCAGCTTTGATATAATAATGAGATTTTGTCAACATTCAAAGCTATTTTGAAGCTATAAACTTTTGGCATCTGGAGAAGGGAGTGATCGTGCTAGTAGAATATAAAAAAAAAAATAAATATACATGTTGAAAAACTGTACGTTTGTCATGAGCTAATAAGGACAAAAATACAGTATAGGATGAGATAGGGAATGTTTAGGAAGAAAGGTTGGTTGGTCCACTGCACTCGGAGCTAAAACAGGAAACAGCAAAGAGGACCTTAGGTTAACTATGCCAGACTATAAAACTTAAAAAAAGACACTGGGGATATTCAAAAGAGTGAACTGAAACACCCACACATGCGTACACAGCCATTAACATGAGAGACATACTGGACTGATTAAAATGATCAGACATGAGGCTCTGGGCAAATTAGTGACCAGAGTCAAGGACAAAAACAAAAAAACAGAAAACCAAAAATCTGCACATTAAATTAAATAGAAAATAACTCATGTCATTATGTGGTGGTAATTAGCATAAAAAGCTAAATGCGAACCATAGAAAATACATCCTTTTCTGACTTAACTACCATAAGTACAACCAATGTAGGGCTGCATGATAAGAGGAAAAAAATAATCATAAAATATTGCAATTGGTATTGGACATGAAATTCATGTTTAAAAAGTAGGAGCAACTGGTAAACATATACAAGATTTTATAGCATGTTTGTAGAGGCTTAATATTTGATTGTTTACAATGGACATTTTATCATCTAAATAAATACAGTCTTTACGAATTGCGCTAAACTCAAATGGCGATCATTTCCAATATATTGCGCACCCCTAAACCTGTTTATTTCCTTTCTGAGCTTGCTCAATATCTATGCAGTCGACGGCAGCATCTGACAGACATTAACAGACATAATAAAACAATGAAGTTACAAAGTCATCCATGTCAGCTTCCATCTAGGCCCTATTGCATTCCCAGATAACAATGCCATCAAACCAAATGCCCACAAAGCCTCAGTCTTCAAAAACTAAAAGGTCAATGTGAGACTGGCACTGACGGAAAACTCTTAAAGTGGAGTTATTGTGATGTATGATCCAAAAATGACATCTCTGAAATCCAATCAGATCATGAAAGATGACTGAAGGAAAGGGCAGTCTTACAACAACAACCACCACGCACATCACATACCAAGAATTAAGCAGGGTCTGGCTATGTCATGATTCACTCTGGGCACTGATGTGAAGAGGGAAAACAGAGTAGACTTTAGTAGACAGTATTTGAAATAATATGTATAAGTTAACTAGTAGTCAAAATTTAGCTATATATAAAAAAAAAAAAAAAAACATTAAATTGGAAAAGGATGGGTGAAAATGTAGTAAATTTGTAATAAGTAATAGTAGTGGGATTAATATTTTGCTATACAGTATAACTCTGTACTGACTAGACTAAAAAGTACGATTCTATGGGCCAATTATGTTTAATACAGATGTGGGCAGCTAATTGGAAATTGCTAAAAATGCAAATTTTGGTTGCAACATAGCCAGTTCTAATGTCTAATCACTAATAGAAATGACCAGCTTCAACATTTGTGAATTTGCCTTTTGGATTTTTCTCCTTGTTATTAATAGGGAAACTCATCACATCATGAAAGCTAACAATGGCAAGCTATTGGTAGTTGTCATAGTGTATTTCATAACATATAGAACAGAGACATGACTCTACTCTGACAAATGTTCAAATATACAACAGTTCTGCTTAACTGTGCATTTGATAAAGCTTTTATCTGCACTCTTTTTTATCTTACAGTGATTATATATTCATTTTGTGATGTGACAGCGTTCATGTTCTACAAAGCGATTTGAATTACTTTGTGTACAAATTGTTCTCTACAATAAAGTCAACCTCTGGGTACCAAACCAATCCCATGTATTCTTTTCATTTGAACTAAACTAATTAAATACTTGCTTTCACAATCATCTATTCAGTGCTGTACAGCTGCATCTAATATTTCTGATCTTAATTAAATAAAATAGTCACTGCTGTAATTAGCATGCGGTCCTTCCTGCCAATGTGCGTGTCTCGTTAACTGTGTCATCTTTGCGGTTGACCATGTACATAATATGAACATGTCTTATAAATCTGTGCCTTGGGCTTGTTCATATGTTCGTCCAGATTTGCATGTGTCTACACTACAGAATTACACCAATGGCCTTTTCTTCACATGACAAAACTCTACAGGGCTGTGAGCTGAAGCGGAAACAGAGAGCTGCCATAGAAATAGACAGTGTTAAAACTCCAGTCAGGGTTCATCTATCTACTATGTTGCTCGGGTGAAGGGTAAGCCTGGAAAAGAAAGAGCCAAATTTGAACAAGGGAAAGTCCAAAAAATGAGGCCAAAAAGTCAAGCTAATGCTAATGGCTTGAACATGCTAAAAGCGTTTAGGGTCTCCAAGCTCATTTAACAGATTTGATCTGAGAACAACTAAAAGGGGAAGTGGATCAAATAAAAATACTAAATAACATAATAGAGGACTCAGTTTAGGTTCTCATCGCATCAAGATAAAGTACAAATGGTTCTTTAGTCAATCAAGAGAGAATTTACAGTACTCCCCCGAGTTAGGGCTGAACAATTTGTGAAAAATATCCACTTGCAACTGCGATTAGATTTGCGATTTATGTTTTAATAAACTGATTCTATTCAAAATTCACATTTTAACCACATCCAGAATAATTGACAAAAAGATTACAATATGAAATGACAATCTAATACAATAATCATACTTCAGAACATCTTTGTACAGAGTTAGCAATTTTTTTATGCAGAACAAAATAGGAGATTTTGTTGTTTGTGGGGAAATTGTGGTACTTCAAAAATTGCAGCTTTTGCGATTTGGTAATTGCATCCATTCAAATTATGATTTTGATTCAATAAAGATTAATTGCCTTACCCCTAGTTTTATGTTGAACTTATATTTGAGCACTATATTTGAGTACTTAAAGAAAAGTGTGTTGTGTTTTCTGAGTTCCTTTAGTTTTGTACTTTAAAAAGGGATAGATCTATCACTGTGTCTCTTGACTCTGCAACATTTCTATAGCTATGGTCTATTGTATCAAACAAAAGCAAAACTATAAAAAAAATATTACAACTCCCAAAACTGCGTACACAAGAGAGCAGCCCAGACTTGGCCGTGTTCATAAGTAGCTGTATTGGCTGCAGTGTTTTGTTATTGATTCCATCTGACCCGATCCAACACTGCAGCAACACAAAACCTCAGCCCCAACTCAAACACAAAGACGCAGAGATAAGAGGATCAAACCTACACACCTTTAGATACTGCATTTTAATGTGCACAAACATGGGATTGTGTCTGGGCCAGAATCACAATGGTAAACAACAAGAAATGCATGCATGAGCACAAATAAGTGGCAACCAGCTGCAACATCTACTTTCCTATGAATTCATGACATAAAATGCATTTGTATCTAACCAAATTAATCAATGTTTGACAAGTGTGCAATCATGTTATGGAAGGAATATTCCTCTGGGAATTCTGAAATAGGTGCCTCTGACAGTATGGTGTGTTAAATTTAATTTGTCAATGTTTTATTCCTATTCTAGGATACAAAGTTACCATTACTAATATACTAATATTACTAATTCAAATGCATACCTGGTTTAGCCCTCATTTGTATGATAAGAACTGGTTAAGTTGTTTTATTTGTTTAGTAGTGCCATTATAATAGCATTAAAGCCAAATATTTCAAAGCATAATATTTTCAGAAACATTTGTACAAAAACCCAAGTGGAATTTAGTTGTAGTAAAAGTAACGGGTGATTAAAATAGCACTAGTACACTATGAAGAACCAGGGTGAGTGGAAAACAGGGGCGACGACACAATCACATTAAAAATGGAGCAGTACCTGCATCCCTGCAGTGCCCCCTGTGATGTGTTGTAGCTCTAGGGTTAGGGTTCACTTTGGCAGGTACATTGGAAAAAAAAAAAAAAAAACAGTCTACAGAGAATTTTGAATGACTCGCTCCCGGCTTCAGGTCAACTCAGATCCAGGATGACATTTGTGAACAGCCGGAGACATTTTTGAGTAGACTAAGGGCTACAACTGTCTGGCTTAACATAAGCCTGCAACCATACAAGTTACTCAAGACATATTTTAATTAACACTTGTGGATTAGCACTTATGGCTATGGACAAAGGACTAGATGAATGTATACAAAACAAAATAGCACAAAATATCCCAAACTCCTTAGTCCCTGTGCAAACCTGAAGAACTCATACAGGGGTAAAATTTCTTGACAAAATCCTTATGTCTACCCATGTTTAACTAAAATCTAGACTAGAGCAGATCTAGCACAGATATAATATACTCACCGTTATTTTCATTATACATCTACAGACGAGCTTATTATGTGTCATGAGGGATGGGCCAAAGTTACGTCGGAGAAGATGCGTCACTGATAAATTATTTACTGTTTTTGTGCAGCCCGGTAGCAAATGCGTAACAGACCGGTACCGGTCCCCGGCCCGGTGGTTGGGAACCACTGTTCTAAGCCTCAAAATAACACTTAAATCATTAACCTTGACAGTGATAAAATATCCAATCATTACTTATTTACTAAAATATTTACCATATTTTCCGGACTACAGAGTGCACCTGATTAAAAGCCGCATGGTTTAATTTTAGAAAGAAAAACTTGTACAAGCCGCACTGGATTTTAAGCCGCAGGTATCCCACGTAGTAATATGAAACATTAGCTCAAAAACGTTCATTTACGAGGGACCACTAGTGCAGTTTTGCATGCTTTTTTTTTTTTTTTACAGTGTATGAAGGCGCGTGTTCTGCGTCCTGATTGGCTAAAGGAGGTGCCGTGTCTCCTGTACAGGACAGAATGCGTTCAGCCAAAGTTACCAAAATATTCAATGCTGCAGCGTGACTCTGAAACAATCGTGTTGGACACCTTTGTATTTGAGGACAAACGCCTCCGACGCGCGTTGTGGACGCTCTGGATGCGTGTCCACGAGAGACTTTACATGTGAAACAACATAAAGAAGGAGGAAAATAACATAAGGACGACAGCAGAATAAGGAGCAAAAAGGGCTGTAACCATGCGGATGGAGTATGCTTTAGTTTGTGGATCAGTGACTGCAGGAAAAAGAACATTATGAGACATTACAGCGGAGCGGCGCCAGGACGAAGAGGCGGGAACAGAGGAACTGAGAAATACACCTGCAGCCGCACAATACAATACAGTACAATAGTTGTGAGAGTGCTCTAGATTGATCATACAATTTCATTGGACCTCTGTGAACTACTCTTCAGTTTTATTGGTCTACTGTTGCTGGGCAAAAAAAAAATGTATAAGTTGCACTGCACCATAAGCCGCAGTGGTTAAAGTGTAGAAAAAAGTAGCGGCTTGTAGTCCGGAAAATACAGTACACAAATTCTAATTATGCTACTATGCTTACACCACTTTGCACAAAAGCAAATCTTTTTTACCTTTAAATGTGCCCTTTGTTGTGAGCACCAAACAATCCTAATTGCAACGACAATTACCAAGGTCAATGATAAACATTTTCTGCCACCTTCTGGGTGTGTAGGCATGTGCGTAGGAGGAGGAAAAATAATGCACTGGCTTTGCTTCCCAGTCCCCTGGGCAACTATGGAGCAGGTGTACTGTTAATAACAGCTAATTATTCAGGGAACACATTCAGAATAATGACTCCTGATGTGGAACGCTCCATAAACAAGAGCTGGTCAGAAAGGACCAGCAGCTGCCCCATAAAAAGGGGAGGGGCACTGAATCAGCTGACCAAGTGCAGAGATATACCAACCTTTTAGATTTGACAGAAGAGAGAAAACCAGCTGTAAAAGTTAGTTTAAGAAGATGGAAGGGCCTGGAGAGAATCTAGGAACAAGTTGTGTTCACGTTTGAATGTGAACAAAATTAAGGGCAGATGCCAGTGTACCAAAGACAAGGCATGTTTCTTTAATGGCAATTGGTACATTTTGGGGTTTGTTTTGGTGCCATGACAACAGTCCAATTAACAGACAACTATTTACAATATGTAAACATCTGAATGTTTACACTGGCTTGCCCATTTCAGCCCATTGGTGTGTAAAATGTTGCGACATCATGTGAACACAACCTGCTAGGATTGCTTGAGTAGTATGCTATGGTATAAACAGTATGCTAAAGTATAGAAGTGCCAGTCCAAACAGCAGCTGTGAAAGTTTCCTGTGAAATAGAAAGAGTGAACATGACAACTGTTAGCGTGAAGTGGCTCCTCGCTCCGTCTGTCAAAGCTGCTCCTGTGATGTTACGCACTCGGCAACAGTAAACAGGAAGTACATGTACAGAGCAAGCCCTACCTCACGTTGTGCTAAACCATGCTCTACAGAGATCATGCAGCACTGACGTCTCAACAACCCCGAGGATGGAGTGGCTCTCAAGCACAACACAGCCTCCACTTTAACTAACAAGAGCCCCATTATCAAACCAAACCACCCTGAATGCCACCATGCACAAAGAAGGATGCCCCATCAGCTAAGTCTCAGTTAGATACAGGCATAGAGCAGTGCATGCTGGGAGTATACAGCAGAGGAGCCAAGGCGCGTGGAAAGCTTGAGCTGACTTTCCTTGCATGAAAAGATGAGACAAGAGTTTGGTAAAGTAAAAAGGGGAGAGAACAGGGGAACAGCACTGCGGTTTGGGGATACCCAATAAAGTTTAAATAAAACAAATAAAAAACTCAGCTTTGCAGGGCTTATATGCAGGTGAAGTTCAGTTTAAGGAACCAACTAAGCCTGTAAATTATGTAGCAGTGCTGCAGTATCATTTAATAATACCTGTATTCACTGTTAATAATTTAGTAGTAAAGGCGCAGCAAGCATCTGTGTACATCCAGGCCCGTATTCAAAGGGCACAGCATGTCCAGTACCCTCACAATGAGTTTGCATATTTTAGACACACAAAGCAGGGTGTGTACATATGCACCTCCCTTAAGTACACACACTTAACCAGGAGCAACCTGCCCTTTGATACAGTTGGACTAATCAGGAATAGATAGGCCTATAGGTTAAAGTGTGTTCCTAACACAAAAAGAAACACTTGAGATATTCAGCATAGAACTAAAAAGAAGCATAGTTTATATTTTGTAAAGCAATGTGCTGTGTTGTCTGCAGGTGGCGGATAACAAATTGACAGAGGATTAATGCTACAGGAATCCCAATTTATTTAGTCTTGACCAGCACAAATTTACTATGGCTAAACACCCTGTAGTCAAAACACAACGTTCACAACATAATTTGATCAAAAGTTACATTTTATTTTTATTTCAGATTTTATAAATAAGAGGTTATGCAAAAAGGTATTTACAAAATTGTTGGAACGCTACACTCATAGCCCACAAACTTAAAAAGCCCATTTTGTATTGTACATGGTGGATTTTCTATGTCTAAAGCTGAGGTGTAAAAACAGTCTTACTTGGCTGTTCCCCTGGACTAACTGCAGTGAATAGACCCCTCACATTAGTATGAAGGACTGAACGGGTACAAAGAGGAATGAGAAACTGAAGTAGTTTAAATAAAAGTAGAGGTAGTAAAGTTGAGGGCACAGTGAGTACAAGGTGCAGTTTATTTCATACAGGTGCATTCATGCTGCTCAGCATACACCCCATACCTGCCAGAAGTCCTGCAGAGAGGGAGTTTGTGGGAATGGTTGGGGAGGACACAGGGAAAAGTGGAGGAAGATGGCCATGACGGTTATTCACGAGAAACAGGGAGAAAGAGAACACGGCGGGGGATTACTTGTGATTGGGTACAATTAAATATGGCCACACATGTAATCACATTGACATACAGTTATCACGGCATCTGAAAGCATATTAGACCAGGGCAATGAAAACAAACATGATAATACAGCAAAATGTGAATTAATTAACAAGTGTTTGATTAAATTAACACAAGACATGACCAGTTAATAATGTAATTCTGCTATAGCAATACAAGAATGTGTATTTGAGTGCCTGTTTATAATGCATGATAATAGTTATATTAGTATTACTTAAAGCATTCAAATAGGAAGAAACTAAAATACTTATTATGATCCTCTGCTAGAATGGCTATTCAATTGTATTTTTTTAATGAAACAACACATAATGTGATATTGATCGTTTTAAAAATTCTTTCTAAACGCTGCTGATTTGTACTCCATTTTAATTGATTTCAAGTAATATATGTTAAATAATTTCAGTTATCAACAATTATCCAACTCTATTCAACCTGGATAGGCAATTTAGTATATTTTCTTATATTATGTTTCTCTAACTCTGTATAATAGACCAAAGTTAGCACAAATGAGTCTCAGCAGGTGTGAGCGGCCTGTGTGGGGAGGCCTATTAGGGCTTCTGGACACACATGTGGTTATACTGAGGCCAAACATGACACCAGGTGACAAACAGCTCGCGTAGATGAGCTATTTAAAAACATGGTAGAGGGTGGTGATCTGATCATCTCATGTTACAAACGAGGCTTAATATATTCCGCTATAGACCTAACCTTTAGTTTACCACCGACCCCCCACAGCACAGTGTCCATCAACTCAAAATGATTTACACGTGCTACTTTATATTGCAGTCTATTACTCTCGGTGCAGTGCTGGCCTCAGGAGGGCTAACTCACTGCAGCTTCAAGTGAACTGGATTTCATGGTTTCTTGGCAGGGAACACAGAGGGCTTTTTTCTTGTTCCAACTACCTAGAAGTGCCCATTAAGCCAATGAGCAGAAAGCACGTGTCTCTAGGCAAAAAAATCGAGCTCAGAGGGAGAGGAGGCTGCCCTGACTAGAGCCACAAAATCTCAGGGGACAACCAAAGCTAAAAATGGCATCTCAAATTCATGAAACCAGATTTAACAGGCAAATAGAGGGACTTGACGCCTGCAGATAGAATTTACATAATCAAATGATGGGGTCTATAAGACTAGTCTTTGCATCAATGCGGTTTGGATATCTTGCGTTGTGTTAAAGCAAACAGCACTAGTTCAATTTGATCATATTTAAAGTGAGCTCATAGAGGCCATTATAGCAAGTGGATTGCAGTGTTAAGTCTTGCCTTTGTTATGGCATTCTTTATCCTAAATCTTTACTTGTATTATGTATTGTTATGGAACTCTTTGACCTAACCTTCGTGACTCTATCTGTTATTATGCACAAGTGTATCTCTTGTTTGTTAGCCTACGAGACACAGAGTCCAGCGGCCTTGAGCCACTTGGACTAGTTTAAACCGGTAGGATTGTTTTAATGGTATAAATACACTGTATGTATGTTCATTTGTCAGCTGAGGGGAAACAGCTCTTTGACAATTGTGCACAACTGAATCAATAAATCAGACTTTTTTGATTCAAGACAACTTATCTGTTGATTTTATATTTTTAAGGGTTTTACCATTAGAAATTCCACACCTTTCAACACCTTATAAAAACATATTATGTGTATCTCTTCAGGCATTTTCAATCTGACTTAAACCATTAACTAGCAAATTGTTAATAGTATTCTGTCCAAAATGGTTTAGAATTTAAAGTTTAAAGTAACCAATAATGATATATTTTCTCCAATTTGTTAGAATGTGCTTTAAATTGAAATTAAGTTATACAAGTAGGGTTGGGACAAAAAACAACAATATCGTTTATCATGATAAAAAGTGTTGACAATAATCGTTCGTGGTAGATTTTGTGTAATCGTGATCATTAACAGATATTGGCTGTGTAATGCCTTAGTCATGCAGGTATGATCCATAGTAAAATAAAAATTCTAATCTGTCAATTGAAGAAAAAGTCGTGGGAGTGAAGATGTCGTGCTCCTCACCCAAGCCAAGAAGTGGCCTTATATCTTATATCACTGAGTTAGCTCCTCCCTGCAGATAGATATAAGGCAGTGTCCACCAATAATCTGACCAGAACTGAAGAACCAGCTTGGATGAGGAGCAAAACATCTTCACTCCTACAACTTTTTGTCCAGTTAACAGTTTTGAATTTTTATTTTACAACAGAGATAATGGCCATTGATTCTTTGGAATGTTCAAAGAAAAGTTACTTATTCTTCTAGTTATCTTCAAGACCACTGTTATTTTCACTGATAACAAATACTATAAAAGTTGTTTAAAGATGGAACTAACTCATAATATTCAAATCAAAATTATTAATATCTCTTATTAAAAAATAAAAATAAACCATTTGTAATTTTAATAATTAATAATTAAATTTTAATAATTAATAATTAAAATTGTTAATCACAATAATTTTGGCGCAACACAACATGTCTATATTGTCCCATGCCTACATACGAGGTCTCCATTCAACTTTACTGCTGTAAAATGCAAGTATACTACTGTAACAGGCATGGAAATAGTAGAAACTCCTACAGGTGAATATTCATGTTGAATAGGTTTAAGAGCTAAACGTGTGATATACTGCATGTATTGAGAGTACACAGCACTACAGATAGGGGACACTTAATGCAAATTGCAAAGTTAGAAAGCGAAGGGTTTCCTACTTGATCTGGTTTGACACACTTTTAAAAGCTGCTTAAATTAGCAGACTGGCTATATTGGTCATCATTAGCTCTGGTGCCTACAGGCTGGTGGTGGCGTAATGAGGGTGGAAAGTATAATCAACAAACTGATAATTAAGTGAATAAATGAGTTTGGTTGGTGCTTCCCGAGATCATCAGATGTTGTGGTCACTAATCAATACCAAGGAATAGGCCAATATAATGGATAATGAACTGAAAGATCGCAGCCTGAGGTTTTCAAGAAGGATTCTGATGAGTATTAAATTGGACCATATTATGGGTGAAGGATAAAACTAAAATATAAAATTGTCCATGTAAAACTCATTAACATCAATTCTAGCATCTTTCCAATGTCCTAATATATTAGCTTTCCGTAGACACTAACGATTATATATTATTAGCTAACATAAAACTATCATTAAACCTTGATTGCATTGGCTTTATTTTTTGTTTGGTATTGTAGATACAGTTTATGGTATATTGATAATTCTATCCTTCATTAACTCTACCCATTTGGTGTTTGGGGAATAACGTCTATAAAGAGCAATACCGTAAAATCGTTGCTTAGAAAAATGCACAATGATGTCATTAGGAAAAGTTCATTATCTTTAGTAAACTAAGCCTTTGTTTGCAGATTTTACAAACCTGTGTTAACAATTCATTTGACAATTCAATTCATTATCTAAGCTGCCTCTATTCAGTCTGACCTCACTGACCAAACACTAATTTAATTCTGAAGTTAAAGTTGTTTATTTCTTACCTTGCCATCATAGCGCTTCACAATGAACTGATCCAAGCCGAGGTCTGAAAAATAAGACAAAACAGTGTGACAAAGACAGCCAAGCAGACCGAGAAGCTTTTATTATAAATTATCACTGGATCGCAGCTAATTGAATTATGAGCGCTAAAGACTGATAATGGCTATTAGCAACTCATTTCCAGTTTGCCATTTATTATGATAAACAATTACAAGCAAAAATCTCCATAATTTATACAAAAAGTAACATTAGTGCTCAAAGTGACTAGATAAGACTGCTGTTGATTACTGTTGGTTCTGTAAACGGCTTTAATTTGGTTTAAGTAAATTCATCTCTTATCAAAAGTTATCATTGTTTTCCATTTATAAGTGTAATTTAAAATTGTAATTTAACATTTTTGTGTCTGTATTTAAAGGGCCCATATTACACTAGTTTCTAATCTTTGTTATAATGTCGTTTTCCTCATCAAAAACATACCTGAAGTTGTGTTTTGTTTCTCTGAAATAGAAAACACTCTGTTGTACCTTGTAATGTCATGTGTCATACAGGAAGGGCTCCAATATGTTTATACACTCCGTATATAGTCACTAGAAACATTTGGATGATTTCAGCCCTGGAACTGCCCATCTCTATTGAACTCCAGGTAAAAGGAGCCGTTAACTTGAAAACTTCAGCTTCATGACATTACAAGGAGGAACAGAGCATTTTGAGCTTTGGAGATGTAGACAGACTAATAAACCAGAATTACTCAAACATGTTTGAATGAAAACACATAATTCCAGGTATGTTTATGAGGCGATAACAACATTACAGGGCTGGACAAAAAACAACAACAATTAAATCAACTAATCAAAGTTCAAAACGATTTGTTTGCAAGATTATTCTAATTTATTTCCCCTATTTTCTTGCACTGGAAATGCAAGAATGGCTGCTCACTGCAGTCACAGGGAGCAGAGTTCTAAGGTCGCACTCACACTAGGCATTTTGAACTGTTCCAGGCTTAAGCACGATTAGGTGGAGTTCTAAGGCCTGCACTCACACCTGCATAACCAAACCGAGCCACAGCCCGGTGACATCATCAGACGGCACTGTTTGTCTCTTCACCACCATGCCTCCTCTGTGCACAGTCGTCACGGTGTATTTAGCAAAAGGTGAAAGAAATAATCATCGCGTACAGGGAAAGCGATTGTGCGCACTTATTCACAGAGCTCTGTCTGCTTGACGTGCGGCTGTCATAAAAATAAGTTTGGCAATCAGCTGATACCAGCTGATGTGGTACATCTTTGCGATGAATGATGAGTGGTGTGCATGAACAAGGCCAACCCTAAAGTAAATGGAACTAAATATAGTGCGCACAGGGGTCGGTCTACAGAGCCACTAACGTGTGAAAACAACCTCAGAAAAGAGAAAAGCACAGGAGTTTAGCATAGGGCCCGAGCAGACTTTGAAATCAGTGATGTCAAATTAAATGTTGTGGAAGTGTAAATCACTTCTTTTCCTCCATATCTGCTACAAATTTAATGTAACCACAACACTGTTATATAGTTAGTTTTATCTCATTCATAAAATGGAGATGGATTTTGCCCTATGGCAAATGACTTAAATATCCATCCATCCATCCATTTTCTTCCGCTTATCCGGCGCCGGGTCACAGGGGCAGCAGTCTAAGCAGGGACTCCCAGACTTCCCTAACCCCAGACACCTCCTCCAGCTGCTCCGGTGGGACCCCAACGCTTTCCCAGATCAGCCGAGAGAGATAGTCCCTCCAGAGCAGATGCCCGAGCCACCTCAGCTGGCTCCTCTCGACGTGAAGGAGCAACAACTCTATTCCGAGCTCCTCTCGTGTGACTGAGCTCCTCACTCTATCTTTAAGGAAGCGCCCAGCCACCCTGCAGAGGAAGCCCATTTTTTCCCATTTGTATCTGCAATCTTGTCCTTTCAGTCATTACCCAGAGCTCATGACCATAGGTGAGGGTAAGAACGTAGATTGACCGGTAAATCGAGAGCTTTGCCTTTTGACTCAGCTCCTTCTTCACCACGGCGGTCCGATACAGCAACCGCATCACTGTGAATGCTGCACCGATCCGCCTGTCAATCTGACGCTCAATCCGTCCCTCACTCGTGAACAAGACCCCGAGATACTTGAACTACTCCACTTGAGGCAAAGACTCCCCACCCAGAGAAGGCAAGCCACCTTTTTTTGGTCGAGAACCATGGCCTCGGATTTGGAGGAGCTGATTCTTATCCCAGCCGCTTCACACTCGGCTCTTATTCCAGCCGCTTCACACTCGGCTAAACCGCCCCAGTGCATGCTGCAGGTCCTGGCTCCAAGAAGCCATCAGGACAACATCATCCGCAAACAGCAGCGATGAGATCCTGTGGTTCCTGAAGTAGACCCCCTCCGGCCCATGACTGCACCTTGAAATTCTGTCCATAAATATAATGAACAGAACCGGTGACAAAGGGCAGCCCTGGCGGAGTCCAACATGCACCCGCAACAGGTCTGACTTACTGCCGGCAATGCAAACACAGCCCCTGCTCCGGCTATACAGGGACCGGACAGCCCTTAGCAAAGGGCCCACGGACCACATACTCCCAGAGCACCCCCCAAAGGACACCACGACGGACACGGTCAAATGCCTTCTTCAGATCCACAAAGCACATGTGCATTGGTTGGGAAAACTCCCATGAACCCTCAAGCACCCGATGGGAGAGTAAGAGCTGGTCCAGTGTTCCGCGATCAGGATGAAAACCGCACTGCTCCTCCTAAATCCGAGGTTCAACTATCGGACGGATTCTCCTCTCCAGTAGGAATAGACCTTACCGGGAAGGCTGAGGAGTGTGATTCCCCTGTAATTGGAACAGACCCTCCGGTCCCCAACTTAAATATCATCACTTCTCAATATAATGTTGAAGTAACATCACATTCTTTAGCTGCTTTATTTTAAAGCAGTTTACTATTTACTTGCACCACCACTTGAATTTAAACAATTATACATCTTTTTGTTTTAACACTTGTCTGTAGTTTGCAGAAATTTATGTGTGAATAAAACAAGAAAAACTTGCTCATTGTAAACTATGAGGGGGTGTTCTTTGGTTTCCCAAATGCAATAGCTTTCTGAAGCTGTCAAAAAAATTTAAATTGACTTAAGGTACAAACCACTAGGGTGGAAAAGCCAAACAGTCTGGATGTGGTAACATTAAATAAGAGAAGAGAGGATGAACAGGAAAGGTGACACTGCTGCTAACCAGACAGACACAAGAAGTCCCTCTGAACTCCTCAATATACGGTCACAATTGCATAAACATCAATTTTGGGATTAAACTGGGACCAAAAACAGAACAAAACCTGGACAAGGCTATGACTAAACACAGACTACAGCAGGACTGAACCAACTCTACACTAGACGTAAACCGGTCACGGGGATCAAACTAAACCAAGATAAGGGTGAAAACAGCTTAACACTGTTAAGACCCAAAAGTCAGGGCCTACATCAACAACAAAATGTCAGAGCTTCTTTAAATAAATGTGGTTTATTGTTAAACCAGTGACAGCTGACACACACTATGCCAGTCTAAGCTCTGTGCCATCCCAGTCCTCCTGTCGTGCGGGTATCACATATCTCACAGAGCGGCTGCGTGCAACGCTTAAGATCTGCTCTGGTTTGGATGTGTTAATTGATACACCAACTGCTGTGTTGTGATTTCCTGGGCTCAGCAGCACTCTCCCTTCTCCATCTCCCTCTCCTCCTCTCTCTCTCTCGCTCTGTCTCATGCTACAGGCCTTTCTCCCTCTCTCTACACATCTCTCTCTCTCTTTCTCTACATCTTTCTCACTCTACACATCTCTATCTCCTACACATCTCTCTCACTCTGCACATGTCTATCTCCTATACGTCTCTCTCACTCTGCACATCTCTATCTCCTATACATCTCTCTCACTGTACACGTTTCTCTCTCTACACGTCTCTCTCACTCCGCACGTCTGTCTGTCTCTCTATATATATATATATATATATATATATATATATATATAATATATATATATATATATATATATATATATATATATATCTATATATATATATATATATATATATATATATATATATATATATATATATATATACATATATATATATATATATATATATATCTCTCTACACGTCTCTTTCTTTCATATATAGCCTATAATTTAAAAATAAAGTGTTCATTAGTCGTTTGTGTGATACTTGAACCCCAACGGGTACGTTTGTGATGGACTGTAAAACTATGATCTGATTATCATCATTAGGGGAAAAAAGGAAGCATTTCTTTTTATCAGCGTTGCCCCACCCGTAGCATAGTAGGCAAACTGAAAAGACACCTGAGTAATTGATAAAACGTTAATTGAACGCACTGTCAAATTAACTGAAATTATTACACTTAAGACAATATAGAGTTTTTGGAGCAGGAGACAGTTGTAAATGAATTTAATCAGCATATTGAGAGCAAAAAGAATACAACTGAGAGGACTATGACAGCCAGGCAGTGATAAGATATAGCACACCATACGTCTTACACTGGGGGCATTTTTTGTTATGAGCCTAGATTAGTAACATTTTACTGAGTACCACCCCCCTCTTTTCAGATCTGCATTAACTTTTCCTAATAAATACAGCAGCAGCTTGTTGGATCAGACCATATGGACCAGCCTTCACTTACCACATGGACTACCGGTTGTCTATTCACTGCCGTTTTTTAGACAGATACTGACCACTTTTAACTAAATACTCAAATACTCAAAATGTGCCCATTGTCCTGCCTTGAAAATACACCAACTTCCAAAGACCAATTGTTCAGTAAAGTTGCGAAACAGGGGGTCAGCAAATTTTTGGAGACAGGAATCAATCTTACAAACTGAGGCTGGTGTAAACCTTGTATTGATCAATCGTGATTTACAATTTGGTTTTGACTTTTAATCCCTGCCATTTAACACGAAAAATGTCTGACAGAGGACTGGCTGTGGGCCTCTCAATTAAAAAGACTAAAAGACGTATACACAGACAAAAGACGTATAGCAATGACTGAGTTTTGATCAAAAAATATCAGATTAATTACAAACCCCTATATTCAGTGGTTGAAACAGCCTAAAACTACTCACTCTCTGGCTGCTTCTCATTAGGGGTGATGGAGCGGATGAAGTCCTGGGGCGTCATGTAGACCTCGGCATCTCCATGTTCGCTGATGACCTTCAGAGTGGCAAAGTACCGGAAAATCTTGTCTGGTGTCGAGTACGCCCTTATTCTGTTCTCATACTCCATCACCTGCAAGGCAACAAGGCCAATTGATCTCACCACTCAAACAGTCTAAATTATCTTTGTCCTTATTGCAATGTCAATAAGGAAATTGCTAACTTCTGCAGGTTACAATAGGAATGGGCAGTTTTATATAACACTTTTCCACCTTCAAGGTACTCAAAGGGCTTTATATCAAGGAACCACTCACACACACATATTCATACACCACCGTACGTAGACACTGGGGGTGAGGTGGGTTAAGTGTCTTGCTCAAGGACTCAGCAACAGCATTCATCTGTGCGAGCTGGAATTGAACCTCCAACCTTCGGATCAGTGGATAAACACTCTATCACTGAGCTAATGTACCTGTCAATCACTCGGAGCATTGTCTAGGCTGACCAATGTGAAGAGTGGGTTGGAAAGGGTGTCTCTGAGCATTTGAGAGAGAGAGCTGTTGAATCACAATATGCCAATTTTATCAAAATAACATTGTCAAAGGAATGACATCACAATTCGATTTTTATCAGTGCAAAGGTTAAAAAGAAACTCGCATAAGTGAGAACTCCAAGCTGTCAGTGTTAAATAAATGTACGTTAGCCTTGTGACTCACCTCAGGTCCTCTAGTGTTTTAGGGATGAATGTGGCTGACAGGTTAACAAGATAAAGTCTATTGAAGTGTCACTTTGAAAACGACAAGGAGGAAAAATCATGTTGAGGAGAGAATTGCATCCAAATCGGGTTAAATATTTTTTATATGAAATTATAGCAGGACAATATATCAATTACAAGATCAGAAGTGTTGAAAAAAAATCATTTTTCAAATAAACAAATTTATGTATGTATTAATCGTTTATTTGATTGGGACAGATACAACAAACAGATTCACACGTAGCAGCATGTTAGACATAATACTGCTGTGATTTTATGTTAAATTTTACAGTACACTTTAATTGATATACATGTTTACTTATGGATTGCAAAACTATCATTTGATTTGTAATCATATGTAATTATGATTGAGAAAAAATAATATGACTGACAATATCGCTGACCTGAATTCTAGACATAATTCACTGGTCAGCATAGTTTTAGCATTAGCCTTGTCACAGTTTACCTTGTGTGTCACATTCGCTGTCTGCAGCACAAAGATGTGAACAGATGAAGCGAAGCCGAGGACCTGACAGATCTGTGTCTGTTTGCAGCTGAGCTCAGCCCTTCTGCCCCAGAGGTGACTGTGGGACTGGGCGACAGTGAGGGATAGTGGACAGCAGACACACTCCCATGAGAACAAACACAGGGCATTTTTATATTTCTGAGCTATATCAGCTTAAAAGAACAGTGTGCAACTTTTTGGAGTAGGCCCATCACCTGTATGATTGCATTAAAATAGACACTTTGAAACATTCTCCGTGGAGATACATATATTTTGTGGCATACTTTGAAATATTAAAACCAAACGACAAGTAGGTGTAGCCCCTGCTCCGGGGGGAGGTTTACAATTCCGCTCAGAGTATGGGCAAATGAAAGCAGCAAAAAAAAAAACAATGTGCTTTTATTTTAGTCTAATTTTAGCTAAATGTTGTACCGATTTAAAGGGCCCATATTACACAGTTTTCTGATCTGTGTTATAATGTAGTTTCCTCATCAAAAAACATACACACAACGCACAAATCCTGCATATTTAGGCTGAGCTCTTGTCTCAAACAGAAAGCACTCTGTTCCACCTTGTGATGTTATATCACAGTTCAAGAAGCGCTCCACTGTGTTTTTACATACACCTTCACTAGAATATTTGGATGATTTCAGCCCTGGAATTGTCTATCTCTACTGAACAAAAGGTAAAAGGTAGCACTTAACTTGAACTACAACCTCATGACATCATAAGGTGGAACAGAGCATTTTGTGCTTTGGAGATATAAACAGACTAATAATAAAGGATTACTTAAACATGTGTGACTGAAACAAAACACAACTGCTGACATGTTTCTGATGAGGTAACAACATTCTAACATGGGACAGTTTTGCATAATATAGGACCTATAGGTGATGAAGTTTTATATGTGCAAGGTGTTTTGTGTTACCATTTGGGTTGGACTTAATCAAATTTTGCCAGCTGAATTCAGTTTAACAATAACTTGATATAGCAACATTTAGAAAGCCCGGCTAGTGTTGTCACAGTACTAAAAATACTCCATTTTGATACCAAGGCCCAGGAAATTACACCGACTTTGATACCACAAACAAAATGATTTGACAGTACACAAAACAGTAGCTTCAATAATAGGTCTTGTATTAGTATGTATCAAGATAAACTATTCAGGAGTCCAGCTTTTGTTCAATTTATGTATTTTTTTGCACTGATACTTGATGTAGTTAGAATAAATACCAATAGAATATTGGTATTGATTTTTGATGACCATACACGAGAGTAAGTTTTTTTCTTTCTTTGTAAGTACAAAAACTACTTTGTGCTTCAGTTCAGAGTTGGTGGAATTGGCCTTTTGTCGGGGGGCATCCCGGAGCTCGTCCCCAGTTGAGGCGGATAACAGTGCACGGATGAGAGGTTACAAGACAGTTTTGTGGAAAGGTAAAAGTCTTGAAAAGTGATGAAAAGTCAAGGAGGCTATTCTGTCACCTCTTTTTGGAAATCATTTCTGCTTTATACCTCCAACTGATCTTGCCCTTACTCTGAAACAGTTGCATTGTTTAAATGGGTTTTAAGTACTTTTGGAGGTGGTAGTTTGTGTGAAAACCTTTTAAGTCTTATGCCCCAGGAGAATTAGTGTACCATCATTTGAGAACCAGAATTTAAAAACTAGTTTAGATGTTCGGTTCAACAAAGCCTACAAACCCAAGAAGCTGAAATATACTGGCAATTTATGAATATTTATATCAAAAGTCATTTTGTGGGATACAGGACAGTACATCATTAACTACACAAAAGGGAAAGATCTGAATTTTAAATACATCCCTACTTTCACTGGAGTCTATATTAGTTGCATGGGGGCCACAAACCTCCCTTTAAATATCTCATCATGCACAGAATACAAAACAAGCACTGTACAAGGCAATTGTATTTTTTGTTTGTTTTACCATTTATAAACTGCTTAGTGTCTCTTCAACAGCCTCTTATTGCCTCCGCAGCCAGCAAACAAAAATACTGCATTTCAGCATTATTCAATAAAATCTATTTTCGCTGTCATTATCTTTGTTTTTCCAGTAGCAAAGTGATGAGATACAAAAACACACAAGCTCATACAAGCTCCCAATTAAGGCAAAAAATGCATCTTCAGTATGACAACAGAAATGCTCATGGTAAGATATTTGATTGAATTAAATTTTTGGGTGTAAATATGGCACTTATTGTCTCTACTAATCAAAAAAAGGACTAATTAAAGATAAAATAAAATTAGTTCTATATATTTCTAAATGTCTAAATATTTACGACAAAGTAATTTATTAATGCTACTGCTTAACTTGTTATGTTGTGTTGTTTTGAATACGGAGGCAAAAGGACCATTAACAGGTAACATGGATTTATTGTTTTGTATATGACATTAAAATTGCTTCCAAAATCAAAGTGAATTGATCGGGAAACCGTGGGACTGCTGGAATGTACGTATATTGATTATTGATTACCTTGCGGTCACGAAATCCAGAGCGCTGTTTTTTCTTTCTCCCTCCTTCACCCTCCTCCTTAGAGTCCTCATCTCCAGAGCTGGCCTCCACCGACTGATCGGATTCTGCCACAGATTGTGTTTCATTCCCAAAGTCGGCTTCCTCTTTCCTCTGTGGCTCTGTGTGTTGGACTGAAGGCCCAGCATCTGCATAAGCCCTGATGTAAACAAAAGCACAAATCAACATCAGGGTCAGGTATTCCACAAGTAAGATAACTAACTAGAGACGGATGGATACAATTAGGATTGGGCGATATGGCAAAATTATCAAAATACATTTTCTGACAATTATCTGATCTGAGTTTTGATTAAAATGTATTAATTGCTCAGCCTTATAAATTCAGTTCTGCTCCAAATAGGTGGCTTTTGAAAAGTTTTTGCTGATGAGGTGGGAGGCAGGCTGCCATGTCGCTGCCTGTAAAAATCTGCTCTAAAAAACTGCGAGAGAAGAAGACATTTACCCTCATATTCTTTTAGCACTTCAGTGAAAATGTTTGGGACAATTGGAGTTGCAGTGTCACCCAGTTGAGCATCACAGCCCAGCTGTGAAAATGAAAGAAACTTTGCACCAGGCTTGCCACTCACACATTGTTTATGAATCATCCTTTAATCAAATATTCAGTTGTTTTCATTTTCATCAACTGTAAAGATATTGTATGCATATACAGTCAGAATATATACACAAAGCCTTTAATATTTAATAAATTGTATCAATTTGATGCTGTTTTAAGCTTTACTGTACAGTACAGACACTTTATAGTGCCAGAATTTAAGTCTAAATTGTAAACTGGCATAAAGATAATAAATAGCTGGGTGTGTTCAAGGTGGGCTGGGTAATTCACTTTATTGGAGGAAGAGTTGAGGTGAAGACTGAAGCACATCGTCAGATCAGTCTCGTCTCTGTGGTCTCATCCATCACTTGTAGTCCCACTGCTCTGCCCCTCTCTCCCCAAAGAGTGCTTATGTCAATGCCCTTTCACACTTTCTCTTAACCACCTATCTGCCTCCTTAGCAACAAAGGACACACAATACAAGACCAGTGATTGGTCTACTCAAGGTTATTTATCCAGTCATTTGGTGTCATTTGCAAACCAGAAACGGCCTAATAGTTTTTCTGATAATAAGATCGCAGTCCAATGTATAAAATGAGCACTGGAGAACAGGGAACAGTGAGATGAAGGGCAGGTGACCCTTAAGCAAAAATTCAACCCAATTTGCTAAAACACTGCCCAGAAAAATTATCACTGTAGCACAAAAAATACTTATACTGTATGTTATGGCAGAATAGAGTACTGTATGGGAAAAGCCTGTGTCTGTGGTAGGTATATAATGGTAGACATTGTGTCAATGCTCAAAGGAGGCAGAACTGTTTTGGTGTGCAAGTAAATGTACATAGTCACATTAATATAGTGCTTTTCTACTTTCAAGGCCCTCAAAGCGCTTTACAACAAGGAACCACTAATTCACACACACACATTCACACACCAGTGTACACAAACACTGGGGACAAGGAGGGCCAAGTGTCTTGCCCAAGAACACAATGACATATTCATCTGTGAGAGCTGGAATTGTACCGCCAACGTGTGAACCATGGGATCTGACTGCTCTACCAAAGATTTCTAAGCCGGGAACGGGATTTGAACCACCAACCTTCAAATTAGAGGACAAACACCAGCTGAGTGACTGTGATATTTTATTATGTAGTATTTGGTAGATGGATACTAGGTCAGAGCTTCCAGAGGACCAAAGATGAGATTTACGGTTGCAGTGAGGATAAAAAGTTTGGTGATGTGAGACACAAAAAAAAACCTAAGATGGTGGTAAATTATTCAATGGCTTACATGCAAAAATCAAACTTTATACACTGTTTTCTTTGTCATAGAACAATATTACTGAAAAACAAATACCTTTTCCACATTAGTCCCGCACTGACAGAGGCTCCAGTGACGCCTGCCAGAGTGGCCAGCAGGAGCCTGCGACGCCCCGTCCCTCGGCCTGCCCCGCTGTGATAACGCCGGGACAGCTGCGCCAGGCCAAATGACACCGCTGACAACGCCCGCGAGCAGTACATCCTATGCCACAAAGAGGGAAAATATATGACCATGATTCATGAAGCAAAACAAAAAGAATGAAACATAGGCCACTACACTGAAATAAGACTTCTGGAAGAATGCATATATTAATAATAATAATAATTCTATATCTGTATGCATGCATGTGTGCAACTGTTACTGAAAGCTAAATTTTAAAACAAAATGGCAAGATATTAGTTTATTTGTGTAAAAATGTTATATTTGAATGATCACAGTTAGCAAATCGCAAAGGCTGCAATTATTTGGTAATTTGATTTTTTTCTCTATAAAAAAGTACTTCTTTCTTCATGGGGTTGGATTATATATATATCATGTGCAGGTTTGACCAATACAACCACATTTCAATTTTCAATTTTAATCTTCTCTCAAATGTAAATGTATGCTTCAGGATGTGTTTAAGGTTTACTTTGCACTCTGAACTGAATCTTCACTTTAAAATTATAGCTTATATTAATGTCTGAAAGATTGCAATTTAAAAATAAATCCCAATTGCTCTCATTCATGCTGAACTAATCTTGTGTCTCACCTTGTAGACTTGAATTTGTGTCTCATTTTACCCCAAAATAATGTTTATGCTAATGCTAACAAACTAAAACAGCTGTAATGAAACAACTGGCATCAACACATCAATGATATGACACATTAGACAACACATTCACATTTCTACAGCCAAAAACTAAATTTGGAAAAGCATCAAGGTACTTAAAATAAATGATTCCCAACTGATATTCAGAATTAATTCTTCAGATTTAAAAGGATAAAATTATGGTCTTTTCAAGGCCCGGAATGTTCAGTTACCTCAATGAATAAACAACAGAGAGATCAAAGCTGGATACAGAAACACAGGCCAATAACACTGCAGATGAGCCCAGAGTTTAAATATGCCTACACTGCTGCCCAATTCACTGATGTTTGGGAGTGATGTGCCGAGTTAGTGATGATTTGTACTCTACCAATTGTCAAGAGTAGTTCTCTGAAATGAAAGCAGAAGGTGCACTTAGCCCAATTTGGCTTTTGCATTTGCATAGAGAATTTTAGTGACAGTTTTGGGCTAACACCTGGTAAAGCTGACACTATTATGGAGACTTTTTGCAAATATGAAGACAAATAGCATACTCTTTCAGAGTAATCTTGTTCACTTGGAACATTTCCAACTCATTTTAAGAACAGTTTCTAGGGCAACTGACTCTTACAAAAAGGGATGTCAAGATGAATTGGTTAATTGATAATCATGACTATTTTGGTCACAATATAGTGCATTTTATGGCTGTTAATATCACTTTAACCTTACTTTATCATTCAGAAATGTTCATTTATTGGGCCATTAACATTCTGATATAATGAAAGTTTATTAGATAATATGAATACAAATAAATAGAGGATGTCACTATTGTTTGGTTATGGTGTCAATAATCGTGAATTTTATTCATCTTTATTTATACAGGGAGAACCCAATGAAAGCACCAGGCTCTCTTTTTCATGACTGTTACAATACAGTACAATACAAACAAACACAGCCAAAACAAATAACTGCATAGATCCATTTAAAACATTAAAAACAAGTGCAGGTGTGTTATAAATGTTTATCACCAGATTTTGCATTAGTGGTACTAAGGCATTATGCATTTCCTTGAAATATATTCAATATTTGGGAAGCAAAATAACCCAAAGCCTTTTTTCAGTTCTAATGCAGCCAGTTTTATACATAGACCATCATGAGATCTTGTATTAAAAGCTCCCGTATCAAGATTCAGCAAGTGAGATATTCAGGCAGTCTATCAAGTAGTCCCTTATAAATACATTTGATAGCGTATTGTTCTCTTCTGACAGATAGCAATGGCCAACCTACTTTTTCATAGTGTACAGTGATGGGTTTTAAATTCATTGCCTGTTATGAAATGAAGGGCAGTGAAAGTGCATCTAAAAGTTTCATAGTAGAGGCTACAGTCGACTTGTATATTGTATCTCCATAATCTAGTACAGAAAGAAAGGTTGCTTGAACATTGTATGTAATTCAATGGTATACAAGATTTGTTTCTATAATAAAATTATCATATTGATTTTGAAACCACTACATAATTCCGAGATATGCATTTTGTGTGTGTGTGTGTGTATACAACAAGCCAAGACTTCAAAATATTTATAGCCACTCTATTAATCAGTCTACCATTTAAAGTATAAAGTTGTGTAGTTTGCATATTACATGTAAAAAACAAATCATATACTTAGTTTTATTTCCATTCAATGATAATTTAAGATTTTTGAGGGGATTTTGTTGAACCATTGTTGCAGTTTTAAAATTACCTGATCAACAGAGAGAGAACTTGCATACAAAACAGTGCCATGTGCATATAAATGTATGAGGCTTTCTCTTACAGGGCCCATAATATACTATTTTCTGATCTGTTGTTTTCTCATCACAAATGGAATTGTGTTTTGTTTCACTCATATATGTTTAACACACAAACCCTCCATATTTAGGCTGACACCTTCACTAGAACCAGTTGGATGATTTCAATCCTGGAAGTGTCAGTCTCTACTAAACAAAAGGTACAAGTTAGCTGTTAACATCAAAACAAAAACTTCATGGCATCCTATGGTGGAAAAGAGTATTTGAGCTTTGGAGATGTAGACAGTCTAATCATGTAGCATTACTCAAACATGTGTTTGAACGAAACAAAACACAACATTCGGTATTTGTGTAAACCCTCAGTCGTTCAGCTCTGATCCATAGCAAAAGACAAAATTTAAATCTATCAACTGGAGAAATCATTGTAGGAGTGAAGCGTTTCTAAGCTCATCCAAGCCGCTTCTTCAGCTCTGGTCAGATTGCTGGCGGCCACTGCCTTATATCTATCTGAAGGGAGGGGCTAACTGCGCTGAAACTGTAAACATCTATTGTCTCCTGTTTCAGCTGAAACTACCCTATTCAGCCCTTAACGATCCTGCTATTGTTCTCATTGTTCTGGGTCTGAGGATGGAGTTATAGATGGGGGAGAGATTATGTTTTAGGCCCCCATTCCGGTTTAAACAACTCTGGGTATTTTTTTTTACATACCCAGAGTAACAACACTGTAATGTTGCTAAAAGCTCAATTTTGCATAATATAGGACCTATAAATTGCAATCAAAGGAATTCATAAATATACTAAAAAGTAGTGGACCCAAAACTGACATTGGGGCACTCCTTTGCTTAAAGTAAAAAATTAGATTTAAACCCATCGGCTACTACTCCTTGGGTCCCGGTCGAAAGATAATTTTGGAACCAAATACATGCAGCAATGTCAAGTCCAATATTCTTCAGGTGCTTCAAGAGGATTTTATGATCTACTGAATCAAAACGTTTAGTTAAATCAATAAACAGTGCTACACAATTTTGTTTGGCATCGAAGGCTGTGACAATGTCATTTAAAAGTTTTATAGTTGCAGTGACAGTACTATGCTCTTTTCTGAAACCCAATTAACAAGACTTCAAAACCGGGCATTTATTTAGATAAATTGCAACTTGCTTTGCAACTAACTTTTCTAAAACTTTGGAAAAAAAGGTAATTTAGATATTATCCGGAAACTATTTACATGTCCCACTTTTACATAAAGGAAAAACGTGTCTCATTTTCTATAATTTTGGTATGACTTCCATTTGAAATGACAAATTAATAATATGTAAAAGGTTGAATTAAATATGATTATTATTATTATATTATTAGCTAATAATAAACGTTTTGCATCGAGGTCATCGGCCATGGACTTCTTTAGGTCTATGGAATAGTGAAAGGTCCTAAAGACAATAATTGTAAAACTGGGATGCTTCTTCTCATAAAAATAATAACATAATCATACTTTTCATTCAAAATTCATTCCTCACCCAACAAGATGGAACCAATACCTGAAGATAACTGGGGCTGGATGATCCAAAAGTAGTAGTAAGTAGGAAAACTGACGTATCCTGTTGACAACGTGAATATGCGTGCAAATGATTTTTTAAAAATCTACATTTTGCATCTGATGTCACTAGTCACCTCCAGATTACAGTGGACATGGACAAAGAGTAGACCCCTACAGTCTTTGCATATCACTGAATTAACACTACATGATTATTGCAGTTGAGCCCTGCAGATAATAGTGTCTTCTACTTCAATGTCATTACTTGAAGCACGGATTCTGTCCAAACTATTTAACTTTTGGGAGAGGAACCAAAACCACAACTAGTGTACAGATTTGTTGCTAGCCAATGCCATTTCCAATAACAGTCTAAGTAACCCTTCTTTTAATTATATTTCGTAAAGTATGTGTTCTCCAGTGATAAAAATATAACCTTGATCTCCGTCTTTTCTGTTTATATTGCCATGCTCAGTTTTTTATTTAATTCATGTGCCTTTACCGTTCATTTGTAGATGTCAGCTAATGCTAACACAAGCTAGCGCCTCTCACTAGCCGCGACTTACGCTGGACATAGATGCTACTCTTCAATTTCTATGACGCACAGTTTAATTTTAAAGCCCTCGCATCAGACGTAAGACAAAATTACTTACATAAACGACTTCAGAGACCCTTGTTAGTCCGAAATAGTGGTGTCCTGGTCGTAGGGAGGAGTGAGTCCGCGGTGTATGCAGCGCAGATGTGCTGTAAACAGTTCCGCGTTGCTCGGTGCATGTGGGGTGGGGTCAGGACTTTCACTCCGCCCCCTGTGGCACACGAGACCACACAGCACTCTGCACTCCTGTATGGCACACACTGGACCACACAACACTCTGCTTTCCTCTGTGGCACACACGGGTCTACACAGCTCTGCATTCCTCTGTAGCACAATCAAAATGTAAAGACTTTTTAGTTCAGATCAGGATCAAGGATATAGGCTATCACTGACTATGAGCTGATGTTCACCACATGCCCCCAGCCTGCATGAGAACATTAACTAAACATATGGCCTAGTGGACAAGTCACAATGTCACAATTGTGAAATTCACGTTGTATGTCACTTGCACATCCTGATTTTTTTTTTTCTATGGTAGGGTTGATGAATAACTGTAGTCCAGGTTGTTTACAGTGGCTGCTCCATTATAGCCTCAATAAGGTTGAGATGGTCAATGGTTATTGGAAATTCATGTTAAGTTAAAGATACCCCTTATTTAATAACCACTGTTACTAATGGTAGTTATCTAAATGGTAGCCAAGACTCTAACTTTAGAGAAGCCATATAGTTTAAACTGTGGGAATAAAAATTAATAGGTGAAATAGTTAGGTAACAGATTGTATTGCTAGGGAGGAAGGAATGAGTGTTTTAAAATATAATTTTAATAGTTATTCCCAGTCCCAGTTCAGACTTTGGCCTAAAAAAAATATCAAAACCAGTTATTACTCCACATAGCACTTAATTTTGCTTCAGTGAAAATGTAATTTCAAATGTGGAAAGGAATGGGTGATTGCAGGTTGCACATTGAATGATGGGACACCAACAGCATGATTATAACAATCATGGTTTTATCAAATGCTACTTTAATTTATACATCAATTAAGTCTGCTGTCGTGACAATACAATGTGTTTCAATGCAAAGGGAAATATTCAATAATTTCATACATTTGGGTGCTGTGTGAGAGAAGCTTTTAGATATTGATAAAGGCGTCCTGACATGAGCCCTAAAGTTGTTTCTAACGTGTCAATATAATAATGCAAAATCAATCAGATCATTACAGTAACTAATGGCACGTTTTCACAGGGTTCAGGTATCACATGTCAATCAGGTTTTCATGTCAATATGTACTTCTATTTTAACTACAGATTTGATGAAAGCCTACCATTCATTTTCAGTCCTGTCTAATCTTATTATTATTATTTTTTTAATGTCTCACAGCGGCTTATATTTGCAAATTGGAATATTAAATTTGTGCTTCTGGTCCCACTTCCAAATCCTTTCTATTTTCTAGCTTTTCACTCGAGAGACACTAATGCTGCCTTTGAGCCACAATTCTGTTACTTATTACAAAGACACATTATTATGCAGTTATCAGATAATTAACACACATGGTGTATTTGGCTTTCTGTATGATTACCCGCCTAGCACATAGCAAGAGATATGAAACTTGTTATTAAACACATGTAGATGCAATTATTATTTTTAATTCGACCTTTACTTAACCAGGTCAAATTTTTCAGAACCAATTCTCATTTTCAAACATAACCTTATTGAGGATTTATTTTGTTTGTGAGTTTAAAGACATATATTCCAAAAGCTGTTTCCAAAGCATGATTCGTGTTTGTTGCCAAAATACTGACAGTAAACTGAAAAATTGCCACTTTTACAATGAACCAAGAACATAAAAAATGTCAACATAAAAAAGTCCCTGTTATTGGGAACACAAGTGCAAGAAATTGTGCAAAATTGCAGTAAAGTTATAAGTAGACTGAAGTATGCCCTGAACCTCTGCATTTAATCCATGTGTGTGAGTTATTGGAAGAGGTGAGTGCTGTTTAACAATAATTTTTAAGATTGCATTATTTTGTGTGGTGAGGGTGAAGTATTTGTTACCTCTTGTGGCTGTGATGTTGTGGAGCCCTTACACACTGCTTTTGTGACTGTGAAAATGTGGCACCAGAGATAAGGCAGGTCCAACTGTTGACGCTGCATGACGCCAGTGTTGCTGGCACACACTTTGTAGTATAGTGGAGTGTCATTTTACATTAAATAAAGAACGCTTCTAGTGTAACAGCAGTTTGTGTGTGCCCAAGTTATTGACCTGATTTACATAAGTGTCCCAAGCTGTGTCATTGCAAAGGTAGAACAGTTCAGGTTACTACAGATAAATAGAGTAGCATTGAGTTACTACTGAGTACATAGCAGACCAAAGTAGCCTACACCTATTTTGTCATTCAATTTTGCATAAATTGAGGCTTAAAGGGCCATTGTTTTGACTAAATATCACACCCATTTTGTACATAATCTTATATAGTCTTTTGCACTGTGTCTTTTGACTCATGTATGGACAGGCAAGGCATGCAAACACGCCTTTCATTTGAGCAATGTTCAAAAACAGACTATCCCTCTCTTTCTTGGAGTACACATGTGTAAAAAAGCTCTACATCATCTAAGATTAGATCGGAGCAGGGCTGGACTGGCCATCTGGAGCACAAGGAGTTTTCCCGGTGCTCAGAGGCACCTTTTTGGCCTGTCACTGTCAGATCTGTGCGCAACACCACGCACAGTTCTGATGTAACGCTATTCAGCTTTCTCTGGCTGTATATAGCATGAGTTCACCTCGGCCTCACGTACATGTGGCCCTATGCAGATACTGTCCTGCCCCTGTCCTTTATCACCCGGATCGACCCAAAGCCGACAGGGCGAGGCTGATGCGGGAGCGCCAGCCTCTGTCCCGAGCGGTTACCGAGCCTGTTCATTGAAATCACGCTGAAATCAGGGCATCTTGTGAACACAGGAATGTTTCCAAGCCCATAAAGGCATCCAACACTCTTCAATCTTCACGCCAGCTTTTATTGTACATCGATAGACCACATATTCGTGTTGTTCTGTTGCTTCATTTAGAAACAACACAATAACGTCGCCGTTTATTTACGCGCAGCGTATTTTTTTGCGTGATTTCTGCTATTATCTTTAAGTTTAAGTGACATGACACATGGGTTAAAACGACCTAACGCAAGTGTATGAAGCATGTGGAGTTTAGGGGCCACTTCAGACCCCTGCTGTCCACTGCTGGAGTCAGACTGACTCTGCGCTTTGAGCATCCAGGGCCGTGCACAACAAGCACACTCCGGGTCCTATAGGGGGGACCTGTTAAACTTTTTTATTAATTTTATAAAGTAATTGATTTAATTCTTACCAATCATCATACTTAAAAAAACAAACAAAACAAGAACATTAGGTATAATCAATAACAATGGCTTATTAAAAATAACCAAAAGTATTAGGGTCTGTGTAATAAATACAGGTCAATGAAAGGGCCAGCAATCAAAAAATCTGTTTTGGATTAAATCACCTCAGTTATAATCTAATTATACACAAATGTTACATTAGTAAGCTTACCCTATAATATCAACTGACATTAAAAGATGCCATGTTGGGTTTTTTTGTGTTTTTTTTCTGAATTACCACAATCAGGGGAACCGGTCCAGACCAAAAAGTACAGGGCGACTGTTGATTTTAACAATAAGGATGACTTCACAGTTGTTGTGTATTGTATAATAATGCATTTATGCCTGATGAATTTGATAATAACTTATTATGATGGCTGTAAAATGCCATTCATTTACTCAGTTTATGATGTACAAAGGACAAAATGTGTAGACTAAAGCTAAAATGCAGAGTTAAGGTGCCAGACAATGCTTAGTAGTATTTGGCACCAAACAAGGACTCGCTTTAGTGAATCAATGCAGCCTATGGGACCTTGGGCAGGTACTTGTCCGCAGATGACAATTTGCATTTAAATTGCATCTCCCACACTCACTGATGCCCAGCACGTGAGCAAGAACCAGGATGACGTCTTGAGCCATACCACAATTAAGATTTCATACACAAACATTAAGTATGACACATTTGTTCCACTGAATGAGAGCATGTGTCCAAACTGGTAATGTATGCTTTTAACAACACTAGTCAAAATTTGGACACGCCTTTTCATTCAATGTATTTTCTTCATTTTATTTATTTTCTACATTTTAGAAACATACGGAAGACATCAGACATATGAAACAAGATATATGGAATTATGTAGTAAAGAAAAAAAGTGTAATAACTCTACTAAACTTTTCTCGACAAAGCAAAGGGTGGCTAGTTAGAGGATTTGCATCTAATTTTTTATTTTTTTTTACCTAGTAGAGTTATTTACCTTTATTGATTGTGTCGTCTGTATGTATATAAAAGTTGGAAAGTAGTAAAAAAAAACAAAAAACGAGCCAAACAAACATTCAATGAGATGGTGTGTCCAAACTTTTGACTGGCAGTCTACATAAAACAGGCCACAAGATACTTCTCTCCAGGGAAAGTCACAAAATGCATTTAGCCTTAAAATCAATAATTCAGTAGCTGCTCATTGCTTGCCAGTTTCGAGTGTCCAAAGCAGGTGTGGTTGACAGTATTATGGCTGTATCTTGGTCAAAGTTTAAGTAGAACGGGTTACATTCCTCTAAAGGGAGTCTCCCTAACATTCATTGACCAAAACAGCTCATTACAGCGAATATTCTGTATATTATCACTGGCTGACTGACTCTGAGGAAAACAATGTCTGAGGTCTGGGGATTTAAAATTCAAATGACTATAAGCATATAGAACCTATATAGGCTACTGCCTATGGTCACTGTGTAGGTTCAATCATGCCCGATTCTTCATGGTAAAGGTTATTATGTAACACTCTTTTAGGACATGGACACAAGAGTGAATGAAGGACGAACTAATATTAGACTCAGTCACAGAAAGTGTGCCAAAACCATTAGAGAGACATCTGAAGAATGTTATGTGATATTTTCAAACTTGAAGAGGCTATTTATTAAAATGTCTGTAAATGTATTGTATTTTATCTAAAGAGTGTGTTTTTGTCAATCACAAGTTATAGGCCTATTTGTTTCTATTGATTTCCCACAAATAATCTATAGGCCTACACTAAGGCTTTAACTCACCAACTTAAGATGTTTGCATGTTTTAGGTTTAGACTATTCTGACAGGCCAGTCAATAAATAGATCCACTCTGGCTGCCACCACCTTATGCAAACCCTGGCTGCATTGTAGGTCTCATAACACCTGAGAAATCTAATTATTGTTGGTACAGGCTATTTCATTACATTGCACTAATGCGACAAATTAAATGCAGTCCATTATGTTGTTTGAATTAGCCCACAAATCCAGTATTGTATTAGCTGTGTGTGTTTGCATAGTGGTGCAGCACTGGGCATGTGTGCAGCCGTAGTCCGGCCCTGCACCCCGCCCACCTCCCTCCCTCTTCCCCTCGGTGCGTCTCGGTCCGCCCGCAGCAGTCTCCTTCCCGGCGAGGTTCACTCCAGAGATGGCTGCGAAAGTGTGCAGATCAGTTCTCCTGTTGTCCCGGAGCAGCGGAGCGGTGGCCGGCAGCCTCCCCGCACTTGTTGTCTCGTCACAGCGGCACCATCAGCACATAAGACCGGTAAGTCCCAGGACGGTACGGCTGTGCGCGGAGAGAGAGTAGGACCAGAGAGGGGGAGAGCAAGAAGACAGTGGAGCTGCTGCTGCTGTGGCTGGGCTGGCTAAGGAAGTAATGCTAACTAGCCTTCAAGATTTTCCAGTCTTGCCTTGTAATAACGTCTAGTGGGGATGTGAAGCGCGAAATGAGCCATTATGTCTGTCCTAACCTGGCCTTTTATGTGCTTGTTTAATTCACAATGGGACGCCTAGCTTTGGCAATGGCAATGCAGTTTTTTGGAGCGCTTTGCTGAAGCCCATCAACACCCCCTGGCGCTGCCCGCCGTTTACTGTAACTGGCCTGGACACGGTGTTGCTGTCATTTAGCCTAATATCGAGTATCCAGCCTCTCCCGCCTTGTCCTTCAACTTTGCAGCGAGCGCAGCGTGTCGGACAGAGCCCGTGTCTTGGAGGTGTCGGATAATCTCGCGGTTTGTGTGTGCTTCTGCAGCAGATGTTGGGGCTGGGTGCATAGCTCCTGTCGGATGGGTGTCTCGTTTTAGAGCATTAAGGATCTAACCTGTAGCCTAGGCTTGTCTGCGGGTTTAAAGGCTGTGCTATGGCCAATCCTCTCGTTCCCTCTTCTGTGTAGTGTAAAATGCAGCATCTACGTGCTGCTGGTGCAGCAAACTCAGAATAATGAATGTGCCCATAGCAGAAGGAAACTACAGTGCGCGTGTGTGGAGTGATCCGGGCACATACGCACGAGAGTTCACAGGAACATTGAGTGATGTCAGATTCTCCAGCCTACTGCTGCCCCATCCCCTCCCTGCGGGTGTTTCCCGTTCAGTTGGGAGACCTTGGGTTTTCCTAGGAGCTGATGCAGGACCTTTGCATCTACTGTGGCATTACTCACAGGGCTGCGCTTACTACAGCAGAAATATAATTTGTGATTACCACACTGTTACTACAGTGCTGTGTGATATAGTTGCACATCTTGTTCCTGCATGCACGCCCCACTCCCTGTCTGGGGAGGAGGAGGATGCAGTTCACTTTGAAAGAATGAGGAAGTGATTGCACTTCCAGCACTGGCCCTTTTGAGTTACTACAACCATAGCTACACAGTCTTTATGGTAGCACAAACATATATTATAGTCTATTTGTATTATATTTTCTTCTCTATTCTGACAAATTGCCTTGATCTGATTTGATTAAGTTATTGCTGAACACATATAGGCAGAGACAGTGAATCCATAAAGGCACAGGGGTCATGTACAGTGGTTCACCTCGTGTAGGACAGGGCCCATAGTGAGATATAGAGCTGTTAGAGACACGCTTGGTCGACGCTCATACTGACCTCCACAGCTCCCACCACTGTGAACCATTACATTACTGCACAGTTACCCAGTGGGAAGGAAATATTCCTCCCTTTAAAATAAGTGGAGGTCTATTTCACATGCTTGATTCGCTTGACAGTTTTTCTCGCCTGAGCAGAGTTGGCCCTAATATGTTCTTTATTTTATTTCAGTCATTTTATTTCAGTTTCAGTTTGTCTGTCCCTAATCAATGAAGTGAATCTACAGCAACCCCAAACCCGCTCCTGTCAGTGTGTGACAGCCAACCTTCTGTTCTCATCTGGGCCACTCCATTGCAGTGAAGACTCTAATCTCTCCTGTTGTCTCATATAAAGAGCTCCATGTCAAGTCATACAGTGCTTCTACAGAGATCTGAACATACTTATTTCTAAAAGCTGTCATATTTACACTATTTATGGTTTTCATTTTCTACAGGCCAGACCAATAGCTAATAGACTAATAGAATACCCTTTCTGCTCTGTAACATTGTGCATAATACCATTAAATAAAGGAGTAGTCGTTGCTGGAGTAGTTTTTTACACCAGTAGTATTGAATTCATTCTGCACTAATAGTATTGATACTAGTTACTAACTGTGATGCTCTTTATGTATTTCAGAAGACACCTGTTGTGATAGAGCTCTTATGTAAACATAGTGAACTGGTAAAATGTTGCCATGTTTCAGAGATAGAAGACAATGGGCACTAGTTTGTCACATTTTAACCTAATTTATTATTGAGTACTTGCTATGGGCAACTGCCCATCATTTTAATGGCGTGAGGATTTAAACTGGAATGAATTAGTGCTCCCAAGGGGTATCCTAAATTGAGACCCCTTTGCACTTCTTACTATAGTGTGGCAGCATTATAAAGCCCAAATTTATTGTTGTGATAACACTAGGCCTGTCACGACACAAATCTTAAAGTTTGATATATTGCTGAAGTAAATATAGACAATAAACGATAATATGGAAACTACTTTATGCCATTAATACAATTATCCAAGACCTGATTTAAATTATAAAAACTATTCTAAATGTTCAATATTGTAAAAAAAAAAAAAAAAAAAAAAAAGCTGCAATAAATAAACAGCAGATTGAAACACTTTAGTACTTATTCAGTTATTTCTTCAACCTTTTATGACTTAATCTTATCTTAATGTATTGCCAAAAAATAACAAAGCATTTCACCATAGTGCAAAGAAAATGTACACATGATAAATATTGACCAGCAAAAAATATAGTTCCATCTGTCATGTATTGAACAATAAGTCGATATAGTAATTATTATGAATTCTTGAGCTCATCAACAAAAAAATTGAAAGTACCTAAATGCAACTCAGTAATGCTCTAGTCCTCTAGTCTGTTTGACAGAATTGTACTGTCTGATGTGTCTGAGCTAGGGGTTTCATGTAATATGACACCATTTTAAACTGTAATTAAAGTGAGCTAGATTTAAAGATGTTAATCTTGCTACAACATAGTTATCATATATGTCTCAGGTTTCCCATGTAGGCCTTTTAACCGTATAGACTGATCTTAGGTTCCTACAGTGTGATGTTGAGGCCAAAAGGTTGTAGCTCAGTTCTTCAGTTTAATCCAATCATTGTAGGAGTAAACTAATTTACGCTCTCCGTCTCACGACTGAAGTTATCCGGATTAGTGTGATAAGAAAGTGACTGTGGGGCTGTTGGGAGATAGTAAAATGGCTGAATGATTGATCAGCCTGTCTTTAACGCAGTTTTACTAATGTTATGACATACAACGTCTCTATTTATGATCTCACATTTACCTGTGGCAAAGGGGAGAGGGAAAATTATTTGACCTTAATATTAATGAAATACCACAGTGGCTGTCGTGCATGAGGATTATGTTAATTCACCTTACTTATACATTCAGATGGAGTTGATTGATGGATAGCTTATCATTACCTCATTGCCATTGCCATTACCAGGGCATCTTATCCTATGCTTTGAATGTTAACTGTTATTGCCTATTTGTCAATGATACTTTTGCAATCTGTTCTCTCTGATATTTATTAACTGTGCACTTTTGGTGCCTTTGGTGGGTGGATACATTGATCAGGGAAAGAGCTTTGCTTAGGATAATATACAAATGCAGGGTCTTGGTCATGTTATGTTTTTTTGTTTTGCACTATGATCTTGTAATATAAAAACAAAAATCGTATTTGAAAATTCAATTGAAAACCCCCTCAAAGGCCATTGGTGTTATTAGCTGGAGTCAGCAAAAGTTTCCCCTCTCTACAGGGATACTGGTGAAAAAAAAATACTGGAACCATCAAGATTATTACTAACATAAACCTGATCATATTGTCGTGAGGTCACATTTTTCCTTTGTAATGTACATGTTGTGTATAGAGCTGAATAAATGCAGGTTATGTCATTCATTATACATTTTTTGTCCTCTATGGGTTAATAGAGTTGCTTTTGTGCCAACATAGATATGATTTAGACTGCGGCATCAGAGCAGAGGCTGCTGAAGAGGAGAGCTGTGTTACTTAACCCTTCTCCTTTAACACCTGCTGGTTGTCTTGGCTCTTACTAAGTGACAGGCGTTGCCCTTTTAGAGGTCATTGGTAAATAGAAAGACTAGAGTAAGACTGTTGCCATGTTGCTTATCGTTATGTGCTTTGTTTGTAGATGCTGTTCACGTGTAAATCTATTGTTTGTGCTCTTTTGAATGCAGGTCAAAGGTTACTATTGAATGAAGAATTTTTTAAAAAGCAACAACAATGGCATTGTATTCTATCTTTTATGCCAAATCCAGAAATATCAATGATTATGAAGGGTCACTTGAACTGATAAAACATTATAAATCTTAGTCTGAGACCTGCAGTGTCCAACGGGGCCCGTGTAAGATAGATTTAGCAACTAACAGCAATCTTGAAATGAATGCATTTCTGTTCTGCACAGCACATGTCTGAAATGCTTCTCTGTTTTCTGCTCAGAGCTTCAGCAGCTCTCCCCAGGTGTAACTGTGTTTTACTGTCTCAGGTGAGTAGCACAGTATACATTGTCAGGGTCACATTGTCACTAGTTTCAAATGTATAATGCTGTGTTATCTTGTAGTTCCTGTTTATCACTGATGCAGTGCTACAGCTGTAGGCGATTCTTTCAAGCCTACTGAGCTGCTACAGCTTTGGTATTTTTACAAACTTCAGGTAAAGTGAATATTTGACCTAGCGTTTGCACTTTTGAGAATACTGGTTATTAAATAGAGAAAGCATGCTCTTCACACCCCATAGACCATATGTTTTGTGTTGTTCTGCTTCTGTTGGATACACCAGTCCACAGCACAGATCTC
The DNA here is from genome assembly GCA_019594935.1 of Periophthalmus modestus. Taxonomy (NCBI): domain Eukaryota; kingdom Metazoa; phylum Chordata; class Actinopteri; order Gobiiformes; family Gobiidae; genus Periophthalmus; species Periophthalmus modestus. The sequence continues at coordinate 26,222,212 of JAIEZT010000441.1, forward strand.
ACAGCTGTCTGACCTGCAGTGCTTTGAAAAGAGAGGTGAAGAGTTCAGCCTGAGCATGACTGAATTCTGTTTTAGCTTTGGAGACACACAGTTAAAGTTAGTTCAGAAGTAGCTTCTCTAAAGATCAGCTCTTGATTATGGGAGTGTTGTAGCGCTGTAATGGATGAGACCATTGTGATGGACAAAGTCCTCATTAGCACTCGAGAAGGGATTTCACCCTTGGTGTACTAAATGACTGGTGAACCTCTGCTGTTGGCATAGACTAATTAGCTGCTTCACATGTTTCAGTGTGGCCCAGCGTGTCTCTGCAGCTCTGAAAGGACATTAAACCAGGCCAGTGTGTGTAATGTGATGATGGATGGAAGTAACGCTTGGTTAGCCCCTCTCATCGCCGGGGCGTCTGGTTGGTGGCATCCTGTGCCAGCGGGCAGGTGAGAGTCTGAAGGTCACCCCCAAACCCCCATCCCATACAATCAGGTTTTGGATGGGGTCAGACCGCGACAGCCAAACTAATCGGTGGCAATTCTTGGGCCCCAATGAGAGCTGCAAATGAAAGCAGGGCAGGCTTAGTTTGTATGAAGGTCGATGATGCCCAAATCTGTCACACAGAGTTAGACAGTTATGAGAAAGCATTTCCCCATTGAGGTGTTGGGGAGGTGCTGTCATTTGGAGAGACTTGACTCAGCACCACTGCACCAGTGGCACCATTCGCCCTGTTTACATAAAGGTAATTCATTTTAGTGTGACTGCTGCTGTAAATGAACGCTGTATTACTGCTGAGAGGTGAGTGGAGGTAAATCTAAATGGCTTTATATAAGGTCTTTAATAAGCAGATACAAACATGATTATAAGAGTGCTAATTTGTGTTCTGAGGACATAAAAATGTTTTAATTATTTTGCACTGGTAATGAAATGTAGATTTACATGAAACAACAAAACATCAGAGAGTTATGCAGAACTAAAACAAGGACACTTCAGTCCATTATCTCTGGATACTCAAATGGTTTGGAAGGTGTGTGGCCATGCTTTCCCAAATGAGGAACCCCGCTCAGACCTGTTCCAACTGCTGTTTTGTAATTTCTTAGGCAAGATATTCACTTTCCTCCAGTGTCTATGTACACCAGTGCATGAGTAAGTGTGTGGTGAGGGGAGAACAACATTTTTTCTCTGCCTGCCCATTAGGGCTGGGTATCACCAAGAAGCTGCCAATACGATACGTACCTCGATACACAGTCCACGATACGATACGTATCTCGTATACAGTGCCATTTCGATACGATTCGATACGATATATTTCACAATCGATACGATACATTTTCAGAAAAAAATAAAGGCCTTCAACCTTACTTAAATGGTAAAATCCAATTTTTCACAAAAAAAAAAACAAAAAAAAAAAATAAAAAACAAAAACATTAAATGGTGCATTTATCTTCCATTTATTGAAGATTAAAAAAAACACAAAGTGCTTTTTGATTAATGCATGTTTCTAACTAGAGGGAGGAAGGCTGAAACATTTTTTCAGACATTTTCGTTTCTCTTGCTTCTCGCTTCTCTCCACCCTTAAAGAGTAACTTGGGGGAATATCGATATCGATACTAGGAAACAAAATTCCTATTTTCAAAATTTTAATAATAGGCGATACATATCGGTGTATCGATATTTTAGCACACCCCCTAGGGCCCATTCTATGATCAATATGAGGGCAATACTGTGGAGCATTAGTGGCTATTAATCATTCAAGTGCACGACCAACCTCAAGTGCATCATTTAAATGCGCCGCTGTAGTTTTACAATCTAATTATAAACATTTCCAGGTTCTAAAACCTAAATAGTTATTAATGGCCTCACCAAGTTTAAAATCCATAAACCAGGACATAAACTACAATGCAAAAATAAGACAATAATAAATATGCTCACTGTCAGAACTAGGGGTGTGCTAAAAAAATCGATACATTGATATATATCGATATTATTAAAATCGATACAGTATCGATTCTCCGTTTTCGAGTATCGAGATTCCCCCCGGACGTTAGGAGGCAGTATAGCTGCGCTGCCACATCTTTACTTTCCTGGTGAAGAGAAGTATGCAAGAGAAGTGAAAATGTTAGGACAATTTTTTCAACCACCTTCCTCCCTAAAGGCAGACGTATGGGCGCATTTTAAAGTTTTAAAGCCCGGAGGGGAGGCGGAATGGACAAAACCAGCACTACCTGTACGCATTGCCAAACGGCTATCTAATATTCAGGTAATACGACCAACCTCAGAGTTCACCTGCAGCGCCACCATCCCGACAAGCTAGTGTTACTGCCCCCGAAGAAAAGCCTAGACCCAAAACAACGCACTTTGGAGAGTCAACGACTAGCATCCAACTCTCCGCGTGCACTTAAGATTACAGACACTATTGTGCATTATATCTGCCAAGGTCTATGTCCATACAGTCTCGTGGAGAACCCAGGCTTTCGTCTTATGATAAACACATTATATCAACGCTATGTGATTCCCACACGTAAACATTTGAACGGAGGTTATTTTTCCCGCGGATCGTCAGAGGGTGAAAGATGCCGTTAAAACCAAAACGGAATCGTATCAAGAACCATTATCAAGCCATTTTATCAACGATGTATTGGGAGCTAAATTTCCAACGTTTTACAAACTAGAGCCATGCATGAAAGTCACACAGGGACTAACAATTCGGAGCTAGTCAGCGCGGCTCTTGAGGAATGGGACATTGCTAGCCAAGACCCGGCTATTGTGACGGACAACGCCGCTAATATGAGCGTCGCGGTGGTGCTCACTGGCATGTTGCATTTTATGTGCTTTGCCCATATACTCAACCTGGCATGGTCTTTGTGCCTTTGTTCAAGTAATTGTTGAGCTAGTATAAGCTATGGATGATGATGCAGCTAATTAACTTTTTTGAGGTTGTATGTATTGTTTAGTTAGAAAACATACATTAATCAAAAAGCACTTTATTGTGTTCTTTAATCTTCAATAAATGGAAGATAAATGCACCACCCAACGACATGTTTTGTTTTTTTTGTGAAAATGGGGTTGATCATTAAGCTGAAGGCCTTTATTTTTTTCTGAATCGTATCGATTTGAAATATATCGAAGATTGCACTTACAAACACTGCATAAAATGTTTTCCAATGGTTTAGTGAAGTTACTTTTGTTTAGACTTGGGTTGGGTTAAACTTTGTCTTATGCAATAACAATATCCTCCAAACGCGGTCCATTAGAGAGCTGGAAGGTGGGGCCGACCTCTCCTTCAGTAGGTATTGATTGTTTATATCCTTATTAGTACAAGTTCAGTGTGACTCACTAGCAAAACTGAACAGGAGCACAAAGACTGGTTTGGGAGTGCAAAGAAAGACAATGAGGAATCTCTCTTTATTTTAATAGAGAAAAATTATATTTGGATTTGAAGAACGCCTACTGTATGTGTCGAGAGAATTACTAATTAGAATAAAAACTGTAATTTGACTATTGTGGCCTGTACTGTTATGCTAATTTGAATAGGATTTGGTGGGTTTTATTGAATTGCAAATGATGAGTTATGACATAACACATATAATTAAGAAGAAACATCTATTTTGTATTTGAGCAGAATTGTTAAAGTGGTCAACCGTACAAAGACTCAGTAGTTATTATGAATGAGTGCTGTGTTGCTAATGGCTGGTTGAAATGAGGAGTTCCCTGTCCTTAGACTCACCCCACATTGAAAGGAAACTAGGGCTGCGTCCAATTACTGTGCCGCCATCTCATGCTCCACCAGAAAAAAGATAAGTGCATACTTAAAATTACACAATTTTTTGGCTCTAAATTGCATTTTGTATTCAGAGACATTGCTGGTCTGTTTCTTGTAGAATGAATAGGTATACACAAATGGAAAAATCCATTCAACTGTTAAACTACTTTCTTTTTTAGCCTGGTACTGCAGAGGCTAACTTGGGTCTGGCCTTTAATGAAGACAGATGGTGCATTGTATTGTATGCCATTCATTATCGGTGACAATAGGTTCCACCATACTATTACATCTTTAATTATTTATGCATGTGCATGAGTCTTTTTAGTAAGCATTGTATTGCAGCATGGTAGCATATTCTAACCATGTACTTTTGTAGGAATTGTTGCAATGAACACATGCTTAAAAATCCCACGTAGACCTATTTTAACTATATATTCAACAAAACAACAAATAATTTTAATGTACACAATGCACTACTTGGACAATCATGACTGTTGCTAGACTTGTCACGATAACAAAATATGAAGTGCTGAAGAAAATATAGCCGATAAAGGCTAATATTAAATGCCATTATGAGACTGACACCATAACCCTAGAGCAAGATTATCCCCCCAAAAGCTATCCTAAATGTACCTTATTTAAAAAACAAAAAACAAAACAGGAGCTACTTTAAAAAAGTAACAATGAAACACTAAAGTACTTAATTTGTATGTGTCATAGAAGTTATTCAAAATTCTGCAGTTCAGCTCTTATTACAGTGTCTCTAGTACAAAGAAAAAGTACCCACGATAAATATTTACCCCCCCCCCCAAAAAAATAGTTCCATCCATCTTGTATTGAACATTAAGTCTATATAGTTTTTTTTATCACGACTGGCCTGACTGTTTCACTATTATTATCCAGTAAATGTTTGCTTACCAGGCTTTTCTGAAAGCATTGTCTGTCTAATTTCTTTGGTACTATTATGTGGCAGACAAGTTTCTGCAGAGGTCATTGTCGGAGGGACCCTTCCACAGACGACAAGGCTAATGGCGCCCGAATCACTTTGCAGCTCATAAGTAGTCCTTTTGTTCCCGCTAGATCGATGTGCAAGGTTAACGAGATGAAGCCTTGACATTTCCGAGTTTGTTATACCTGTTTTCTCTTGGTGATTTCAGAATATGCAAAAGGGAAACAAAGTCCATTTTCACTTGTACTTTGGAATATATTTGGCTTAAAGAGCTTAAATAAATTATAAGAACTACAGTAAGTCTTTCTCAGCTGGTTTGTCTGTACTCAGCCTCATGATCATCTGTCCTTATAGCTTTATGTATTTTAGAGTGTGTGCGTGTGGTTGTGGGTGAGACTGCATGTGACAGTGTCTGTGTGTGGGTTGTTTGGTGATGTGGGGTCAGGCAGTGGTAGGGATAGGGTGATTTGGTGGAAGGGCAAGCGGAATTGTTTTTGATGACTGTAAAGTACTTTGTATTACATTTTTTGTGTGAAAATAGCTTTCATTAAGCTAACTTCTTCCTGCTGTTTTACTGTTGTTTGTTGTAATTGATCCATTCTGTACCGGCTACTACTTTTTTCCTAAGAGTCCCTTGAGAAGTAGGTTTATAATTTCAATTGAATTAGGATACATATAAAAAGTGAGTGTATCAATATATAAACAAATATGGCTGAAACAAGAACCAAACTAAGGTAAACTAGAATTACACAAGTTACTTAATGAACTGCATCGGGTTTGAAACTGACTCTAAATTAAGCTAAATTGAAATGGGGGGGAAAAAAAGTCGCCCGAATACATTTGCATACAAATAGTGTTGTGCACAGATTGAGAACCACTGCAGTCTGGTGTGGCAGCTCTTCCAGACCTTATCTGCAGCAGTGCTGTAACATGCTGGTATAATGTTACAAGTGAAATGAGGGCTGCTCGGTCATGGCTAAACAGGATCTTACAAAAGCGGTGAGACCATTTTGTTGGAGGTCATTCTGGATGGGAGTGAGTGCTCGGTCCACAGCGGGTGTTAGTGAGACGCGGTGTCAGGCTGCAACTGCTGCTGTTGTGTTTATTTTCACTGTAGAGTAGTAGACTCACTTGCATTTTTCTTACCCCGGGTGGTTTGCTTTACATTAGTTCCACATGTCACAATAAGGGCTTGTTCATACTAGATTACATATCACCCACTATTTCTGGCATGAGGGTAAAGAGGCACGCGATAATGTCAAAAAAATACATGTTAGATTAATTGCCCAGAGTGAATAAATGTGAGAGTTAATGGTTGTATGCAATGTCCTATGACTAACTGGTCATTTCACTGTACTCTTTCAAAAGCCTGAGAACCCTTTGACAAAAAATCTTTAATGGAATTGGATGGGAGGAAATAAAATTAATGTTTTGATGTTTTACATGTACTGTGTATTAGCAAATGGGTGTTTTACAGTACTTTTTAAATGATTTGTGTCAGCAGTATTGACATCTTGAAGTAGCTGAATAAGCATATTGTATATTTTATATAATTTGTTTATCTAACAGGGGCTCAACGATCCATACTCCCTCCTGTACAGAACAGTGACTAACAAGAACTCTTGTCTTCATAATGTCTTTAAGAAAGCTGTAGGGAGCATTATTACAAACAATGGGAAATATTTTTGTTGTTGCTGGTCATACAAAAATAAGGAGTCATTTTTCGCACAGAGGGAAACAGTATTTGACAGTTGCTCAGACAAAAACATTCAAACCAAAAGGTCACAACATGAAAATCTGTCAGTCATTTAGCACAAACTGTACCACCAAACATACAGCACATTCTCTCGTTTCTTATTCTTTGTAATACTTCCTCTATTGTTCCAAATATCATAGGAGAACTGTGCAGAGCGACATAAGCTGTGTGTGCGTTTGTGAATGACGCTTGTGACAGTCTAATTACACCAGCACAAGTACGACTCGGGCCTTAGCTGAGATTGATCCGCCTCTGAGCTCGTCCAGGGAGTCAATGAGCTCCAGAATCACAAGGCTCTCCTTTAGCTCAGTTTGTTTGCTGTGTAATTACGCAGATTGTAGTGGTGCCCTGGCAGACATGCAGGCAGGGATGTCACCATGGTGAAAACAAACACACCTTGCACACAATGGACTTAGTTGGAATGACTGGAAATACCAGATTTTTTATTGCATTGGAGAAAACCCAACACATTTTTTTTCCATCAGAACTGAAATATAATGATAAGCATCTTAATCAATACTAAACTAAGATCATATCCAGGATCAAACTTGTCTGTTATGAACTGTATTTTAAATTTCCCAGGTTGTGCAATGCAAAGTTTTTATTATTTGTACTAATTATAAGTATTGCTCAGACTGGCCTTTTGACTTTCTCATGTCTGGACATGCTAATTGTAACCTAAGCTTAGCCATTGTGTGACTTGTTCAGGACTTGAATAGAGTAGTGTGTTCCAGTTGCCAAGAAGCCAGACTCTTTGTCCACTTAACGGGCAGTTTTAAATGGATTGTGTGGCCTGAGCCTTACACCCTGTCTCTTTTAATTAACCCCTATATCAAATGGATCAATGGTTGGAGACATATGTGAAAGTAGCATGGCCAGATCAGTGCAAGTAGGTGCTAAAGGGAAAGAGAGAGAGAGCTGGGGTCAAGTGTATTCTGCCTGGGTGTATGGCAGGGTTAAGGAGCTTTTTTGCCATCTCGGCACATTTCAACCCCATGCACTCACTTTTCAAGTCATTTAATGCTTTTCTATATTTCTGTGTGGACCAGAGGTTTTGACCAGATAATCCTATTACATCAGCTATGTGGAAATGAGCCTCCACCCAGGAAGAAATTATATTTTTATTATAACAAGCAGGGATTCATTTTCAACACAGTAGGCTAGATGTTGACATGTATACATTGCATTTGGATTAGTATATTTTAATCCCAAATATGTATAGAGTCATTGTTGAGACCCCTATAGGTCCCCAAAACTCTCTAGGATGTCCCGCTTAAGAGAGTCAGACAAATATTAATACTACTTTCAGCATCCTAAAGTATTTCCAGAGCAAATCTTTCCAACAACCTAGTACAGCAATTACACAAATTATAATTTATACCAGATGCCCTTCCTAACCCTCTCCATTAATGTGGATGTGTTCAGGTCAGATAGAAAAAGTACACACTGGTAAAGGACTGTATTTATTTATTGAGCAAATGTACACTATAATTCACCTCATGTGTCCTACCTGAATGCAATCATGACATGACCATCCCTTTATTTATCGACTGGCAATGTCAAGCTCTGCTATAAATGGCTGAAATCTGATTTACGTTCTATCCCCCGAAAACTACTTTAATAAATGCTCTTTGACACAATATCTGTAAATTTAATATTGCCATAAAGCAGTCCACCAGTGTGATTTATAACAATGACACAACCAGAGATATGTCGACATTTAATTACAGGGGGTGGAAAAGTTACTAAAGCTATCAGCGGTTGTATCGGCTGCATTTACTGTGGCTGCGTTAATAATTTACATTTGGACCCACTTCATGCATCTATCATAAACCAAATGTAATAGGCTTTGTGTGCGTGTACCTTCATAGTGAATTTCCATACACACTTATTCAGTGTATTCTGATTCAGCGAGGAGTGCACAGGGAGTAAACGTAGATGTGCAATCTGCTGTCTGCTCAAAGGCACCTCACAGAAACAGGGCAGCTAGTAAATTGCTTATGTAAATGGCCCATGTTGCTGTAATCTATTGATGATGAGATCTTGAATGGAGGGTGCAAAAGAAAAATCAAAGCACTTACCGGATTAGTGCACTGCTTTTTAACAACTGGTCTTTAATGTTACGCACTTAGGTAGAGGAGGACTTGGACATTATGAAGCAATGGTCATCTGTTTTGGAAAATAATAGTCCTAATGAATTGTTCTTTTTGGTCACGGAGCTCTGTTTGTTTGTTCTGTTTTTTTTTATAGCGGTGATATTAATAAGCATGACACGCACTATGGCTAGCGCTAATTACAAGGATCCACATGATGGGAGGGTTTTCCCATGGGCCCTGACAGCGTTATTGCTCTGTGACTTTCTGTTTCGAGATAATCCCTCCTCACTTCCATAAAGAAGCTGGTGGATTTTGATCCCTTTTCTTACTGCTGCATGAACTTTAATAATAAAATATTATTAATACATTTTATTTATTAGGCACCTTTCTGCACTGAAGGTTGCCTTACAACAATAAGAATGTTTATGTTTATGCATGGACTTCTTCTCAACTTTTAAAGACAAGCTATACTGTGCATGAATAACACAATCTATTATCCCCCTCTAGTAGAACTGTGCAATTAATCAAATCTGAATGAAGATCAAGAGTCAGTCATTTGTAAGTGTCGAGGATATGGTTGCTGCTTTTTAACAGAGAAGTGCACATCTAATTTCGTGTCAGTAAAAGTGTGTTGTAGCAACAGGGTGTGCTCAACCTAAACTCTGGAGTTGTTGATATAGTTCCATTATATAAATCTGAAATCATCATAGTATTTGGCCAAATAAAAAGAGACATTGCCACCTATCTGTTCACTTTTAACTTTTACTTACAAATAAGAGCACTAAACAATTAGATTAAAGAAAGAAGACACTACTTTTCTTTGTAATTATATTTGCTTAATTTGCTTTCACAATCAGACATTCTTCACTTCAAAACATAAATATTGAAGTCAGCCTTTGGAGAAAACCTGTGCTGTCTAGCCAAGTGACAGATCGCAAATGCCATCTTTATTTTCTTCACAATTTGCCTGACTGAGCGCTCACCTCACTCCCACTCAGAGCTCTGCGAACATTAAAGAAAAAAATCTGTTGACCTTAAGATGCCAGTTGTTTTGATCATCTTTATTCCACACACGGAGAGACCAAGACCAAGATCCAAACATGAACCAAAGTGCAACAACCTTCATCTGTAGCTGGTTTACCGTGACCTGCTGCCCACTCTCTGTTTTGGAGAATTAGCATAACCCTCAAGTCATGTAGCACTAGAACTTCACACACCCGTATCATGTCTTTGCTTCTTGGGCAACTGGCGGTATTGGATAAAAAGCTAGTTGTTTGTGTGTAGGCATGTTCAAAAAATATATCCTTTATTTTGAGACAAAGCCGTGCGGGTGATGCAGACAAGCAGGCAGCGTGGAGGAGAGGTGGAGATATTAGATATTTCCATTCTCACTATAGTGCTACTCATTCTATGCCAGCAGGCTTCACTAGGCTATAAATAGGATGCAAGAGGACATGGTGGAGGTAGAGAGATCTTTGTTGAAGCACGCATTTCCATGGTGACTGTCTGCGCTTGGCCTTGGATGAATATTGTGAAGGAATTTGTGATATACTTTGATGCATACCTTTTCATTCATATCTATGATTCAGCACTAGGGCCACAGTAACAGTGTTTTTGTTCAGCTCACCCAATGGGAAGTCTTTGTAGCAGTCAGTTCTGTCCACATGCAGTCCAATGTCACTCTTCACAAGTTTCCATGGTTACTTAGCCTTCAGTGCTGTGATTCAGCACTAAAGGATAAGTAACCATGGATATAGGCTAACATTTTGTAATATATATATATTACAAAATATTATCCTATATTTCAAGTTAAAGGTCATTAAAAGGATTCTTATGAGCCTTAAGCTATGTTATATTGTCGCTACCTCATCAAAAACATACCTGGAGTTGTATTTTGTTTCATTCACACATGTCTGAGTAACCTTGAATTATTTGGCTGTCTCCATCTCCAACATGCTCTGTTACACCTTGATGACATGCAGCAGTAGTTTTCATGGTAACAGTAACAACCTTTTACCCTTTTTTCGGAAAAGATGGGCAATTCCAGGGCTGAAATAATCCAAATGAGTCTAGCACATGACATCACAAGGTGGAACAGAGTGTTGCAAGAAGAACTCAGTCTAAATATGCAGGGTTTAAGTGTTAAACATGTGTGAATCAAAGAAAACACAACTCCAGGTATGTTTTTTGACAAGAAAAGAACATTATAACATAGAAAATAGCATTAAATGGGCCCTTTAAAGCATATAGTTTCAAACATTTTGGTCACATTGAAGCCCAATCCCAAAGCTCATAAATACATTACAAAAAGAGTGTTTTTAATAGGCCTGTCACAATAAAAAATATTTGAAGCATGATATATTGTTACAGAGAAATTTTGCGATAAATTATCATTTTCAATATATGAAAGCAAGCTTTCATATTGAATGATAAGTCGATATTGTTACACGCAGGCCTAGTTTTTAATGCAAATAAATGCACATTGCAAAATGCAGCATCTGTCTTTGTTAAATTTATGGTCATTGTGAGCTTATGGCTGTTGGACACAGTTGGAAATGTAACAAAGTTGGCCATAAAAATGTAATACCATGATTATTTGTCATCCTTTGCCATTTATTTCATTTGCACTTCATGTATTTTTATTTATACAGGGACAGCGGAATGATAGCACTCAGACTGTTCTTTTCATGGGTGCCCTTTTCCAATGCAGAAAAATACAAACAAAAAACAAATGAGTATATAAGTGCATTTAAAATGTGTGGCATCAAAGTATCCAATTTTGCATGTCCTTGAAATATATAATTTTTTGGAAAGCAAAATGGCCAAAAGTTAGATGGCGATGGCCAACCTACTTTTTCATAGAGGGCATGTTTTTCTGTTTTAGTGCATTAATTAGACAGTGGATTTTGTTGGACAAAAATGCTCATCAAATCTACTGCAGTAGACTGTGTAATGTTGTTTTATTTGCCAAACATGTGCAGCAATATTTGCCAGTTTTGATTTCATAAATGATTAACAAGGCTGAGCTGATTCAAATGACTGTTTAATGAATACACATCTACAATAATGTGGTGCTTTGCTGTGGTCGAAATGACTGACAACTGAGCAATGAGCATAGCTATGACTGTCATCATTTCAAAATGTTTTGTTTAGTGCATCCATTCTCCAAAAACAGATCTTTGAAACAGCATTCTTGTTGTGTAGCCACGTTTGTGAAAATATTGAAAGAAAAAAAAAAAGTTCAACCCAACGTTTCCCTAAAGCTGACATGATGCATTGCGATAGGGAAATGCTGTAAGCAAATGAAAAAATGTTGTTGGCCATATGCAAAACTTCAGTGTGGAGAGTGGACAGAGATGAAAAACATTTTTGTGATGCTTGGATGGTGACTACCCCACCAGTGGTTAGAGTCAGTTTGTCCCCTTTGTTCCTCTTCAGGCATTTGGTGGTCACATGCACATGCACAGGCCATAGCATTGATAGCAGCTAAATGAAGCTACTCAGATGGTTGGTTTCAGCTGTTTGCTTGTTGAGAGGAAGCGCAGAGAGTTGTAGAGTTACTGAAGTATTGATCTTGAGTAGGGAGCCACAGCTGTTCCCAAAGGATCACAATACAAAGGTGCTTTGTCTCTCAGGCAATGATGCAATACTTTAAACATATGGCAGCTATACACATCATTCTCTGTTTTCTATAAGGGTTGTATATAGTGCATCTGACATTTCGTATATTAATATGTGAGTACTGACAAAGATGCCTGCTGCTTAAGGAATTGGGACACTGTTGTGAACATAAATAAAATAAAGTAAATGACATGTAAATACATTTCTAACATTATTGGTTATGGTTGTATTTGATGATTTTGACTTTGACCTTGAGATTCACTATGTAACTTTTGTGGTGGAGGGTTAGCTGCCAGTTTTTTGAAGAAGCCTTTGCTTTACCTGAAATTTTCCATATCGCATTAAACTGATCTTCCATTTAGGTGTTTTTATGGCTAAAAACGTGTTGTATTCCTACCAAGCATGCCCAACTCCTCACAGATCTGACCTGTAACTTGGTCTGGTTGTATCATCTGCTTGTCTGTATGAAGATACATTCCACAAGAGAAGTTACATATGGCATCTTTTTAAAGGTGCTATATTACACAAAACCTACTCTTATGAGCTCTAAGCCATGTTATAATGTTGTTACCTCTGCAAAAACATAGTTATGTTTTGTTTCATTCACATGTGTTTGAGTAACCCTTTATTATTAGTCTGTCTACGTGTCCAAAGCTCAAAATGCTCTGTTTCACCTTGTGATGTCATGAAGCTGTAGTTTTCAAGTTGGCATCTACCTTTTACTTTCAATTCAGTAGAAATAGGCAATTCCAGGGCTGAAATCATCTAGATTCCAGTATTACCACATGACATCACAAGGCAGAACAGACTATTTTTCATTTGAGCGAAGAAATCAGACTAAATATGCAGGATTTTGGTGTTAAACATGTGTGAATGAAACAAAACAAAAACAGGAATGTTTGTGATGAGGGAACAACATTATATAATAAGTCAGAAAACGGTGTAATCTTTGCCTATAATATTACTCATAAGACTTTGCATATTGATATAGTTTTGTTTATTGTTTAACTGATGCACTACTTAAAACATTACTCTCCTATCATCCAGTTTTAAGAGTAGCATAAAACAACCTTCTTTATTAGTAGGAGTACTATACTATATACTTGTCATTGTTAAAGACCAAGTCTATGTGAAAGGGTAGGCTAAAAAACTGGAGTTTGCTTTGGACCATTATGCACCTCCAACTGAGCTTTCAAGTCTCTCTGCCAAAGACGTTACAGACCCAGGTCCCGAGGGCATCCCTGGGGGGAGCTGTGCTGGACCCAGTCTACTGGAGGAGGTAGTCATGGAGGAAGAAAAATAGCAGGTATTACAGGCGCTTATGGGACGTGACATGAGAGGTAGCCTATCTGAAACATTTTACTTCACAACACACTTATGTCTGTGTCCCAAGGCGGTGGGTATGCTATTGAAATTGCATTGAGCCATCTTGTAAATCCAGGCTTTTTTACACTAAAGGTAGCAGGATTTGAGGAAACGGGGCCAGGAGGCTAGATTTGAATTGACAGGAAAGGCAAGCAGGTATACCAGTTCACAACCTTGATATTACTCTTGCATGAGAACCTATCAAAACGTTTAAAGTCAGTTTTCTAATATGGCAAATGGGGAATAGAGCGACTAAAAGGCACTGTACCTGATTTTTACAGTCTTAAAACCATGAAAAACGGAGCTAGTTCATTTTAAACGGTTTGCAGTGGTCCAAAGTTATTGCTCACTTACCTTGTACATTCCGAGCATCCTTATTCACTGTGACGACTTTATTAGTGCTTTTCACAGCTCTCCAAGACCAGAGTAGAGTTCTACTGTGATGGAAGCTAACAATAACTAGCATGCTAATGTCTGCTTCCTGATAATCTGAAGCTTCACAATTAGTTGCAGACAGCACACGGTGGACATATTTTGACTTCAAGAGCTGCTTATACATCTGTACGGGGGGGAACAAATTTTGCTCAAATACATGACTTATGACTTGAGGTTGTGTGTCTTTGGTGTACCCAGGCAAAGGTCAGACACTTATTGAAAACAGATATAATGTGTAAATTTAGGCAGCTTCAACTGCAAGCCAAATTGTGAGAGACTCAAGGCTAAAGAAAGTGTGCGAGATACTATATTAAAAGTGACAGTGGAAGCAACTAGGTAAATAGACTGATTCAAGAGATGTTTTTCCTTTGAAAAACCTTGAAATCACTGTTGCCTGGTAACTCTTTGCTCTCCAAAAATGTCCTCCTGCCCACAGAGAACTGAAGGTTACTTGTCTTTATGAGCTGACTGTTGCCATTCTATCATTTGTGTCTTGAGCTTGAAAACATTTTTCCCACACAACAATGGAAGCAATGCAGGCAAAGTATAGATGGCATCTGTTGGTGTATTGCCCTGCCCAAGACCCTTTATAACCCTCTGTTGAGCCAGGAATAAATATGTAATGCTACATTGCACAGGAAGTTGCAGCCCTTGAATTATTAAATTGGTTAGGGGGCTTCGTTCACATTTATGTGTCCTTTTAAACACTTTATTGAATATAAATCTTTATTAGATCAAATAATGTCATGAACCATTGTGTGACTTTGCTCCAAGGTCTACTAATGCCTGCTGGTTAATTCACTTGGCGACTTATAAAAAGAAAATGATTACCAGAGAGCTGCAGAACTGCAGATGCGATGAAAGGAGTAAAAGTAGTACATTTTATGCTGTTGAAATAGTAGCAATAGTAAGTCTCGCATTTGTAGACATTTAAAACCATGGATAATATCATCTTTGAACTAGAATAAGCTATCATGCACACTGTAAATGTATTCTTACTCGCCCATAAAACCTGAGAATATTGGCCTGTAGTCATAAGTCAAGTTTCCTATAGCCGCTTCCCTATAAAAGCTCTGCAGTATTCTCCTAATGGAAAACTTTTGGGCGTGATGCCGCAGCCCCAAACTGTTGACTTTGCATTAATACTATAGCACAACATAAAGTATCCTCTGAGCTCATTATTGCGGGTCAGTTCGGTCACTTCCTGGTATTACAAACCGGTGGAATTGTCTAAAAGCTCCCAGCAGTGCCATAGGTAAACTGCAATATAATGAGCCACAGCAGAAAGGCCATGTTGTGTCGGCAGGTGGACAAGCCTCATGGTCAAAATGGCAGAAAAATTGAATATAAAAAGATAATTGATGTGCTCAGTCAGCCTGTAAACAAGGTAGTAAAAGACGTTGATAGATAGCGAGGTACAGCCCATGTGATCATTAGCAGAGGTGCAGGGAAAAATCCCCACTCTGCATTTTGAATCTGATGTGATAAATGACATGGTAGCGCTAGTTAGTGCATTGACCCAGTCATTCCCAATGTAGAGGGTATGTACTATACTATGTGAGATTACTGTATGAAAGACATCTTTGTTGTTTGTTTTGCTGTTATGTAATTTCTACATGTAATACAAGTGATGACATTTAGAGAAAAAACATCAATGGATAAAGGCAACAGGACAAGGTTAGAGATGCACTGTGTAATTTTTCCTCATGCAAGGTACATTATCTTCTTGTCTCCATGTATATACAGTTGATTTTCTATAAGATATCTTGAAACACATTCTCATTGTGAGCATGAGTTATCTCTGCACAGATCTGACCTGTAGCTTACCCTTTTTGTGCCACCTGCTTGTGTCTAGGGAGATGGATAAGTTTAATAAAGGCAAATCCCCAAGGAGACATGTGGCTTACCCAGTCTACCAGAAAAGTTGCGCTCTACACATTTAATTTAAGTACCTATACATACAAATACTTTGTTTAACTTTTAGTGGTAGATTGATGTTGTTCCCCATCTTTCATATGACATGCCGTGCATCAGTTGATTGAGATTTTTAATTATATCGTTACTTAAAACATGTATAAGATAATGTATTTAGTTCAATAACGTTAATTTTCTGACTAGGATAAAAATTAGATTATGGATGACCGGTAGTCTAGATATATAAATATTGATTTACCAGTTAGCTATGTTCTGAGCCATTCTATATCCAGCATATGTAATGGACTCAAGTGTACACCAATGCCCCCAGAAGCCCTTTATGACCCATCCTATGCCTGACGTCATTGGAGACATATGACAGATGCCTATGTGATTCATGTTTTACTAGAGTTACAGACCATGCGATTCTAGGCTGCTATGTCTTTTGAAGCTAGTGTGCTTACCGTCGTCAAGTCATGTATCTGCTAGAACATCTTGTGCGGTCTTTTTAAGGTTGAACTATGCTTCAACTGTAAGCCTAACTTATGTTGGAAACTCCATTATGTAAACATGCCTCAAGTGTTTGACTGTAGGCAGGGCAAAGTAATTTCTAACACCGCCTGTGAATTGTATAAACGCTATATTTTTTTGGCAATGGCCGCTCTGTTTTAAATATTTACAACATGCCTGCTCGTCTTCCAGTAATACAGTCTGGGAAATGTCGACTGCTCATGATGTCTATGCTATTTGTGGCTATGACTGATGCTAAAAGTCTACACTTGGTAACGCTGCTTGGCTAATACACAGAGACACAGCAACGCAGCGACACACATAAGACGGAAATTTAGCTCTTTTTTTTCTCACTTCTTAGCTTCCCTCCTCCACACGCCCACACTCCACTCTTCTTCGCTGAGCGCTGCCTTCATCTCCCTGGTTCTAAGAAATGTGTATGAGGCAGCAAAAAGTGCCACTATTATTTCAAAGTATAGAAATAAATTAGCCATCCAAACAAAAACAAACAACTGAAATATGTGTAATATATATATGAGCAAAACCTGTTCTATTGTGTTATGAGTAGTTAGAATTAGGCCTGTAGAAGGTTGAATTAATAACTTCTATGACTTATTACAGATGCTCTAATGACTAAAGTGTTTTATTCTGCTGCTTATTTATTGACGCTCATTTTTTTTTCTACAATATTGTACATTTAGAATACTTTTGTGGTTTAAATCTGCTCTTGGGTTGTTGTGTCAATGGCATAAATCAGTTTAAATGTTATTGTTTATCATCTATATTTACTTCAGCAATATATATCAAACTTAAAAAGTTGTTATTGTGACAGACATAGTTAGAATTTTAACCTAAAAAACAACTCTATCTATACAGAATTTATGCAATTGGACACACAGCATGTATAAATACTGCAAGCAATGTATTCATCTATTAGAATTCTACTAAAACAAAACATATACACAATTTGTTTTATAAAATCATAACTTGCAAAGAAAAATATTCAATTAAGAACAGTTGTATAAATTAAAAGTAAAAGCATGTGTGTTTGTAATAAAACTACTACTACTACTACTAAATTGCTTATTTTTACATGTCACTCCCACTGTAATATTAACCATAAATTTTACAACCTTTTCCTGGCCTTTCATATTCCATAAATTTTTAGCTTGTCCCAGTTTATAGTTTATATCCTCTGTACGCAGTGACTGGTTTTAAAGTGCGATAAACTCTGTATTGTTTATTCTAATGCTCAGGATTCCTCGTAATGTTATGGTGTCCCTCTGCTTGCCCTTCAGGTCCCACTTGGAGAACACCTGGGCCCATAAATCAGGAATAAAAGCATTATAAGGAAGATGTAGAACTATTTCTTGGATGTGTCAGCCTTTTGCAGAGCATCCATTTTGTCCCATAGACGCCACTGCTTATACCTTCTTTTCTCTGCATTTATAGAGGCCTGCACACCTGGGATGGGGCTGCTTTGTTGTTTGTTCCATTATGAATGAAGGCAGTTCTCCGGCTGCTCATTCATCTCTGCTGCACTTAAGGCTCAGTGTTGTCCAACTCATTTAGCGTGTAACTGAAACCTCATGACCCTGAATAAGTGTGGATCCCCAAATTACTAAAGGGTTTTGCATAAAGAACAATTAGTGTGAACATTTTAGTATTTGGACAGAAAGCCTGAAACTAATCAAATTAATTGTGCCTCAACCATTACTGAAATAAAAGTACTAAAACTAAATTGGACTTTTTTTGGGCTACTAACAGATTTTAATATTTCCTCTGCTGTTAAAACAGCGGAATACATTTTGGAAAAATTTGAAAATTTGCCTTATCAAGATGAGTTTGGTCTACATGTTTTTACTTTATTTCTTTAATTTTTATTTAATAATATTTGAAAGGAAAAAAAGAAATTGTGAGGTTTGATGTCTATTTTCAGGGTCCCCTTGATGTCCAAGATAGATTCCTCCAATAAAGGCTTGTCCTGGGCCTGTTTATTTTGGCAAGTGGAGTAATGAAAAAAGAGTAAAAGTTTTAATTTGATAGTTGTTAAATAGTCTTTGTCATGGTGTCTTAAACCTAATCTCTTGGGACCTATGCAATTTGTGTTGTTTGTTTTTGTTTGTATTGTACTGTATGGTAACAGGGTGCTCACGAGTGTTTTGGTCTCCTCTCTGTTAATTGTCTATATGAGGTCTCTACATCAGTCTTAAGATTTGGACTTGGAACTGGGAATTCTGTGCTTGGGGGGTTCTGTATCCAATAAGCTTTTATACTTATCAACTCACTTGTGGTGGGTGTTTTTAGATGCATTGAACTGAGGTGTTAGAGCATACCTTACAGCAGCCTCTCATGTGATAAATGCTTTTTTCTATTTAGTCTGGTCCATATCGGCGCCTGCAGCACGGCCAGGGCAATTTCTCCATCCTTTACCTGCACAGTCCTCTCCCTCCATGCCCTTGACGAGCTCTTTGACAATGGAGCCCAGCTAAAGTCACCTTGTGTCACAGTCTCATTCAATCCAGTCTGTTCCTCAGGGCTATGCCTGGACACACTATTACCAACAGCTTGTTAAGTCTGCTGTCCACAACATACCAGCAAGTTGTATACTGATGTGCTTTACGCCTAGTGTTTGTTATGGAAAGGTGCTCATTTGTTTATTGTCAAGTTTAAATATATATACACACATTATATATATACATATTATATATACATATATGTATATATGTGTGTATATATATGTATATATATATATATATATATATATATATATATATATATATATAATATATATATATATTATATATATGTGTGTGTGTATGTATATATATATATGTGTGTGTGTGTGTGTGTGTATATATACATATACATATATATATATATATATATATATATATATATATATATATATATATATATATATACATACATATACACACACACACACACACACACACACACACACACACACACACACACACACATATACACACACATACACACACATACACACACACACACACACACACACACACACACACACACACACACACACACATATATATATAAACTTTAAAAACATATCCACTGAGCTGTGGTCACTCCCCTATACATCTCTTGACTATAGTGCAGGCACTGGGGTTTGTGCCTAATGTGTTGGAAATTTCATTTAACTGTCCGCCCCCTTATCGCCTATCTCTCCTCTTTCTCTCTCTCCTCTCTCTCTCTCTCTCTCTGTGGTTGTGATGTGTGGTTGTGATTGCCTGCAGCCTCCCCAGTGCTCTGCACTCATCTTACTTCTCCTCCTTCTCTCCCTCTTTTGCTGCCGGGGGCATGATCCAGCTTTTGCCTCCACTAGGGAAATGAAATTGGGTGAATGGGCATGACAGACAGAACAAAGACAAAACCAGATGAGAATTTTGCATCAGTTTGATAAATAGAAGCAGATGTTTGTGTTTACCAGGCATCCATGCATATTTTGATTTGATCTTTTTAAGACTGGGTAAAAGAAACGCTTACCCCCACCAGGCCCTTCGTGGGAGTGCTGGGGGGCTTGACTTTTGTTCATGTAAATGACAAATTCAATTTTGCTCTATATATTATATTTCTGTCTATATCTGTCTGTCTGTCTGCCTATACATACATACATACATGCATACACATATATATGCGCGTATTTTTTATTTATTTATTTATTATTTTTTTTTTTTACAATACCCACTCTCTGTGCTCGTATTAAGTAATGTACTATTTTAGACTGAGCATATGAGCTTGAAGGAGGTCTATACATCTGTGTCTTTGCTTATCCTTGCTGCATTACCCGGACCATCTGCTGTGATGTTTAACTCACTTAACTGGGAACAAATCACATTCTCATTCATTTGTACACTATTGCCTCACAGTGGCTCTGCCTCTTGAGTCAGCTCGAGGGATCCAAGAATCTGCTCCCTGACACCTGCCTGAACTCGTCTGTTATGTGACTGCTATAACCAATGTTGTTTAAAGCTCTGCCCCTGAGTCACCTCTGGAGTCTCACTACATCAAGACCAGTTTAAGAGCTTCATATCTTTAAAATTATGTTTTCGGATTTTACATTTTATTCAGCAGTGGAAGATTGTGTCCTGACTTTCTAGTTGAAGTACAAATTAACAATAATGAATGCTTGGCTGTTATCTTTGGCCTATTTAAATGTGCCTTCTTCAACAGTGGCTTTCAAAAACTTGAAACTTTAACTGTGATATCTGTGATGATTAACTGGTAGTTATTTGGCAAATGTTATTTAGGCAAGTTTAAAGTCATTTTCTTAAACAGGGTCAGTTTGTGGTAAATTATTTGACTGGGGCTTAACATCACTTTAGCATTTAGGCTTATGCATTCATATTTTTTGTTTAATATTTGTGGAGTGCATGGCTTCCTGGAAAGTTCAAAACCAATGGAATATGTTATTTGCCACAGTGAGAGAAGATGACCTATTTCCCATGTGGCCTCCTAAAGTGGCATATGTGGCATCTCAGATTAACCATTAGCAGATATGTTCCTTTCATAGATTTAGGGATCCCCTACCTTCTTGCTTACAATCTGTTTCCTGTAATCAATGCTGCCAGTGAAATTAAACCGGACTGTGCAAAGTGACAAACGCTGGATTGTGGCCCAGACAAAATGCTTTCTTCTTGTAACATCACTCACCAGTCGAGGATCAGGTAACACTCCAGTCACGTGAAGCTTGACAGACAGAGCAGTGCTATGGCTCGAGATCGTGCTGAAATTTCTAAAGGAGGTTTTCTAGCAAGCATTGCAGATCAGATTTGTGTTTTATGTTTTAATATAGGATTCTATTCAGTAGCATTAATGTTTGAGAAAAGGCTGAAATCCCAACTGTGAAACTAATAGTAGCATCACATGCATTTCAGAACAAGTTTGTAGAGGTCTAAACTACAGCTACAAACATAATTTGATGCAATATTTTGTTGTTTGTAGAAATGCAGTCCTTGAGATTTGCTAATTGTGACCATTCAGATTGTGATATAGATTTCGATTACCATATGCAATTTTACTGCCGAGTTAAATATCTGCTAATACTGGGATTTCTGGCTGTGTGGCTGGCAGGGAGCCTGGTAGACTTTACACCTGACATTTGTGTGATCTGTGGAGATTGCTCCCTGAACAGCAGCAGCAGCAGAGAGCTCATAACAGACCGCGCCATAAGTCAATCAACAAATCAATACATGGCAGCCAGTGGTCGCTTATTTTCTCCCACTGACAAGAATGAAGCACTTTCTATCCTCGATGCTGGTGGTGGCACACATGATGATATAAGGGAAGTCAGGATACACACCATTGTGCTTTGTCTAATTATCTGTATTGACTTGGATGCAAGGAGATAAGAGAGCAAGAGTTATAAAGTGCATACTAATGACCTCAATTGCACTTTCTACTTTTTTGTTTAAAGAAAGTGCAAAGTAGTCTATTTATACTGTTTTGTTTTTTTTTTTTTATTTTGCACTCATTAGCAGCTGCTACCAAGCATTTGAATCTTCAGTCAGTTTTGTTTTATTCATAGTGAGAAAAAAAATCAACAACACTGCAAACTAGAGGCACTTGGAACAGTCCTATAGCTTATAATGATCTCAAGAAAGACTATTTTTTTATTATTTGAGGAATCCGCCATTTATGTATGGATTTATTTATTTTACTTACTCCTATGGCAGGATTTTTCATCAAAAACAAAAAAAGTTTGCACAAAAAATAAAAAAGGCCAACTAACCTAAGATGTTCACACTTGAACATTCATTACTCAGTACTAGACAATGAATAGGACTAAAACAGGACTACCCTAAAGCCTCTTTTCCACTGCCACGGTGTGCTTGGGGTCTCCTTGGTGTGGGCCATTTAGGGGAACATTTCCAATCTGCTCAGGCTGCTCTGGGTGTGACAGGTCTAGCAAAACGCACCTAATGGCGTGACATAGATGTGCGCCACAACAACTGTAAAAGACAGACGTTAAAGGAGCATTAACACTGATTGACAGCAGCACTACAGTGAGCAGCAATGAAGAGTTTATGGACATCATGCTTCTGTTCATGAACCTGCACCAACAGCAACAGAAGACACTGCTTTCTATCATCGAGCCCCAGATGCAGCGGCAACTGCAAAGACACAAGCAAATGTAGAAAATGTTTTTGCAAAGCTGCGATACACAGACCGCATTGTAGAAGGACACTTTTGCCACTGTTATTGGAGCCACGTAACAGCTCAAGAGCTTGTGCAGCATTCATGTGATCTCAAACTTGGAGATGGCTACATAATCATCTGACTTCCCAAAATGAGCCCAAAATGAGAGTGTTCATGGTGAAATGCATGTGCAACAGCAACGATAATCAAACATTTGCATAACTTGATTCTCTTTGCCGATTCATTGGAAAGATGTGCAAAAAACCCCCCCGTAGTTGTTGTGACAGAGACGGATGTGATGGGATGATGTTTCTTGTTGGCAAATTGCAGATAAACAAATTATTTCAGAAGTTTTTCGCAAAGTTGTATGGCTGAGTACTTCATTAATTACAATATAAAGCTGTATTTTGGATTAAATGTGTTTCATTTGTGAAGTAGAACCTTGAATGTAATGTAAAACAAAATCTCTCTGTTTGTCACCATGCTGTCCTCCAATTCCAAACAGACTCCGTTCAGTCCCCCCTTTCCAAGTCTGGGGTCAGATCTTCAGAGTTTCCAAGATCGCATGAATGCAGCATTGGTCTATGCCGCACAGTACAAAATGGTGGGATCCAAGAAATGTCCATCCTTCACACTATTTATGTTTTACCAGGCATGTGTCGCTACTGCCATGCTGGCTGGTCCTCCAAAGACTATGTGGAGGCGTGTCTAGCCCTGCCCTCCATGAGCCAGTCCCAGGTCCTAACTATCCCAGACCCCCGTGGGATAGTACTTCCAGTGGTCAAGTTGGGAACCCTAAAACTGGGCGGTGCAGGTCACTTTATACAGTGGAAACACTCCATACCACCTTACCACCTCCATATTGAAATGAGGCTTAAGTTTAGATCCAGACTTAACTGTGATTGAACCAAGAGTAAACTAGGACAAACGTGTGAATGTAACCTTAGTAAGTAATCAGATAATCTCTTATTTTTCTCTTGTTTTGTTTCTTCACAACAGCATGATTATTGTCAAAGTTATAGTTTGAACCTGAAGACCCTAGACTAGAACAGTTTATACTCTGTCCTTTGGCAAGAGTAACCTCTCTGCTCTCACTACTTGCTGGAATTCCCAGTTGTCATTACCACTGAGCACAGATTCATGGTGTGCAGAATATGAAGCTTTGACATCTTCACCCCATCATGTTTCTTAATCAACTGAGAGAACCACTAAACCCCTGCAGTTCTATTGTATTGTAACTAAGGCTGGGAATCACTGGGTCCCTCAAAAGTTGATATGATTCACAAATTCACCCTCGCTGTGTGAAGGAGAGGTTTCGCAGGTCTTTCCTTCCTGCTGCTGTCAGACTATACAATGAACACTGTTAACACTGAACATGTGTCATTCAACCATATTTAACCAAACCCATGTGCAATACTCAAGTCACTTTATCACTTTCACTTTGTATATCTATATGTATATATGTGTGTATATTAGAGTTTTATTTTTGAGTCTATTTCTTAAATATTTCTAACTATTTATCTACCTATTATTCTTTACCCTGTTTCTTCTGTTCTCTATGTGTGCCTGTTCTCTATGTGTGCGGTGCATGCTGGAATTTCCCCACTGTGGGACTAATAAAGGCTTATCTTATCTTATCTTAAATACATGGAACGCTAATAATACATGGAACGCTAATATGACAGTAATGCCACAATAATATCACAATATGGCAAATGGAGAGTACTTCAGTAATCAATATGTTGCATGATATGTCACTTTAGAAAAAATACATTTTTACATACAATGAGTAATTTAACCTTAGCCTTGGGGTCCCACCGGAGGAGCTGGAGGACCTGTCTGAGGTGAGGGAAGTCTGGGAGTCCCTGCTTAGACTGCTGCCCCCGCGACCCGGTACCGGATAAGGGGAAGAAAATGATGGATGGAGTATTTTAACTGCTTTGCATGTTTCCTTTCTCTAATAAGCAAAACACAACATGGTACTAATACTGTATCACAATATAGCTTTTTTTTTTTTTTTCTCAAACCTTACATTTTTACAGCTCCTTGTAATACCCAACTCTACTGTGACCATCTCTCTAAAATCCATTGTAAGTGATAGCATTTTTGTTTTGTTTGTACATTGTAAATCGGCTTGTGTAGTTTCAGCCATTGTGCTATGCATTCTCTCAGGGGCATAGCCAGCAGGGGCCTTTTGTACCAAGAGAATAAGCAGAGGATGATGCTAGCTAGTTTGTAGAGTAGGTATCTAGTGAGAGCAGCTGTTGTCCTCTATGGCAATCCAATCAACAAAAATAGACTCACCTCAGTGGGCCTTGGGCATGAAGGAGAGGTCAAAGCAATTGTACTGAAAACACATCCAAGCTGCGGCTAAAACAGGTGTGATTGTTCTAATGTTTATGGGGCTCAAACATCTGTTGTGCCTTAAGGATGGCTAGAAAACATGACATACAGACAGTTACGTGTAAGGACACACTACACTGCACATAGACATGGCACCAATTTACTGAGGGTGGTATATCAATGCTTAAAAATGTACTTAGAAAAGGAAACAACTAAGTGAAAACATGAAAAATCTGGAAGGCACCTGCCAATAAGCTGCTGCTGTACCTCACAGTTTAGTGCCCAGAGTTCTCATTTACAAAACTCTTCCTGCTTCTTACCAAAAATGAAAGAAACTGACAAAACGTAAACTTCCTCAAACTTGCTCACTTCTCGTCTCTATAACTGGGCCGCTTATTTTCACGTTGTCTTTTTATAAATCACAAACTTAGCATGGAAAATCACACATATGGACGCTTTATAAATGAGACCACTGATGTGCACTAAACTCGGTCATCTAAGTTTTTACTTCTACAATAAAATGATTTGGACCTTAAAGGTACAGAAGCTTTCAGTAACAATAAATCAAGCAAAACATTTAGTTATCTGCCTAACACAATTGTACCATACAAGGACATACAGTATGGTTGTAAATTGTGGTAATGGGAAGTCCTTATCTCTGTATAGTCAAATTGAATGCATTGTTTTAGCTAGTATTGCCTAGTGTTTATTGAGCCTGTGGGGATCTCATTACTGCGGTGAGGGCTTGATTTGTTATAGCCTTCACAAAGTCAAACAAAAATCTCATGCAAAATATTCAACTCATCAGGGAGTAGACAAATATTTGCAGGAATTTATGCAGATTTTCAATGTGACTTTTTAACACTCGTCAGCTGCAATTACTTCCCCTAAAATGTCTCAGCAGGATTTGTCATTGTAACTCTCAAGAGCTTAATTAGAACTTTGAAATCTATTGACCCAATGAATAGAGATTGCTAGTCTGTGCTGCAGAGTGGTTGACACAGTTTGAATCCATTCAAATTAGAGAGCACTATAACTTGCCCAGTGACGGAATGGTCTATGTGTAGGGCTGGGCTGATATGATGATATAAATTGAATTGTGTGCTGCCTGGTGGTGGAAATGTGAACTCATCCCTGTGATGATAAGCTTTGTCTGTGATATATCAGATCTGTGGAAAATCCAGATAAAGGAATAATATCTCCATGCATACAAACAGGTAACAGACCCTCCACCAGAAAAGTGATATAGTGCACCTTTAAAATTTTAAAATGTGTTTGTAGAGATTACAGATTTCTCTATTAAAAAGATGTGTTGTTTTTTTCTTTGCAGAGGACATTCTACCACCGAATTACATCTTTTGGATTTCATTCTTTTCATAATTTAAATTCCACTGTCTGTGTCTTATATTATCCAGCTCTAGCCTGCATGTTTCCATAATATTTAAAAGTGATACAGTAAATCAATGTGAAAGTGGAATATTGTTGTTAGTGAGTGCATGGCTATCCACCTGCTCTTGAGGTTAGATGCTCTCAAAGGCCTCTGCATCTTTAAACACTTCTGGGCATAGAGGTATTACAGCAGAGGTATTTCACTTTTCCTTTGTAAAAATGACTCTGTCTGATTCCTGGCATTGGCTTATAGCTTTAGTAAATATATTTTACATTGCATAATCAATAACTGGACAAACTCCATTCCTCCTCTGCACTAGCTGACTGGTAAAGCTTCTCTGCCAGTTCCTATACATCCTTTTTATAGTTTAGTTGGTGTAGTACCTTCAACTGCCCCTCCTTTGCTTTCCTGCCTGACTTGTTGTAGATAAGCAACGAACATTAATCCTTCTGCAAAGTGCTATCTTAGTGCTAGGGTCCATTGCATATCAGTTGTGGACACCATCTTGTGAGTGATATTGTTGCTTAAGCTTCGTTGCACGCTCCTGTCTGTGACTCGAAGGGTGGTCTTCCATGTACTGCTAATACAAAACTGTATCGTATAATATGAGTGGAAATGGGTTGCTTCAAATATCTTCCAATCCTTTAATAATCTTACAAGAAAACAAGAAATGAACTAGCCATTGTGGAACCCATCAAGATTATAGGCACTCGGTCCCCATGGGTGCTGCTTTTTGAGTCTGCTGGGTCTTACATGCTAAGAAGCCAAAATCTCAACCAATTAAAATGTGCCTTTAATCTTGTGCCTTCATCTGATCTGAAAGTGTTCCCAGTGTGCCAGTCGACTCTGAAGTGATAAGACTGGTTCAAATGGGCATAACATAAGCCGTGTCCTTGACTGTCTAAGGCACGTCGGAAGCGAGTTAGATGAAAGCTAATTGTGTGTGTAATACATGCTGGGAGAATTGGTATCAAACCGGCATCTGAGTTTGGTGATGTGATAATGGGAGAAGACATATAAGAGATTTTGTCATTAGAGGATTGCTGAAATGTCTTATTACAGGTCAGCTCAATGATTAATATTGATTAGCGTATGTGGAGCAGGTTATATGGTCAATTCTCAGCTGGGCTCCTTGGCCACCTGTGGTCTTAACGTATGTGGTGGACTTGATAGGGCTATAGTTTGAAGATGGACTTAAACTATTAAACTGTGGAACTCTGCATCAGACAATACTTGAAATAGCACTGTTTAATTTGCTCTACTAAATGCAAACAAAATGTAATGTTTAATCAGGTGTCTACCTGATTTTAATCTACACATAGCCTGGATTAAACCTAGATTAAACCTTGGGTAAAGGGAACTGAACCAAGATAAACCAAGTCTAAACCAGGTCTAAACCAAGTCTAAACTCTTTCTGTACTAAGGGCTGAGCAATGAATCAAATTTTGAATTATCATTACTGCTCTTACCAGTTACAAGTAATGATGCAATGATGTAATGATGTAATGATGTGTAACTGCAAAAAAAAAAAAAAGTCTGAAAAGGAAGCACAATTTGGAACAAAGCCACTGGTCAGGGGCTTTTAAACATGAGTCACAAAGGATTACTTATTAATAATATGAATATTCTTGCTTCGTGAGTTAACTTTCCACAGTGAATGAAGTACTGAACACTTGTGATTTTAATTGTGACCCAGATAACCATAATTTTGATTGGTGCGTCCCTATGTTTAGCAGACCACACAGACGTGTGTGTTACTTACCTTTCTTCCATTACCTATACCAGGATTAAAGGGTCCGTATTACACTTTTTCTGATCTATGTTATAATGTTTTTTTCCTCATCACAAACTTACCTGAAGCTGTGTTTTGTTTCATTCACACACGTTTAACACGCAAACCCTGCATATTTAGGCTGTGTTCTTCTCTCAAATGGAAAACACCTGTTGTGATGTCATACAGGAAGTGATCTACTGTGTTTTTAAATTCCATTCACCAACACTAGAATCATTTGGATAAGTTAAACTCTGAATTTGCCAATCTCTATTGAACAAAAGGTAAAAAGGTATCTGTTATTTTGAACACTGCAGCTTCATGACATCACAAGGTGGAACAGAGCATTTTGATCTTTGGAAATATAGACAGACTAATAATAAAGGGTTACTCAAACATTTGTGAATGAAACAAAGCACAACTCTAGGTATGTTTTTTGAGGAGGTAATAACATTATAAAATGGATTAAAATCTCTCAAGTCAATTTTGCATAATATAGGTCTGAACCATGTTGAGACTAAATGTAAAAAAGCAACACATCTTATTCCATTTACGCACTAGGCTTCACTGAGCATAGTGAAAGTAATCCTTTCCCCACACCTCAGTCCACCAGAAACATCGCTTTGAAAATGAACGCTAAACTACCTTATACATGAACTCGGGATGACCGTGTTTATGTACCCTGTAGCTCATTTATTTCATGTTTGATCAGGCTTCTTCAGAGTCTAGTGCTGGAGATAATTATTTAAACACACACGGATTCTCTCAGTTTAAAACATTCATGCAAATACAGGGCGCTTTCATAATGGGCTGCTTGAATTTGTTACTAAGAATAAAACCCATAAGTGTCAAGGCTTATCACATTTTATCCAACTCGCCTGTTTTTCTCTGCACTCTGTAAAGCAAAGCACGTTTATGAAAAGAAATATTAAACCCGTTATTTTTTCTGTAAATAATAAAACATACATGCTGTTTACTGATTACCCTGGCAGACAAGGATAGGAACAAGGACTGCAATTTTACAAAACATTTAACAGTAACGTGTTAATTAAGTTGGAGAGATGTGAGAGGTAGTATTGCACATGTCCAACTTTTTAAAATATTGTAATGATCAGATATTTTGTGTTTGTGTAGTTCAGTGTTGACACCTTTTAGTTGTTCTTGTAACTGTATTGTGTTGTTGTTAATGTAACTTGGTTGCTATGCCAACAAGATGATGTGAAGGTTTTATTCATCATTTACTGATCTGTTTTGGAGACTGGCTCTAGTGAGTTAAGACCGCTAGTGTTTTGCTCTTGTTTTGGCGTGGGTTATGGCCTACAGTAACCCTTGTAGACAGAAAATAAACAACCAGAAGAAATTCGGCGTGTTTCCTTGCACCAGAACTCTACAATATAGTAATTGTATTCTAAATTTACTACGAAACCATCATCAAAGCAGAGTATTTTATGACTTTCCTCCAAAATCTTAAGATATGTATTTTTATCTAAATCACAGAACTTGGAACACAACTTGGTAATTGTCCTACATTTTGGTCTGATGCTGCTTTAGGCTGGTTTCATCTCTTCATATCCTCATTCAACATTTGCTGCTCCTTTGTCACACTCAAACACTTATTTTCCAATCTTGGCACATAGAAAACGACTCTCCCTGTGTTAAGAAATGACCGGCAGTTTCACGCCTCATTATTTTAAGCCACTTTTCAGACACAATGGAGATCTGATGGCGCCTGATGACTGTCTTATTAGCATTTGTGTTATGGTTATCATGCCACTGAATTGTAGTTTGGCTGCGCCACGTTATAAAAATACGTACATTTGGATGAAATGCAAGGATGACTACTGACTGCCTGGAGACACTGTAAAACACAGATTTAAAAAAAAAAAAAAAAATCATTATTCAAAAACATACCGAAATAGGTCGCATGACTCACAACTGAAAATGTTATCTTATTAAGTTGTTAGGATTAATTTAATTTAACATTTGAGTTAAAGCTTGGCTAAAGGTTTTACCAGGACTAAACTTAGAGCTGAATTTAAACTAGTTCACTCTCCAGTTTCATAGGTTTGGTTGGGACATTTGCATATTTCACAGCCTATAGATTTTTTTTCTTTATCTGTATAGCATTTGCTGTTTTTCTGTATATTTGCAGTATTATCTTATCCACTTAATTTGTTGCCACTAAATTAACATTATGTATTTGTGTGCTTGCTTCAGCAGGAGGTACTGTCTGCCCCTCTCTCTCGTCAGAGCATCAGGAGAGCACATGGTCTGCGGTCCCACTCCACACTGTTCAGCCAGCCCCCCACTGCCCTGCCTCCACAGGTGAGTGAGCACCAGCCTGCTGTCGACAGAGCAGAGGAAGGAGTTTGTCTCTGTTACTGCTGTGAGGCTCAATTCTTTGAAGTCAAGGACCAATTCAAAATAAAAAATACTACAGTTTGAAGGAGCTAAAATAAACAGTAAATCAAACTAACAGATCTTGAGCAAAGTTTGGGCGCAATTACCTTGGAGGGTTGGTCAATTATGTTTTTTTTTTTGGGTTTCACTGTGCTTACTGCTGAATGAAAAATATGCAGTTTTATTACAAAATTGGCAACTGGTGTTCAGTTTGAATTAAATTTTAGTAGAATACTGTTCAAAGGGCAAAGACTGAGTGAAGACTTATTAATTGCACCCTAACCGATCAAATTGTGTTTGATTGTGAATCTGTCTTGTGGCCTTATCTGGAACTTAAGATGTTCTGAACCAGGAGAGTTACCTGGAACCAGGGAACCAGGATCCAATCAATGACTTAACGCTAAACTAGGTCCAAACTTTCAAGATAAGCTTCAAAGTAACAAAATTCCCTACATAACGATTTTAAGTGTGCTGGACTCCTGAACAAGATCCTGCCCCACACTTTGAGAAGCACTGATCTATTATCTTTCGGCACAGGACCAGATCCATATTTATTAGGTCAGCTTTGTATTTGCCTCATTGACCGAAAAGTCTCTTCCTTCTCACTGTATCGACAGCCAGAGCAACACCGTCAGCACTCTCTAAACCACCGGCCCCACTGCAGTTTTTAAAAGTCATTTCAAAGGTCAATCAGGAAATGGTTATTACATCAAACATGCCAAGATTTCAGAGTTTCAGTTGCGCATCAGTCAATATGGCCCAAATGGATCCCTGCAGTCAATATAAAGTGTCTTGTAATCTCTGCATCTCTTGACCCAATACTGTGGTGAGATGTTGCATCGTGTAAATATAATGGACACAACTCATCTGTTACAATTGGAGATTTTGTGATAAATTGCCAAGCCAAAGTTTGCAAGTTATGATTTTGACACCTGCAATTTGAGTACCTGTTTTATTGGTCAATTGTCACTATAAACATTATCTTACTTATCTCCATTATCTTCTTCCACCTGTTTTTGCAAAGGAAATACTGAGCAACTAGAAGGTATAACAGTGACCGTATATAGTTGACGATTTGGAGAGACTTGGCTATTGTAAGATTTTGGATTGGAGCTTTTTTAAAACTGCAACTCTAGTGGTGTGTTCCCAGAGGTTATCTACCTTTGTGGTCCACTAATTATGTTTGTTAGCTCATGCATGTGATTTGTGTGTATGTTATTGGCCCCAAATGTCTCATAATGTTTTAAATTGTATTAGACAGGACTGTCCTTTAGCTACTTGAAGGGCATGTAACAGTTGTGTAACAAATGTAAAACAGTTCTGTCATAAGTTATTTGGTCTTTTAAGGAAATGCTATTTTCAGTCTTTGCTCTGGTATCGGTTGATATCGGGTATCGGTAGATCCCTTAAATCCAAAGTATGATATCAGTATCCTTGCATCTCTGCTGTAGATTACAATTTGAATCGTCATATGTTGTATGCTTGACTTGCATTACTCTTACATTTAGTAGAGTTGAAGGTTCTTTTTTTATAAACCACTACAGCATGTGAACAAAAAAAGACATGTGGAATAAATGTAGAGCATTTTCTTTGACTGGCTGTCAAAGCAAACTTATCATCCTGTCTTATCAGGTTTAACTACAGCAGAGCATTGTGGGTAATGCAGAAATCTGTGTGTACACAAATACTGTGGCATGAAAGTTATTTGTGAGTCTTATTGCTGACAGTAACATGCTCAAGTCTCCAGTAACTATGATACAGTGTCGTGTATATGGTTTATAGATTTTGTATTCAGTATAATATTAATCAATGCCTCTGCCTCTGTTGTGGTATAACAGAAGATTTATTTCACTCCTTGTTTACACTTGATGGATCAGGGCCATGTGCTTACATTATCGAGTGATTTACAGTGATATTGATGCTTTTCATATGATGTGCCATTAAACATACATTTTCACCAGTCCATAGTTTCTAATGAATCAGTGGGTCTACTGAGTGTACGCCCATCCCAGTTCTGATCCAAGATGGCGCCACGTACGGTCACTCTGGTGATTTGGTATCTGCTGTTTGTCTCATGAACACTTCATAATACCTGCACTAAACTGGACAGTTTATAACACTGGTCACCTTAATAAACCTTGTTGCACTGTTGTTCTGATCCTGCTGTTGTAAATATTTTTCTACATTTAAGTATCTTATCTTATTTTATATTTAAGCATATCTTTTTTAACTTGTGCATGCCCTTATTTGTATTTGTATTTATTCAGTGTGGTTTCTTTTTTGTGTGTTTTTATGTGCACTTTATCACCGCAGTAAGTTCCTAGTCAGTGTGTGCTCACTGTGCTGTGCAGTGAGCTGTGCTCGCTGACCATGGCAATAAAACTCTTCTGACTCTGATTCTGATTCTGATCAGAGGGCAAAGTAAGGAAGTATCACATTTGACACTTTTACTCAATAGTTACATTTTTGTGTCTCAGTTGAAGTATTTACGGCTTAAGTACATTTGCCTAAACTCCATATAATTTGTATGGAAATGTAGTAAGCCCACCAAAACAACTCTTTATGTCCAATTTTCCTGAGTTGTCTCTCCAGTGTGTTGTATATTATGTAAAAAAGAACCATCACAAGTCACTCCCGTTATAATATAGAGCCTCTTGTTTTTTGCATTATGTTATAATAAAGGCCACTGCTTTGAAGGTCTGCATTTGTAATGGCATAAACCACAGCCTCATCTGTGCAGTGGACACTATTATTTTAGGAAACCACTAGTTCAAGGTTAAGAGTGCATCTCTTTCTACAGGAAGTCCTTCACTCCGAGATACAATGATGAAAATTTTATGACAAAAAACGATGATAGTTTCTTGAGTGCTCGTAGAGGTCTAAACTAGAGCTAGCGTCTCAAGCTTTGACGGAGACTGTTAGGTCATCTCTTTGTGTTGTGACTTTCTATTGTATGCGTTATTTGCGTTGCTTTGTTTGTCTTTCTCATGCATTGGTCAGTGGACTATGTGAAATGGAGAGTCAAAGGCAGGCCTGGGGTTTACATAGCGCTGGTGGGGGCGGTTATACAGTGAAAAATGATCCTCGGGTGGCTTCCATTGGACTGTTTACATTTGACTGCAGCAGGACAGTTCTGGAGGGAGTGTGTGTGTGTGTGTGTGTGTGCGTGTGTGCGTGTGTGCGTGTGTGCATGCGTGCGTGAGGGGAGGGTGGGTACTAGTAGAAGAGAAACAGGGGAATGTATACATTTCCTCTGCTGGGAAGTAAAATATCAGTGGGTCATACTTACACCGCCCTGTGATAAAATGGAAATGTAGTCAATATTCTTTAAGTGGAGCTGTACATAGCAATATGAAGGATTTTGAGGTGAATTTTTGTGATTTGATTTGGGTAGGGCATCTGGAGTAAAACATCCACAAAATCTCACACACAAATCACCTGCTTGTATGAGATGGATGTGTTTAATGCCATACTGTGGGACATTCAAGGCATAGTTACATAGTGTTATTAAGTTTATGAATTAAACACCACACTGATTAAATTTTGTATCAGCCTCTTACTAATAAATCACATTTGTTATTGACACAAATTAGCAATATATATTTTCAATCTATCTTCAAAGTACCCAGTCTACAGCCCCATATGCTAGGAAATATTTGCTTTACCTGCTGTCTGCTGCACACTGCTCTGGGTAGCACTGAGAGAATGATACATCAGCGAAACAGTGACAGCGCAGACAAACTTCCACAGGGTGCTAGAACTTGTTAACCTTGCTAACATAAGCTCAAACAGCTACTCCCCACTGTTTTTAGGCTACACCTGTTTCATCCTCAGCGCCGCTTCATTGAGATTCTCCCATTGCTTCTCCTCCTGCATCGCTGCGGTAAAGGCTCGGGTCTCTGTTGTAGCTTCTTGGCATCCGTCAGTTTAGCTGCAGAGTCCCATGAGGCTGCCTGGGTCACGGGCACACAATATACACACACAAACACACACACACAGATGCACACACTTTGCGGCACCATTCATGCATAGAGCCCTTGACCCATCTGTGGCTCCACTTCTGCAAAATGTGTGAGCTGATTTTGGGAAGTTGTTGCAATGTCTGTCACAAGAAAAAAAAAAAAAAATGTGTTTGTTCAATAACTTCATAGCAATACAAAAGCATGAAATACAAAATGCTATGGGTCATCATGCGTAACGGGAATAAATATAAAAAATGTTCACGATGCTTTAAAAATAAAGCCAAATGATTATAAAACTCAGGATCAAACATTAAAAACTTTCACCAAACAACCTAATTAGCTCCTTGGTCACTATTTGTATATACATTTATCACACTAAAGTCTAAATACTCCTGAATGAATGCTATGAATGTAGTATTTGGCAACTTAAAATCTCCATCGGTTTATCTGTCTATACAGTCCCATTCGCTATATATTGAAAAATGCAAATGCAAGCAAGTTAAAAATATGCTAATAATGATTTAAAATGATCTTTATTCTGTTCTTATACAGTTTATAAGCTTAACTGAGGATGGGGCCTGTAAATTAGCCCGTGGGTATAGAAAATAAATTATGAAAGTACCGGTAAGTTGTTCTAAAGACGGATATAGTGTGTGTAGTATTGTGATGGTTGTGATTCAGTGTATTTACATTCTAGCAGATCATACATTTTCTGCTTTATAAACGTGTAATGCTGTGAGCAAGCTTATTCCGCAGCAGCTCATCAATCAAAGTTACAAAGTATGTACCTGCACCGTGCATTTTATAATAAACATGGATATTCTATTCAGTAACAGGGGCGCGTCAGAAGTCTTGCTAATAAAGATAAAGTGCAAGTTGTCTCAGTCAACAAGCTGCTTTGAACATATTCCCTGCTTCACCGTGTCTCGGCTCCTAATGTGTTTCCTCAAGGCAGAGACGACATTGGTCATTAAACATGCAACGCCGTGTGGTCTCTCTCTGTTTATTACATCTCCCTAGTCCCTTCTCTCTGTTCTTCCTTGGTCGGTGAGCTAAAGTGATCTAGCATTGTCCAATATTTGGCAGAGACGGCCAAAATACACCACCTGTGTCTCTGCGTCAAGGAGTTGGAGAGTTTCCAATTTCTAAAACCAATAGATGTTTTCTACAAAAGGCATGGGTGAGGATATGGGAGTTTGTCCTATTTACAGATGCAGTGTGTAACTTTTCTGGTAGAGGGTCCACCACCTGCTGGTTTTCATTTCATGGAGATAGATTAAGTTTAATGAACCAGTATGGTATGGCATGGCAGTAATAATCTATCTCCATGGAGACAGGCAGGTGATGACAGCAGCCCAAGTTACAGGTCCAATCATTGGAGAGATTACCCTGCTTACAGTAAGATAATATTGTCTTAGGAAATTTAAGAAAGTTGAGTTTAATGCCATATTTTATGAAGGATTACAGGTTAAATAATGACATCCATGGAGACAAGCAGGTGCTGTACCACTCACCAGAAAAGTTACTACCTTTAAATATTGAACTTCTTGGACACGTTTTCTTATCCTTTTTGAAGCTAGCATTGTTTTAATGAAGGTTCATAAATCAGGTGCAACATTTTAAGCACTGGCTCTTGCTTGTCTTCACCTTGGCATAGGATGAGGTGGGATATATTTTGTTTTAGCTGCTGAAAATATGTGATAGTGGGGATTTCATTAAGAACCAAATTGCGATGACTGGGCAACTGTTTCAGAGCATAAAAATTGTCATATTGTGTGCTGTCTTTTTACACTGGCCAATATCTGTCAAATTGCCCCATAAAAGTCTACAAAAGTTGCAGTTAAGATTGCTTTTCAATGCTGCAAGTCTGCCCCATGCTGCAAGGCGCACGTGTCTCCACTTCCTGTCCTCTTGTTGCTTCGAGTCCATGTGTCTTTGATCTACCATCTACTGCTCAAACTCAGAGCTTCAGACAGTGCTTGTTGTCTAGAGATATTTACTGCTATTTTTGTAACGGGCTTTAAAACACAGACACACTTCCCCACAGACATTTCACTCTTTCCTGCACAGTGACAGCCATTTTTATTCTGCAATAACATTCCTCTTTCCTCAATCTACATTCATTTAGGCTGACTGCCAGTCTGATGAAAGTGTTTTCTTATGAATTCTATTTCTTAAGGTTATCAGAATTGTTTCAAATGATTTAGTGGACCAAATCAAATTATATCTGGGTCAGACAAAATATTAAGATTATGCAGAAACAATGTTGGCAAAATACTATACAGCACTGGCTGATTTGAACAGTGGATTGAAGCAGAGCAACAAAATACAGAAAAAGGCCAGGGGATTAGCCATTACATTACATTTCAGACATTAGTTGTATGTCTTGTTAGGAGGGATTTGTTTATTTCCTAGCCTTGTTAGTGGGTGTAGTGGAGGCTGCAATTATTTAGGTGATAGAATGTCCTTTGCAAAAAACAAAATATCTTGTCTTTTTATAGAAAAATCTTGTTATACATGTATTGTAAACCCAAGCATGTTCTGAAATGTATTGGTTTGTTGTAGAATTTGTTTATTAGGGTATTTTTCAGTCTCATATTGCAATGCTCCTGGAGTTGTTTAAAATGTGCAATCTGAAGAGAAGCCTACTTTTAAAACATAAATTGCAAGTCTAAATGCAATCACAGAAAAAGCATAATTATTATTGTATTTATTTACTTCAAAGAGGTTCATTTTGGTTTTCCAATATTATTTTTAAATTAAAGTTATATTGTAACAGACCAGTGTGTTGTGCAACCCTACTGGTCCGCTTTTGTTCTGTTTACAAAGATGGTGACTTAAGGTGACACCTTTCTCAGGACACTTACTGGACCAAACAAGTTGTCGGTTTGAGCTGAAACTCAACTCAGCTGCTGCTCATGGGGCTCGCCTAAAAGTAGGCCGGCTCTTTACATTGTCACGGCAACACAGGTAGATGCTCATTAGACTATAAAGTTGAGGCAGTAGTAGCGAATGACCTTTTAGACTGGTTCTTTCGATCAGAGTGGAATTGTGCAAAATAACTCTGGCGGCCGTATTGAAGATCTCTCTATTCTGCCTCTCTGGTGTAAAAGGCAGTAAAAGTGAATCAAAGACGATGAACTCAGTGGCTTGGTTTGATTGCTTGAATCTATTGGAGTTCAGAGAGTGAGGGGAGAGCTTGAATTTTACTTACAAGGGAAAAGGATGCATCTGAAAATATCAAGGGAAGGAGCTGCTGAACAGTACACAGTATTGCACATGTGTCAAACTCACCCGCCAGCCAAAAGTATGGCTGCAATTTAAAAATATGTCTATGCTGCTTTAATGCATGCATTAACCATAAACTAATTAGATTTTCTCAACAAGTGGAATTGAGTAATATTTACAAATAATGATCCCAAAATGTCCAGGAAGAGGAAAAATGATGCAGATGGTAGGCAGTTTCAAGAAAGATGGAGGGGGAGTACATGTTTGCGCTTCAAAGAGGAAAAAACCTGTATGCTTTTGGTGTTATGAGGCGGTGTCTGTTGTCAAATAGACCAATCTGTGTCAGCATTTTGACACCAAACACGGAGCTAAGTATGCAAAAGTTAACCTTTTTAAGAAAAACAACAAATTGTCTAAGAATTAAAAGGCAAACTGTGATCACAGCAGAGTATGTTCACAAAAGCCACAACCACAAAACATGTGGCAGTGAAACTAGGTCCATTGTGTTGAGTCTTTTTTGAAGCCATGCTGAAAGTCTGTGAGCAGGTGTGTTCTGACCAGATACAGACTTTCAAAAATTAGAGAGAGAGATACGCAGATATGCAGTTATACAGATGTACTGTGTACATCTATGCAAATTCATATGTACTTTGAATAAGTAATAAATACAGAAACAGTCATTTAACAAGTAAAAAATTGTTACTTTTATACTGCCTTCCAGTTACATGTGTCCCTTTGAGGGCAACGATTTTGCTGATGTGGCCCTCTGTGAAAATGACTTTGACACTCCTCTATTGTGTTTAATAGTGGCTAGATACATTTGAGCTCAAAGCAGGCTAAGTAAGTCTTGGCTTTTATTGACTGGAGATTGCATCTTAGTTTGATTCTCTTTTGGACAAATCATTTTTTGAATCTTTGTGAAGCAACTGCTGTAGTGATGGGCTATATAAATTAAATGTAATTGCATATATGTTTATAGCTGTATTAGGAGCATTAGTAGTATATTTATTCAATTATTATACTTAAATAAAAACAAAAATTCTGTAATATTTAGAAATAATGGTTTTATCTTTTTGTTTACTTTCACTTTGTTTTTCCAAAATCAACCCTGGCAGTAGTAAAGTTGATTGCTAATCATGTTGTCGCTAAAAGCTATTTACCAGAGCTGCCAAGTCAGTCAAACAGGCTGTTTCAAAATTTTGCCACAAATTTAAAATTTCATCAGAAATGTGCTCTTTGTAGTGTTAAGAGAGCTTTGGGGTAAAGGTGACATCACTGTCTATAATGACACTGATGACATTTCCTTTGAGTATGTAGTAGAAGTTTGTAAAACTATTTTGTAAGGCTCAGTTTCAGCACTTTGGACTTTGGTATAGATTTTATTACATATTTCTGCTGTTTATTTTTGTAATGCAATTTGGGGATTTATTTCAAAATCAATATGAATAACTTAAAGAAGAAGCACATTTTATTTGAGGAAATGTCCTTACAAATCTTTCAAACAATATTATTGATCATAAACTTTCATTGATTATACTGCTCCACAATTTACTTTGCAAGTCATTTCAATTGCATAAGGAGACCAAGCTGCCTTTTCGTCCCCCTATACCCTCTGTTCTGCTACAAATCTTCCCCCAGGCACACTTAGATCTCATCACTCAGCGGATGGGGAAGAACTAATTAGTTAAGTTGGAAGATGGTATAAATTATCTGCCAACATTTTAGCCAGAGGAAAGCATATTAGTGCAATTGAATCTGTATTTTATGTCAGAAGTTTAAACCAAAATGCACCAGAGAAGCATTTTGTAAAGAAGACATTTTAGTGGTGCTTTTCGTAAACCCTAAATACATATTGATTTTTGCACATTTGACCATAAAGTGCCCTCTGAGGGTAAATGGAGTTTTGGGAAATTGTTTAATGAGTCAATGTTTCTTAGTGGAAAACCTTGAGAAGGCTCCTGATTGTTTCATAAATACAACCTGTATCTATTGCAGCTTTCATCTTTACAATGGAGCCAGTTTGGACTAACGCTTTCTCACTCTCACCATCTTTGCATTTTCAGCTATCTCTATGTCCAGTTTTGTAAATAAACTTATCTGCCAAGGACATCCAGTGTCTCTTTTACCTCACTTCGAAGGACACGTCCAACTTTAAATATATGTATATTGTTATGACTGTGCTAATCTCAACAAAATTGATCAACTTCTGTTTTAGGTTTCAAAAAATGTTATAGTGAAATTTAAGGCTAAGGTGATTACATACTTTAATGTGCACTTCCCGTGGACCCATCTCCACATCTTGAGCTTGGCTTGGTCAGGATTTTGTCTGTTGTATATATTTTGTGGTTGATGGGGAAAAACTGGAGGAAATCCAGACAGGCAAACATGCAAAGTCTGCCAAACACAATGGTAAAGCAATTACCATCGTATAACTCCATGTCCAGTTAGCAATATGCCATTTTATTCAATCCTCAATGCATTTTCTTCTTGTGTTTTTCATTCAGACTTCACTATTTTTTGACATGAAGGGATTTCTTTTGACAGGTATTTGTCACAAGTTTGACAATCCCTAGAAGTGAGACTATAAAACACATTTTTTTCCCATAATCCTCAAAGAGTATGCAAATTCTTACTACTAAGAAATGAACAAAAATCTGTTTATTTTGCTGAGAGCTTCCAAAATCCCTCGAAGCATGATCAGTTATAACAAGCAGTGCAGCTGGTTTGACAGGCCAGGCCTTGGTACAGACCAAACTCACTGAGGGTGCATTTGAGTTTCAAAAGGGTGCAAACATAATACGCTTCTATTAAGTGGCATCATTTTAGCCGTCTGGAATGAGGGTGCAAGCATTATTAACTGAGGTTGCAATGCACTCTTTTGCCCCATGTGGAGCCTGTGACAGATGACGTGACAAGGGTAAGAGTTAGACGCCCTTAACCGAGCACATTGCGATTTGGGGCCCTCTGAGACTGAAGGAATTGATCTGGCAAACAATAGTAGAGTGTGTGGTTGAGAAAGCCCTAGAGGAAATGTGGGAATCAAATTGTATTATAAAGAGTAAGAAGAGGATTCATTGAGTGGCATTGTGGTGATAAGGATTAGATTGTTGTGAATGGGAGCAAAAAGGACAGATAGTGAGACATTCAAGTAATAATATGAGGTCATGGTCTTATTTGAAGAGATGTGACGGAAAAGATGAGAAGAGCAGCTAAGGGCAAAGTGATAAAGTGTTGTATAATGTTTTGGATTCTTCAGCATCTACCACTACTGCTACTATGGTTACTATTGCTGCTACTAATACTG
Source organism: Periophthalmus modestus (assembly GCA_019594935.1). Taxonomy (NCBI): domain Eukaryota; kingdom Metazoa; phylum Chordata; class Actinopteri; order Gobiiformes; family Gobiidae; genus Periophthalmus; species Periophthalmus modestus. The sequence continues at coordinate 26,263,175 of JAIEZT010000441.1, forward strand.
CTGCTACTCCTGCTACTGCAACTACTTCCATTAATTCTACTACCAAATGTACTGTTCTCTAACCAAAAATAAACTTCACCAACTGGCCACCTCAAAGTGGAAAAATTGCGTTCTTTTAATGCTATGCACTACTATTGACTACTACTACTACTACTACTACTACATGCACCTTTTTTATTTTTTGAAGAAAAATAAATATTGTAAACAACATCAATCAGCCGATGGAGTTTTAGTGGACTTGTATGTATTTGTTGATTAATCATTTTATTTACATTGTAAGGATTTATATGCAATGAGAGACTTAGTGAGTTAGCTGAAGATTTGGTATTTTTTGCCTTTTATATGTAAAAATGCAAAGTAAACTCATGATTCCTAAATTGAATCTGTCTTTATATAAACACATTGTTTCCTAGTATTTTTTCTGCATAAATTGTTGTTTTTGCATGAACTCCCATCCAGGTGTAGTCCTATGAGTGCAGTTTGGTTCAGATACATATAGAGATGTGTAATAGTTTTGAGAGCTTTTGCCACGCCCTTTTTTGGTCAACTAATCAATCGGCAGCACATGTCTTTAGTCAGCCAAGAATTTTAGTTAGACTGCAGCCCTAAATTCAATATTTATATCTCAAAAAAGTCTGTACAATAAATGATCATATGTATCATATTATATTTACTGAAAAATTCAATTGCAGTACTATTAAATGTCATCGCTCTAATTCCACTAATACAATCTAGTTCTTCATTAATCCATCTTCTTTGAAATCTGAGTTGTATTTCATTTCACTCTACCACAAAGAACTCATGGGAAACGGCCACATCACACGCTGACAGCAGAGTGCAAGCCCAGTGCAGGACCCCTCACATCTCCAAAGGCTAAAACTGGCAGCTAATTTGACTGCTCGCCCTCCATGTTCCCTGGTGGTCAGATCGACAGACAACTGCATTTCTCCTGCACCACCCGCAGCCCCACAGCCCCACAGCCACTGGACTTGTGAATATTTGATGCTTGTTGTGAATAGCCTGCAGTAAAGTTGTTGTTATTAACATCGGACAAATAGGGCCCAAGAGAAACTAAAAGCTGGACAAAAATGTGGACTTTGGAAAATTCACTGGTAAAATGGGTTGCAAAAGGCCATAGTAGTTTGAAGTGCAGCTATAATTCAAATGGAATAACATTTACTTTTTTTTGGTATCTTTTCGTTTGTGAGGTGTTTAAAGGGTTCATATTACGCTATTTTCTGATCTATGTCATAATGTTGTTTCCTCATCACAAACATGAAGTTGTGCTTCATTCAGACATATTCAACTCTCAAATCCTGCATATTTAGGCAGAAGGAGTTCTTCTGTTAAATACTTTAAATACTCTGTTCCACCTTGTGATGTCATGTAGTGTGCTTCACTGTGTTTTTAAATCCCGTACACTTTCAGTAGATTCGTTTGGGTGATTTCAGTCCTGGAATTCCAGTCTCTACTGAACAAAGGGCAAAAGGGAGACGTTAACTTGAAAACTACCACTAGATGACATCACAAGGTGGAACATAGCATTTTGATCTTTGGAGATGTAGACAGACTAATGATAAAGTGTGACTCAAACATGTGTGAATGAAACAAAACACAACTTCAAGTATGTTTTAGAGAAGGTAATAACGTTCTATCATGGCTTGAAACTCATAGAATCATAAGAATTCATCTTTCAGAAATGAGATTGCATGTGGTGGATTAGCTGGGGTTTTAGGAATGACTGGACAATTTAATCTGCTTTTCCCTTATAATGATGTCTACTTCTGTTTTTTAGGTGAGATCCTTAATCATTTTGAGAGCTTTTGCCGGTGCCATGTGCCACCCCCTTTTATTGATGTACAGTGCGTTACTTTAGTTGACCAAGGATTTCACTATGTAAAAGAGTTTATTTATTAATGCCAATGGGTTTCAAGATCATGTGTTATTCTATAGAAATGGCCATTGTTCAGGAAATGCTGTGGTATGGATTTTAATGGATTCATCTGATGCATACCCTTTTTTTTTCTTTTCAGGCTAGCACCACACCAGCTGAGAAGCCAGCCAGAAATACTGATTTAATGACAGCATTTTGAACTTTGCTAATTAGCTCAGTAGCTTCTTCAATAGCAATTAGCAGTCAGTATGAAGTTGTTGAAGATCGTTTTACACTTCCACATGAAAACACTGTGAATTAAGTATTCAACGCATGTGTGACATGTTGCAGTAGACGTTTGCTGAGTTGCATTTTCTATGTGAAGGTGACATTTTAGTGTATAGACTCCTACTCCAGCGCTGCATCTGTCATTGAGCACATAATGATAAAGAATCATTGGAGATAAAGAGATAGCTTTTCTCCCTCCTCTTTAGGTTTAACAGAAAGGTGTTTATTTCTTAGTAGAGCAGATAGCGCAAGTAGAGCAGATATAGTAAATATTATTGTGAATAACTGAAATAAAGAGATAGCTTTTCTCTCTCCTCTTATAGGTTTAATTCAAAGATGTTTTTTTCTTTAAAATGGCAAAACTTTGGTGATTGCATACTGAAACTAACCACTGCGAGTAAAATACATTGAGCTGTAAACAATTTCACACAAGGAGAGCAGATACAGTAACCGTTGTGAATCACTGAGATAAAGATATAGCTTTTCTCGTTCCTCTTTAGGTTGAACAAAAAAAATTTTTATTTCTCAGTATAAAATGGTAAAACTTTGGAGATTGCATACTGAAACTAACTGCCGTGAGTAAAGGGCATTGATGCATAAACAAGTCCATACAAGTAGAGCAGATGCAGTAAACATTATTGTGAATCATTGCAGTAAAGATACAGCTTGTCTCTCTGATCTTTAGGTTTAACTGAAAGATGTTTTTTTTTCTTTAAAATGACAAAACTTTTGTAATTGCATACTGAAACTAAGCACTGTGAGCAAAGCAAATTGATGCGTAAACAAGTCCACATAAGTAGAGCAAATACTGTAAACATTATGAATCACTGAGCCCCACCTGCCTGCTTCTCTTCTCTTCTCTCTGACTGGTCCAGTGTGTGTGAGTAGTGTTCATTAGCACTCTTCTGTCTTTGGCATCTCTGCACACCATATGTCCTTATGGAGCCTCAGTGAAACAAGCTGACACCGCCAACAAGAAGCACTACTCAGTGGATTTAACTCTCCCACATTTTCTCTGTTCAAGGATCGAGCAGCAGATGGGCTTAGCTTTCGAGGATTATTCGCGGTAGACAGTTTTGGAGCCTTTATTGACTTTTTTTGTTGTTCTTAAGACTTGGCAGATAAAAGATGCTTCCCCTGTGAGAGATCAGGCTAAGACTTTGGAAGGAGAGTTCCCAAGCCCCGCACCAGAAATAACAGGGCTGAAGTTCCCATTGGAAGTTTATTACCCTCACTGTCACCTCAGATGCTCTAAGGCCACAGGCTCTCTCTACGCAGGCATTTAACCATTTATGGACACGGCAACACCAGTGTCTCAATGGTTATGTAATTCTTTATACACGTAGCTTGAGATGTTTTTGTAGATCATTGACAAATGTTAATCTTATTTCACTGTTGATAAGTCAAACGTGAAATAGGCTAGATCTGTCACAATAATTACTATATCGACTTGTCATGCATCCATCCATCTTCTCATTCTTATCTGAGACTGAATGGTGGGAGCAGCGGTCTAAGCAGGGACTTCCAGCCTTCCCGTGTGATCCCTTGTCACTTGTGATGCAATACATGATATCTTTAATGTTTATTTTATCTACTGATGGGTAATTTTCTTTGTGAAGTTTGATTAGGTTTGAACTAAAGGGTTGTAACTTTTACAACTAGTTATAGATTCTAGGTTTCAATTGGCTTTTTACTTGTTTCAGCTCAATATATAAGGTTTATTGGGGTTATCCTGCTGTAAGGTTATTGTGCCAGTTGAGTTTTTCAATAAAATCTATATCTATCATGTTATTTTCTTTAATATAATATAATATATATATTTAATATAATATATCGCACTTCAAAATTTGATTTTGCGACAGGTCTACATATGTTTTTTGGCTAAACTCGTAAACAACCTGTTTACTTGTAACCAACATGTTTACTAGATCATAGAGGCTGTGTTGTTTAGAAATCTTTATATGATTTGTTAATGAACTCTGAAATACCTCAAAAAAACATACTTTAAGTCTCTCCAGCAAACTTCTTTTGAGCACTCTTGTGAGCAAACTTATAATGAGCACTCTGTGTTATTTTTTGTCAGCTTAATATTATCCATAAGGATTTCTGACAATTCATAAATTTTAATACCCAAGTTTGACATTTGCACTGTTGAGTTTTAGAGCATGTTTTTTCAGAAGTATTTTATAAGCTGCACATTCATCTGAATGAGGCTGACAGACTTTTGTACTTTCTGTGCCTTTAGAAATCTTTTGCATACAGAAGAAAAAAGGTTGTTACAGTGAGAAATTCAAAAGAACATGTACCCATGTAGGAGAAAAATCCAGTTATTTAAGCTCAAATTTGAGCGTAAAACTTTGAGAGAGCTGATATGAATGATGCTGGAAGTATTTGAATTTATGGCTCTTGCCCGAACCATTAACTTCTGGGTCAGTTTATCAAAGCAGAGCTGATCTGGTGAAGTTGAAGAGCCCTTGAGCATGGAATTTAGTTGCAGAGGTCTTGTCTTATAACTGTAATTTAAAGCTATCATTGGAGGTTGTACAGTAATAAGATATACTTTGCCAGGCTATGTGGATCTTTATTAAACACAGTTAGACTATACAAATGTACATCTATACTTCTGCAGACCCCTGTGTTTGTTTTTAAAGCATGCAGTACATATGGTGTTGCATGTCTGCGTCATGGAACAGCAGTTTTAATCTGTGTTTAATCAGTGATGTTGAGAGGTATACTACTTGGATTCCCCAGAAGAAGACTTATCTCCTGTATCTTGTACAGCATGTTGATAGTTACGAGCTCATTGGCTGTGACGATGGGAAGAAAGAAAAAGGGATAGTAGTAATTGATCCGTGCTTATTCAGCAGCATTGATTGGTCTTTGATACACGGGTTGCACCTTTCCTCTATGCAGGAAGACCAGTGTCTTAACACAAGCAGCACCATGTGTAAGCAATTGTTGATTTGGGGTTTTTAAAATACAAGTACACTGAAACTGATTAAAATGTAAATGAGATTAATAATTAAAAAAAAAGATTTAACTGTTGGTTAGGGGAATTATGTGTGTGTGCTGATTGGCTGAGTGTTGCGTGACCTCCACTGACACAAGCAGCTCGTGCCATCTGGTGTATAAGCAATTAAAGGGGGTCATTATGTGACCCGCACATCCCTGAGTGCACTGCCAGTATACTGTATCTGCCTATTAAGTATGCATGCCTCTGCATCATTTTACACATAGGTAGTTGTTCCTCTTATCGCTAGCTTTTAGCCAACTGACCCACAGTTGGAGTGGAAGTTGTGTGAATGGGGCAGGTTTCTTGGAGGGCTGAGGTGGTGACTGAGTGCTGTACTCTGAGCTCATAGTGAAAGCCTGCACTGCTCGTTAATAATTCAGCACTCTTGTGTTGTCGAAGGGTGGGGGCAGTGTGGGGGCAGTGTGGGGGTTGTGGGGGTCCGACTGCCCACTGAAGGAATGCGCTTCTTAAAACCTCTTCGAAACATTAATTCACACCAAAGATCTTATCCAGGCTTAAAGCTGCTGTGAGCTGCCATTAATTAATCAAAGCATGTCCGGTGATGAAAGGCAATTTATCGAAATGGATTGGCAGATTAGGCTGGAATTATTTATAGATCGCAAGAGCAAGCTTCTAATCAGGCAAAGGTTGTTTTTGCTGTCAACTCTGCAATGCAGTGGAGATCAGATAGGGAGAGGCTCTGTGCTTTGTCACAGTTTGTGTCTTGGTGTGAAGCAGAGAATGCTTTGGTGCTGAAGAAAGAAGCTGCGGATCTACCCTTAGTTAATAGCTTTGACCATTGAGGAACACAGCTAAAGAAAATGGAACAGATGGCATTTTCTTCATTACATAAGCAGGTGCTGAGGTGCAGTGCTATGATTGCTGTCACTCTACGCTCAACCTGTAGGTCTTCTTGAGGTAATGGAGAGTGTGGGCATGCACTGTGTATAAGAATCGTAGAATTGTGGCTCTGTTCACCCGGTAAAAGTGAGGGAGAGTTGAGGAGCTGAGTGCAGGAGAGTGCCCTCAGAGTAGGTCACACAGCCAGGAGCTATGTCCAGAAGTGGAGACATCAGCTAAACTCTTCTGCCCCATGGCTCCCCATCTTAGGAGGAGAAGCTTGAGCCTTGAACTTCAGACAGATGCAAATGCCCGATCATTTCCATTTTATGTTTTAAATTGACCCGCCAGTTAATCAATATTCAATAGATTGTTAGAAGTCCCAACCATCAGTGAATGTGCTAAAGGTAATATAGATCTTTGATATGTTTATTTTCCTGGTATGTTGAAGCCTTTGTGTACATTTTGTGCTAGCACAGTTAAAGCCATTGTATCATGTTCTATGTTCTAACATGAAAATCTCTGCTTGCATCATAAGCCTTTACACCCATAAGGGAAGTGATGAAATTTCAACATCGTAAAGGGTAACCTTGGGCGTGGATATTAGACACAGTAGGGAACCGTAGTGTCGCCCAGATTTCAGCCATAAGCAGGTCCTTAATGTGCATGAACAGCATAATTAAACCATCACATATGTTCTCAATGGGCTCATAAATAACTGTGTTGTCTGCAGCAGCTGGTCTCCTGTCTCTCTCTCCTTCTGAGCTCTGGGATGGGACTGACCTGGATTCTGATTTATTTGTCCTGTTGGGAGATGGTGCTTTCCTTATACTGACTTCCCCGTGACCCCACCTTGACTCTTGTCCCTGAGCTTTGTCTGTCAGGGCCGGGTAATAGATTACTACTTCCTCTCCTTGACCCAATGCGTGACAATTACACTATATGATTGATCTTAGATGTGTGTTCTGTCCTGGTATAATGACCGCCAGCTTTAAAACATATTTGGGTCGCAGTGAAGGTTGGGTATTTAAATGCATGTGTGCAATAGAGCAGGAGTGCTGTTAAGATGCTCTAAGCCATTTCATGTATGACCAGCTCCTCAGGTCCCTGAACATTACATTATTACCATGTTCATTATTGCTAGACAGATGCAGTCGTTGTATATAAAAATGAGATGGCTTTGTGTCCCTTGAGAAGGCCACTATGAAACAGGAATTATGTCAAAGAGATGTTATCTCACAATATGTAACACATTCAGGCTCCCGCTCTCCTCTGCTCTGTTCCCATGGTACTCCTGCAGATAAAAGAATGTTTGGTGAGAGGAAAAATGACAAGAAATATAAACTGCTGTGTCATTTCAGTTTTGGTGAAGCTAAAGGGAACTATTCTTTTTTCAATAGACAACAAAGAGATAAGGTGTTATAGATGATACACCCTTGCATATCTCCTTCTATTCTCTAGTTTTGCATGTTAAGCTGGAGTTTCCACTCACACTCACACTAGCAGTTTTTCTAACACTGTAAAAGTCTGTTCAGTTGAAGGAGGTAATAAATCTTGCAAATTTCAAGTGTGCAACATCAGTGGAATTTGACACTGAAATGGGAGCCAGTATTGGCGTTGGGCTGCATCTCGTCGATGGATCATAGTCTTTCTGTAACCTATTCATTTTAGTTGAAAACCTAAGCACATACTTCATTGATTGACATTAATCATATGACAATCACTATATGTTACATCAGCAAGTTTAGAAGTGTGTAGAGCTGCTACTACTGTAATATGAAACCTCTTTTTCCTCTCTATCCCACAGTATCCTATCACCAACATGCCGTGCATTAACTAGGCACAAATTCCCTCTAATTGAAATCAAGTCCACCCAAGCACATAGACGGCTGTGATGAAATGCAGTGAGATTTAAAGCGCAGTGCAGATGAGGATTGAGCGAAGATCAGACTGGCCCTATCAGGATTCAGAGCGCGTGTGAGAACGGAGGAGAAGGGGAGGAGGGAGGGAGAAAGGGGGGGTGGAGATGGGCAACCCCGCTTTTTGAGACGAGGGATTCCTTTACTGCAGTGATCAGCAACGAGCACACCCCTCCTCTCCTGCTACACCGGTATTTTTTATTTTTTTTATTTTTACTAGCACATGGCACAGTCACGTTTTAGTGGGTGGGTACAGTAGCAGCACATGGTTGGCAAGTGCTGCTCGTGATTTGCGCTACTATTTTTACGCCAGATTTCATTTTTGTCCAACAGTCCCTTAACCCCCCACTATTAATCATCACATTGAACGTCTCCTCCATCCGTGCTCATGGGTCAGTCTTGCCAAGTTTAGCCTCTCTGCCTCTTCAGTATATGACATTGATTCCAAGGTTGCTGTGCTATTGACTGGTTGCTGCTATACGCTGTTAAATATTTCAGGCAGCGTTTCAGTGGCGGTGTGCCGAGGGAGAGTTGCATGTGGAGGAGGAGGTGGGGGCATGGCCACTCCTGCAACCACCACTGACAAACAGGCTGGTGAAGTGACGCACAACACATGCACGCATGGGGGGGGGGGGGGATTTCACACAAGCCACGAGCCACCTGCAAAAGTAGAATCACAAGAACATGCTACGTCATCAGAGCAGATGGAAGCGTGAGGAGGACCATATTCACATAGAAGAGAGTTCTAGCACCGTTATGAATTATTTTGCCCTCCCCGCTCTTGTCAAGTTAATGAATGAGGGCTTTGTACTGCAGACGTTGCAGTTATTCCCTTATGCAGTCCATAGGAAACCCCTTTCTCAGTCTTACACACACACACACTTGCTACTAAATGCACAGCTTGTAACATTATTTAAGCTGCACTATGTAACTTTCTGATACCTGCTTGTCTCCACAGAAATGTCATTGCTTTGCCTTGTTCCATTAAACAAATCTATTTGCAGTTATTCAATTACATGTGTTTTTATTGCTTGCTCATACCTGGGAAAACCTGCATTCTTGGTTACCTCTCCATAGATCTAACTTGTAACTTGGCCTCTTGGCATCACCTGCTTGTCTCCATGGGGATAAAAAAGTTTAATTGCATACTGTGGAACATTCAGGGATATGAATTGGCACCTCCTAGAGACAAGCAGGTGGCAGGCAGATAGAAAAGTTACATAATGCATCTTTAAACACATAATATAAATTAAGCAATCATGTTTTTTGCCCATATTATAGCTTGATTGAACTTAATTATCTACATGTATAACCCAATATTAATTACCAGTAGATGCATTAAAAGAGCTTTTTTACTTTATCCAACCATAAGGGATTAAGTTAACTACTTGCTAGTACAAAGATGGACAAATCTAGAAAGTTGTACCTTTTGACACCCAGTACTAATTCAACATGTATATCACTGCAGGCTGAGCAAAGGATTCACATTCTTGCCCAATTAGAAAAGCCAAAAGACAAGATGAACTGTACCAGAAATGTAGCCAGCATTTTGGGACAGTCATTTTGGCTATATCATTAGGGTTTTTTTTTTTTTTTATTTCAATGTGTTTGTTAGTTCAGAAAAAAACATTTTCATTCTTGACATTTATCGAATTGCACATATACTATTTTCAATTAGAGCAGTAGCAGAATATTGAACACCTGCAAGGTCTCCATCTGGCTGCACACTGAGTTTCCATAGTGTGTATAATCAGTGTTGCGTTATGGGGCCCACTCCTCCTACAGCTGGTCCTCCTTTGCCTCTGAACAGTCTTTTTAGGGAAAAATACGCCGTCAGCACAGTGCATCCATGGCTGACAGCACCAGTTAGCACAGCAGCACTAATTACATTTTAGCATCGTATTACGTTCATTCATTGACACATTTGCCATAATGTTTAGGATTATTGTCTCTGTTTAGGTAATGTAAGTGTTCATTTGTCGTCCCTCTGGAGTTGTTGTGTGATTGGCAGTAAGGCTGTGGGAGTGATGACTGTGTCTTTTAATTAGGGGCGGTTGATTGGCGTTTGTTTGTGGCTCTGGTCTCTCTTAAAATGGGACTGAATTCCCAGAGCAAAGATGTTACAGCAGCAATCAGGGTTTTGTAAAAAAATATATTTTATAGTACTTAAACAAATGTGTTTTGCCAAATGCTGTAACATCTACATGTGGGGTTGCACTCAAATTCTAGTATCCTACAACTACAAGATTACATTTCGTCTCTATTATGAAAATAATATTTTGTTGATTTTTCGGGTTGAAACACATGTAGCATAATTAGCGCAGGCTCTATAGTTTGTTGCCATTCAATTACTAGTTAGCGCTTTAGAAATGTTACCCCGGTGATGTTGCTCTAAGCAACTGCTGCTGTTGTTAAATCTACTTCAGCTATACAATAGCTTGTTAGGCTTTCCCAGCTGTTCTTTCAGGAGTTACTACAGACAGTCTACTGGCTCCATCCCAATCCTCTACCTCATTTTTTCCTCACACTAAACAAACTTTATTTTCTTTTTGACCAGAAGTCAACTTTGGTTGTTCTGAAAAAGTCTCCTTGCTGGCACCTTTTCCCCCAACCTCATTTTAGCAATTCCCAATCCCCTTTCTGTTCAAACTGTATCATGTACTACAAATGAAGGTTACTATACACATTGTGAGGCTCACATTGTGTATGTTCATTTTTAATTTGGATAAACATGATTAGGAAGAATCATACCTGCTTCACTGTGTCACAAACTGTGCACCTTATCCAATACTTTTGTGTGTCCTTGCAGTGGGTATGGTTTGAGAGACACATCTTAGTCTTTATTTCACGCCCGCTGTGACTGTCCATTGTTGTGGCCAAACCAATTAAACCACAATTTAGGTCAGCGCTTCAGATTCTGCAGCCATCCCTGTCTCTGCAACAGAGATTCATACACAGACACTTACCTGCCATTTTGAAAAAGTGTTTCTGCAGTTTAAAATAGCCAACATTGTGCTTTGCCTCACTGCGGCTGTAGTTTGATTTGGCATAGGTCAGCGTGGTTGTGAGTATCATAAATTTAATATTACAATTGCGCTTCAGTGAGTGAGTAGCAGAGCGATGGGGCAGCCTGCTGTGCGCACTGTGGTGCAGTCATATTGGGTTAAAGGCTGGGCTGAAAGAGATGCCCTGTTTTAAATATCAGGCACTGCCGCACACACATTTGTATAATGCATATTATGTTTGACTTGAGTCCTGCTTTGCTTTCCTGGGCAAATAATCAATTCTCTATAAATGAGCAGAGATTTGATTTTTGATTCGCATTTTATGGCCAAAGCCCTTCTGAAAACACACCCTTTATGGCAGACTCTTACAGTACTGTGTATTTTTTTTTTTTATCTGAATATATAATATACTGTGATTTTAAGTATCTACCACTGTTCTAGTTGGCACAGCATCCTTTCACATTTGTAAGAAAATGTTGTTTTACTATGGCAATTTTTACAATAATAATGACTATAATTCCTGCTTTGCTTTCCTGGGATCTCCAAAGCAAATAATCAATTCTCTATAAATGAGCAGAGATTAGATTTTTTTTATTTGTATTTTATAGCCAACGCCCTGCTGAATCGTTCTCTTTTGTCTGGGCTATCAATTGCCACAATATGTAGATTGACTTTTAAGCCCCCTGGCCTTTGGTCGGCGTAGAATCCACTGCTTTACATGCAATCTAGAGAGTATTGGTTATTGGACGGACTAGCAGCTACAGCAGGAAACAACAGTTGATCTGTCTTTGTATGCGGTTGGTTGTATAAATGCAGATGGGAGAAAATAACAACGTTCACTGTATTTCACAGTATAGATTGTTCAGCCCTAACAAAACATTAATCAAATTGCTATTTCTTCACCCTTCCTGGTTCATTGATTTGTCTTTCCTTCATATGGCTTTCTGACAGTTTGTGTTATTGTTTAAAAGGAAACTCGTCAGAAAATGTTGTGACGTGCTCTGTAATTTAAAGCATGTGAACCGCATATGGACCCGCCTACTTCTGCGGAATAGAAAAGGGTTTCCCCAACCCTGCTCTGCTTCTCTCCTCCCTCCTCCTTCCCTCCTCTGTCCTCTCTCTCTCTCTCTCTCTCTCTCTCTCCTCTAACACTAGTGAAGATTTTATACTAAACCGCAATATTGGTTTTGCAAGCTGCCTTGGCTGTTCCCTCACCACTGTGTCTCCCTCTAAGTGCATTTGCTTTCATAGAGAGTAAAAATAGGAAGACTGCAATAGTCTGTGTTTTTATGAGTTAGTTCATTATTTCCATGGGTAGAAAGCTGAAAACAGAAATCTCCTAATCTGAATGCAGGGTGTGGCAATGTGTGGAAACATTTTTAACGCAGGAAGCCATTTTGTAACTTAATACGCTTCGAATGAGTTAGGACAGTGCTTTGTGGAGATTTACAGCTCTAGTTATTTGCGAACTTATTATTTTGAATTGAAATGAGGGATCAGCTGTGTACAATGTCCTACCAGCATGTGTTGTGGTTTCCATTTAACATTAGGATGGATGCTCCCTTATGGCAGACACTTACATTACTGAGTTTTTTTAAAAAAAATCCTAAATTATAATATACTGTGTTCTGAAGTATCTACCACTTTTCTATTTGAGTATCTATTCACGTTTGTATGCCCCCCATCAACAATCAGTAAAATGTTGTTTTACTATGGTGATTTTTGTAATAGTTAGGAAATAAACTGCAAACTGCTATATTGTTATATAATTTCCCTTTTTATTTTAAGTATGGACAGTTGCTCCTGTAACATCTGTGTCCTCAGAATGACAAAACTTAGGTGTTTTGACATGAGCTTAGTTCTTTAAACTCCCTTTACCTCTGTTTCAGGTTTGGAAGGGCGCCCCCTCATGGCATGGCCAGAGACTGTTGTGTACCTCTGCTGCTCTGGAAGGTAAGCTCAGCCCTCCACACATATCACATTACCACTACAAACAACTGCACTACTCCCGTGAGATATTGTAATCCCTGAGGTAACTCCTTTTGAAAACATGGGTTTCCCTTTTTTGAGAGAAAACCCCTTCATCCTAACATCTGCCCCATCCCAAAACAAATGAGTTTTGCACCGGAGAGTAATTCTGCATTGATCAGCGCGGGCTCATTTGGCGGTAACAGCCAGCAGTCATTAATAAGGAATCTGTTTCAGGGGCCGCATCTGTTCGTCTGCAGAGATGAGAAGGAGAGAGAGTGAATACAGGGAGCAGAGAAAGGGCTGAGGAGGAGCTGGCCATGCTGATTTGATTTTAAATTAAGCTTTAATAGGTGTAGAATTGGATGAGAGATAGCAGTAAGATCCTCATATCTTTTAGCAGGAAATGAAAAGTCACGAGGAACAGGTGCGGCAGAGGGACAATCTGTACACTGGGTATAAGAGTAGAGATTGACACTGCAGCAGGAGATGTCAATTGAAAGGACAGTGGCTGAGTCTTTGTACATTGTCGTGTTGAAAGTGTGGCTGGCTGTCGCTGGGTCTCTTCGTGCCAAAGATGATCCTTCACAGTGTGATAGGAGCCCAGCTCAGATCTGCTGATTCACTGCAGTGGTCCCGAGCAGAGACAGAGGTGACCGGGTGCACTGGCCAAGCAACAAGGCAGGCTTTTGGATTTTTTGTACACACTGCTGTTTTTGGGCGATTACTTAAGTTTCACTTTGTTTAATGCTGGGACAGGGAAACTGTAAATACTTTTAATTGCTCTCTTGTCATTCTCAAGCTCGGATATCCATTTGGAGTGAGTTATACACCTGCAATAAATGATCTAAATAATTATAACTAATAGACTGTTTCAATAATGTTTGTGGTTATCTAGACTATAAAGACTCTAAAACACTTTCCAAAGGGCATTTTTAAAAAGCTAGAAAAGATCCAAAAGTATCCGTAATTTTAACATACTCTGTGGGGGCTGATAATGTTCCGCCACAACAGTGTATGTGAAGTGTTAATTGCCAGCTGTACCTAAACGTTTGGAGTTGAAAGTATGTATTTTTATGACAATTTTGGAACATGACTTTAATTTCTAAATATAAAACTTTTTTTTTTGTTAACTTAATGCTTTTGAATCATGTACTATTGATATGGTTGCCGGCATAGATAAAAATGACTACATTCATCAGGTTCCAAGCCATGAAATAGAGAGGCGTAGCAAATGATTCAGAGATGAGACTGCAGCATGTCCGAAGACATGATATTTGCCAATAAACATGTGATTTATAATAGTTGTGTAATAGCAGTAGATTTTGCAGTATTATCGCCTTGCACCAGTTATTCAGCTATTCACCAATAAAGCTGTGCATATATTTCTCTTGTATTTGGACTAAAAACCCCCCCAAAAAAAGCTACAAACAAAACACACCATCATCTCTTGCATAATCGGTACATTGGGAGTAAACACTAGTATTTCTATTTTGCCAAACACTTGTCAAACTAATGCGTTATGATGCTTGCCCCAGTATTTGATGAGTCGGCCTGATTACACATGCATGATTTAGAGACGCTTTTATCCTTTTAGCCGTGGGTGGACCAGATATCAATAACAAACAAATAAATATAATTTTCTATTGATCCTGTAAAAGACTTTCTTTAGGTACATATTGGCTGTGGAAAATGTTGTGTTTTTGCTAACTGTGCTAAGAGAGAGTTGCAAATTTATGCGTAGGAATGGTGCATGATGGGAAACAGATGGAGGCTGGTAGAGCGAGGTACGGTCTTTGGCACAAGACATTGAGATTCTTCAGAGCTCAGGCTAGCTGTGTTCTGCGCTTGACCTTATTTGACAGGTACCTTGGCTGCCATACTGCCCCCTGCTGGTACAAACAACTCTCCTTGGTGGTGTTATGAAAAGAGTATTTTGTTTTTTAAGACAACAAACATGCATTTGGTATTCATACAGTGTTTTAAGGTCATTGTATTGTGTAGGGGCGGGCTTATTTGTACATTAAGTCTGAATAAGTCTTGCTATATTTCTTTAATGGGTTATAGCCAGCTGCTAAATGGCTTAATATTAGCTGACCATCATCAAAGAAGCACATTAAGGCACTGAAAAGTCCTGCCTAAACAAATGAAGGGAAGCTACTAAAGACTTTATAAAGGCATCATTTCTCTGTGAAGGCAGGTGTTTCAGGAAATGGCCTCATCGCCTCTACAAATGGGCATACTATGTAAATGAAATCCATTCACAAGATTATACTGTGATACATCTCTATAATTTTGTTATAATATGGGCAGTAGCTGAGGTTTTTCTTTTATTAATGTTCTAAACAAGGGGCAAGAACTTTTTTCAGCATTTTTTATCTAGCAATTTACAATTTTATCCGTTCTTCATCCAACAACCACACAGTCACACCTCACATTCATACATAGGCAAGGTGGGTGAAGTGCTTGGATCTAGGACACAACCACTGGTCAGAGCGAGGATCAAACTGCCAACTAGGCTGTATCAAAAAAATTCTTGATCAAGTTAGCAAAAGCTGTCATGATCCAACTGTATGACCCAAAATGCACTAACAAGACAAGAAAAGTACTAGTAAATTGCATATTTGTACAATATGTAAAAAAAAATAAAAAAAATAAATTCACTCCCACATTTCAAGCTCACACATGCATTTTTTTTTCAGCTATGCTCCATAAATCATTAAAATCCCAATAAAATTATGAATTGACTAATACAAGCTGTGGACTCTAATGCCATCAACCAGTCGGCCTGCAGCCTCACTGCCAGTCCTTCTGATTGTAGCAAATATGGCATGCCAACCTCTGCGCTCTGAGATAAACTGTCCAATATGTCCACTAGGCCTGTCACAATAACAACTTTTAAAGTGCAATACAGTATAGACGATAAACAATCATACTGAAGCTAACTGACAGATTATCCCTGCCTCAAAAAAAATGTAGAAAATCATTAACATGTATGAGTTGCAATATAAAAAAATAGCAGAATGAAACACTTTAGTAATTAGCTTGAATTTATAATGAGTCATACAAGTTATTTATTGAACCCTCTACAGCTCAAATGTTATCGTACTATAGGAAAATAACAAGAACTTCCCTACTAGTAATCTGATTTGATTCCTACCACTTGTTTTTCTTCTGTGTTCTGCAGAGGTGACAGTGGTGTACCAGAATGGGCTGCCGGTGATCTCAGTCAGTTTGCCGTCCCGACGAGAGCGCTGTCAGTTCACTCTGAAGCCTCTGAGCGACTGTGTGGGTGTATTTCTGCAGCAGCTCCAGGCAGAGGACAGAGGCATTGACCGCGTGGCCATCTACTCCATGGGTATGTATGAAAAATGGGACTATATCCAACGTCTTGGAATATCATCAAGAACAATTAGCTAATGTGAAGCTTCCAGGGTTTAAAGAAGAGATGATTATAATTATAACTTTTGCAGATCATGATTTTACATGTTCATTGTCAACCGTGAAAACAGATTTTTTTCTGAGCACTGATACAACTTTTACACTATTATACTATTACTATTACTATTATACTATTAAACTCATAAAAAGTCACATAATATGTACTATCGTGAAAAAAAATAAAAATAAAAAATGAGCCAAATACTGAGACCATAATCCCTTGCTTCATTTCATTATTTTACAAGTTTTACTTTTTCTCTCTTTAGAAATCCAGCAAAAAATGTGGCATTATAGGGTTTTTGTGGGAACTAGCATTTCTACAATACTGGGTTTGTTTGCAGTAAATATTGAGCAATGAATTATGGATGGATTTGTTTTTGTTTTCTTCATTACAATAACTCTCCCCAGAGCCCAGCCAGCTTCTGTGCAAGTCGTATATAATATCTCTGTACAACACCAGCAATTTGTAAATAAACCATTTCATTTGTACCTGCCCTCATCTTTATTAAAATATATTGACTCTAAGAATGAAGTGGTTTCATATGATGCCCAGCAACTGTTGCTTTCCATTGTCTATTCAAAAAAAAACCGCTACTCCATGACCGCTCAAATAAATATAGGCTTTCAAGTGTGTCATTATTCCTACTGAGTGTGGCTGCTGCTATGACTCTGCATTAAAATTCAACCTGTATCTTTAAAATAATGCCTCCTTCCTCTTGGCTCAAGGGGTGCATTACACAGGAACAGTAGGTACTAGAACTCATCCCAGGTGATTCTCCATTGACCCTTTATGGTAATCAGATGGCAACAAGCCTGATTACCAAGTAGTTTGAGAACGTTTGAAGTGCCCTGTCTTTAGAGCTACACCTGTAACTCGTCTAGAATGTATAATAAGAAGCTGGGATCATGTTTGAAAGAAACTGGTGCAAAAATGAACCACTAATCACATTATAATATTGGTCTATAATTTGGCTCAATAGTTGAACACATAGTACACTGAAATGTTCATTTTAAACATGAAGGCAAGGCAAGGCTATTTGTATAGCACAGTTTGGACACAAAGTAATTCAAAGTGCTTTACTGAATAAGAAAATCACAATACAAACAAATCAAAACATAAATAATCATCATAAAATTAACACTAAAAGAGAAGCACAAAGAGATGCACAGCTAGACAGAACCATTTTGAGCCTGGATTTAAACATAGTCAAAGTAGAGACCTGTCTCACATCTTCAGGAAGACTGTTCCAGGCTTTAGCTGCATAAAATTGAAATGCTGATTCCCCTGCGATTAGTCCTTAGTCCTGACTCTGGGCACCAGCAGGAGGCCGGTCCCTGAAGTCGTCTAAGTGTGAGATGGTTCATATGGTGCTAACATGTGGGAAATGTACTTTGGTGCTAGGCCACAGAAAGACTTGTGCAGAGCTGCTTTAAAGTTTATTCTCTGAGACACAGGAGCCAATGCAAAGACCTGAGCACAGGACTTATGTGCTCATACTTACTGGTTCTTTTCAGGAGTTTTATAAGTTTTATAACTGACTCCCTCTCCCTTTCCCTTGGGTGCTTTTGCACACCAGGCCAACATTGTAAATAAGAATTTGTTCTTAATGTTTTGCCTGGCAAAATAAAGGTTATAAATAAATAAATAAATAAATAAATAACCAACTACATTGAGAAAATTTTTGGAATTTAAACTGTTCCTGTTTTACTGAGGGGCACAGCTTATATTCAAACATAAAAAAATCTTACTTACTGTATTGTATTCATTAGGGCTGGGAATCACAGTGTACTGTACCTCATCATTTTATACTGTACTATTATACTTTGACAGAGAAGAATAAAAGGTTGGCCTAATAAGCTATACTCTTTCAGTCTGTGATTGAAATAATCTAATAATCTATCAATCAATTTCATGAGAATATTTTATATAGTAATATTTTTGGATCACCACATTGTCAAATTAACAGAATCTGCATTATTGATACAGTATTGTCAAATTAAGATTAAACTAAGAATCACAAACCAACATATAACCCTTACATTCACTGTATTGTGTCTTTATAATACCAATGCCACTCACATGCCCTTACCCATGTTTCCAGATGGAGCCCGAGTTGCCTCCTCCACAGGGATTGACATTCTGTTATTGGACGACTTCAAACTGGTCATTAACGACACCACACACCTTGTACGGCCACCAAGGAGAGGTATAAATTAGACAAAACCAGTCACAATCAAATTACTATCAAAACCCATTACATTTCACAAAAATGTAATGTCCTCTTTATTTTATTACAGAGTTACTGCCTCACGAGGAGTTGGACCGACTGAATGACGTTAAGTTCCTGGTACAAGCAGCTGTACACCACACTGCGCATTGAGGAGCACCAACTCAGCAAAGAACGTGAGCTGATTGGACGGCTCGAGGACCTCAACTCCCAACTCCGCCCTCTCGAGAAGGTCTGTGGATTATACTGTATATGTGACAAATACATCATATCCTAACAAATGTAATAAATGGTCATTCATTACTTTGATGCATGATAGAAACACAACAAGGCAACATTTCCACTACAGAAATGACAGAGTTGCTGCAGTAGAGAAAAATGGGTGTACATAATGCTTTGATAGTGCTGAAATTATTGCACTTTCAAAAAAGCACGGATAACAATAAGAGAATCAAAAGAAGAAAAAGCACACACCACCGTCCTCAGTAATGCACTTCTTATGGATGACATTTCTGCGCTAGTAATCATCTAAAAGGCTCTCTACAGATTATTTTCCATGTCTCAGACAGAAAACTAAACCATTTCATCATCATTTTGAAATGCTCCAATATATGCAGACAGATGCATAAGAGGTGTTATATAACTAATGGTTCTTGTGAAAGCAACACTGCATAAAAAGTAAGTAAAGGAGTGCTATAACATCAAAAATCTTAGATAACATGTTTCATTCTATGGCAGTACTTGTACACACAATAGTTTTATATTGCCTTAAAGGAAGCTGTCTGCTTCTTCTGAGAGTTATCACTTCAGTGTGACTGGTTAAATTGACCAGTCACCCAGATCATGACAGAGACTGATCTATAGAAGGATATGAAGAAAACAAGACCACGTGTTTTGAGAAAAGAACTGCATCAAACTACATGAAAGCGCTGTCTGAATCATGATATAACAATAGGGTCAGTGTAATATGTCCCTAATTCAATTACTATATACAGATGTATACAAGTACTGTATTTTTAGTCTTATGTAGGGCAGCTCAATATATTGCAATTTAATTAAAATCTTAATTTGAGTAAGCTCATATTGTGAAATTACAAAAAGGCTGCAGTTATTTAGTAAATATTATTGAAAATTATTAATCCGCTTCTAAAAACATTATCTGGAAATCATATAGTTGTTGGATTATTTTATTAGTTCTTATTTCAGTCTTCGCTCAGATGTTGATGCCTTTTTCCCCCAAAAAAACAGCCCTAAACTTATCATTGAATTTCTTAACCAAAAGACTATACCTTGAAAAAGATTACTTATATTTATGCCTGCAGGTGAGGGAGGAGTTGAGTAAGAAGGCGGAGCGGCGTACCACCTGGGTGCTATGGGGCGGGATGGCATACATGGCAACTCAGTTTGGGATCTTGGCGAGGCTCACCTGGTGGGAGTACTCCTGGGATATCATGGAGCCCGTCACCTACTTCATTACATACGGCACAGCAATGGCCATGTATGCCTATTTTGTGCTCACACGCCAGGTAACTAACAATGTCCTTGTCTTATGGATTGTGCATTTTTTGTGAGTATAAAGTCTCTGTCTGATAAGATGGATCCTCTTACATTGTGCTGTGTCTCTGAAATGCAGGAGTACGTTTACCCAGACGCCAGGGACAGACAGTATCTGCTGTTCTTCCACAAGGGGGTGAAGAGGACACGCTTCGACATAGAGAAATACAACAAGCTGAAGGATGATATCGCAGAGGTACACTTGGGTTTTTGTGTGCATACAAAGTGCTAGACATAAGCTACTTATCCCGCAGCTCAGAACATGGACCTTTAGTATCAAACTAATAAAGGTACTTTCAGTGGTGGAAAGTAACAAAGTAAAAGTAGTAAGTAAAGTAGTGGAATTTTTTAGCAGGTATCTGTACTTTCTAGTCCACTACATTTACATACTGAAAAGCAAAATAATTTTTATTACTGTTTGAGACCTACTGAAAAGTCTGAGGGGTTTATTTTTAACACGTTTACACTTTTGAACAAAAACAAAACAGCTATAGAAAAAAATATTCACAAGTCTTTATCAAAATCAATACATTAGAAGCCTTTTAAGACCTCAAAATCTGCACAAAATACTTTTTACTCTTTTCATACATTTTTAAATGGTTTCTTGCTTAAGTAGATTTTTTCATGTGATAATTTTACTTTTACTTGTTTTTGCATCTGTACATTTACTTAAGTAGCAAAATTGAGTATTTCTTCCACTACTGGGTACTTTCAGTCACATTTACTTAAAATAATATTTAATATTTTATAACATTTAAATAAATTACCTTACACAAGTAAGAAACAAATATATATAGAAATCATAGCAAAAGACGAAATTTAAGTCTTGTCAACTGGACAAAGTGACACATTTAAATTTCGACTTTGGTCTGAATCAGACCTGAACAACTCAGGGATTACACAGATATATCTAAAAACAAATTTTTCGCAATGGAAGTACCATATTATTAAAGGTTCACTAGAATATTTTCCAGTGGACGGCTTCGCCACCTGCTTGAGTCCTTCATGTCCTGAACAATCTTGCCTCTCCACAGATCTGACCTGTAACCTTGTGGCATTACTTGCTTGTCTCCCTTGATACAGATACGTTTAATGCCATACTATGGAACACACTAGGTAAAGCATGTACATTTCCATGGAAATAAGCAGGTGACAGACCTTCCACAAAAAAAGTTACCTGGTACTTTTAATTATTAACTGCAGTGATTAATATTAATAATTGTTGCGCTTTTAGTGGGAGAAGCATGCTAATAGCAATTTTTATAGGCCATGTACTAGCAGCACCAGACATACAAAGTGCTTACTGTGGGGTAGAGACATTAACTTAACTAAATAAGCTTCTTTCTTGCATTTAGTAGTAAAAGTAGTGGTAGTGGTAGTGCTAGTACGTAAAATTATAGAAGCTTCCCTGTGTGACAAGCTCAGTACACACACTTTTCCGCTTTTGTGTGGTTGTAAATCCGTCTCTGTGTCCGCTCTGCAGGTGGAGTTAGATCTAAAGCGTCTGCGGGACCCTCTGCAGCTCCAGCTCCCCATCCAGCAGCTCAGTGGCAGTAAAAATTGATGGAAACCGTGAAGCCCCGCCCCTTTATCCCAAACGCCCCTTTTCTTTACCTCCTCTCTCCTTCATCCTAACCTTAAACTGTCTCTTACTTTTCCCTCGCTTTCCACACCCAAAAAACCCATCCTGTTTGACTGTGGGAGTTTTTCTTCTGATACATTTTTCTTTTTAAATCTCTTGACTGAAAACAGTTTATCAAATGTGCAGAACAATAGTGAGGAAAATCTCTCACAGCCAAAGGAGGATGACAAAAAGGACGACTGCGATGATGGTGAAGATGGATTTAAACTAGCACTAAGGAGCAGCCTCAACTCTTTGGGAAAACGGTCTGCAGGGAATACCGGGACACAGGAAGCAACTCAAGGACATTCAGAGGCGACTGTAGTGAAGTGTGTATCGTGAAGGACTTTTCTGCTCGTAGTAGTCGAACTGTCAACACGCAGCTACTATTGGTCCGACTTCAGGGAGAGTCCCACTTTAAAGTTTACAGAGAAGTCCCGGCCCGGTCCGAAGGCTGGGCTGACTGCAGTTGTCCACCACGAGGACCTAGTTTTTGTGGCTAAACTCTGCTGCCTCCTCCCTGAGCCACGACCTTTGCCCTTTCACCTCCAGGATGTCGCCTCGTTTCCTCTTCCTGTTGATATCCTGTAGCGGTGCGGTTCTGCCTAAAGTATGAGAGTACTACCGACAACAACATCACTGTGTGTTCTTTTATTCCAAAAAATATTTTGGCACTTTTTATTTGAAAGCCATAGTATATTTGTTATGAAAAGAATATAAATATATAAATATAAATATATATGTATACAATCAAATAACAGATGACCAGAGGCTAGTTTTCTGTCAGTGGGGGGAGGAGCTCTAACGTCATTGCATTTTTATTTTTGTTCCTCTGTGACTAATGCAAACTCCTTTTACATCTTTTTAAGCTTTATATTATAAGAAATTAGCTTTATAGATGAGCCCATGTTGGTAATGAATTGCCAGTGACAAACTTCACATCAAACTCCACTACACTTTTTCTTGTACACTTCACTACTAAATTCTCAACTCCCACTAAGGAGCTAGCGACATTTAGGCGGCATCAGGGAGACATTTACTTGGGATTTGAATAATTATACGGATCCTCTGATGAATTTTAATATCGAAAGTGCATGGAATCTAGCACAGCACACTGAAATGAAAAGTGCTGTTTACCCAGACACACCTAGAGGCTTGTTATGGTTCTAGAAGATTAATTATCTCTGTGGCTCATTTTAGCAAAAGACCACACAGCTTTAGTATAAATCTACCTTTAATTTGGCTTTTTTATTATAAGGATTTCTCTCTTGAGATGTTGAAATTACTACCATTTATTACTATTTATAGCATCTCTCTAACCTCTCATAAACCATACAGACAAGTGCCACGGCTTCAGTCTCAAAGGACGTCCAGAGTCTTCTCCCTCCACTGTTATGCCCCCTGCTCCCCCTGATGGCCAGGCAGGGTAGACTGCATGCAGTGGTATGCCCTCAGTAGAAAAAAATTGTGAATGTGTAGGAGCATTATCGCCAATTTTGTACTTCAACTAGACACGTATCATTTGCCACATCAAGCTGAAGTCTCATCGGCTAACCTGTAAACATATCCAAGATTTCTGTTTTGTTTAAGTCCAGGGGAGGATTGGCGGACCTTTCTCTGGCTCTCTCCAAAATTGCAATTCATGACCACAGCACAATGATTTTACTTCATCAACCATTTGCTTTGTGTTAACGGCAGGCTAAATCCTACGTGTCAAGATCATAGTGTGTAACTGCAAATTGTCCATTTAAATGCATGATTATAGGTTCAATTCAAAGTTAACCATGCAGATCTCCAACTAGGATTTAGCCTAATGTGCTTGAACGTCTGTGTGTGTGCAATGGTGCCTTTTAGATGGTCAATAATTACAATGGTGTGTAGACAATGTAGCATCTAGTGACAATAGAAATACTAGGAATCTGTAGTTATTCGGAATGGCATATTTATAGAACAAATTAGGCATAACATTATGACCTTTGCCCAATGGAACTCACTGAATAGGAAACAATAGGTGACTGTATTAAGCAAATATATACATATCATAGTATTCAAAGATGATCTGTTAAAGGGCATTTAATAAGCTTATACATTTTTATATTACTTTTTACACCATATTCTTTGCATTTCTGGGAGTATACATTTGAACAGATACCATTAGCAACCTCTCCATCGTGCCATGTAGTTACAAAAAGCACCAACAAAATGCAACAGACATGTATGTGGCGACATATTGAAATTTTAATTAGTATGTTGTATGAGCTGAAAAAACAAGTCTGCTAATGCTACGCAGGACTACTAAAACATGTACAAATTAATCTAAACAAACATGCAACCATTTGAAGCTGAAAAAATATTAGCAAATCTACAAATCTTCAAATCTGCAGTTCTTGTTAGTGTTTATTGTCTGCAGTGGCCACTATCTTTCAAGAATCACTATTGTGGTGTATGTAGGAAGAAAATTCAATCTTTAATCCAAAATATTAAACTAAATTTATGTTCATGATATAAAGTGTATTTCATATTAGATTGGTGGTCACAATGTTACGCCTGATTACTGTGTGTTGTGTGGGCATTCAATCTTGACATCCTCAAGTGGGTTGCTTTTAAGCTATACTCTATCCTCATGTAATTTCATAGGAGTTAATGCATTTTTTTCTGATGAAATGCTCTCTTAATATTCATTCAAATTGTCTGTTTCTGTGGAGACTTCATGTAGGAGGTGAGACCAGCCCAATCCTCCCCTCACACTTTTCTGCCATCATCACTTCCTCCTTTTTATCACGCCATCCACCGGTTAATGCCTTTTTAATTATTATTTTCTTGTGTTATTTTTTAAAGGAACTAAATATATCAAATATAGGGAACTTTATTATAAAGAGGGTGTTGCATGAATGTATGTTTACATGGGAAAAATATGAAAAAATGAAACAAAAAAAGAGGATTTATCAAAAAACTGCAAAGATAATTTAAGAACGTTGTTTGTAGAGATTCCTAGTTCTATTATAAAAAGGGCAGCAGACAGGGTTTGCCTTTAGATTCTGCCCTGCCAAAAATCAGACTCAATCCCAGCCAACCAAAACCATCCTTCTTGTTTACTCTCATAATCCTCTCGATTCATGAGGAACTTTGACCTTTTGACCTCAGTCATTACAGTCCTGATATGAATGCAGAGGAAGAGGCGCAGCTTGTTCACAATGTCCCTCTCTCTGGTTCATCCATGTTGTTTCAGTTCATTTTGTTTGTGTTTTGTTGACTTTCTTCTTTATGTGCACTTATGTTTGAGAAATGAGTGAAGATGATCATAGGATTGACACAAGCTTATAATACTCCATTCTGACCTCTTGATTATGTTTTTGGCTTTGTTTCTGTTGACATATGATGCTGTAATGTTGGCAAAAAATAAAAATGTAAAATCCTGTATCATTTATGAAATATGTATAAAAGAGAAATGTAATTCAATTATCAATAAAATCCTTATCCAGTTTTTGGAGACATTTGTTCAGACACTTTTTTCCTCTAAGCAATAATACACAACAACTGTTTACAAGGAGTGTTCAAGGTCTGGGGTATTTTAATCAGTTTCCGTTGCCTCAGTGGTTCCTGTACAGGACATCCCAAGAGATAGACTGCCCTGAAAATGACACACAAGTCCAGTTTTCACTTTCCACTACACTCAGCCTGAGCTGAGCTTTATAACTAGTTTCTAGCCTTATACAGCCACATTGTTCCTTATGAATGATTCAGGCTTTGTAACAACGCAATTATGGGGTTAGGAGTTAGGGTATTAATTAAGTACCTACTTAGCCTGAATCATTCTTAAACTATTTCTTCATAATAAATTAAGTTTTTAGGCTTTATTAAGACTAATTAAAGGGGCTATGTTAAACTATTTTCTGATCTATGTTATGTTTCCTCATCAAAAACATACCTGGAGATGTTTTGTTTCATTTACACATGTTTAACACATAAACCCTGCATATTTAGGCTGAGCTCTCAAATGGAAAATACTTCCACCTTGTGATGTTATGTGGTAATACAGGAAGTACTCCACTGTGTTTTTAAAGTCCATACACCTTCGCTAGAAATTATTCAATGATTTCAGCCCTAGAATTGCCAATCTCTACTGAACTAAAGGTAAAAGGTGATGTTCTCTTTCTCTCTGCATTAAATCATCATAAATACAGTAGCTCACCTTTCCACCAACTGAGAATCACAGTGGTCGTGACCCTCTAAGACCAATTCAAATTAATTTTGCAATTTAGATCCCATTTAGAACATTATTGATTTAAATTCAAATTAGTGACAAACTATCCATTTGTAAATGTCTACACTAATTGAACTTACACCTAAATAAATCTGTCTCAGCAACAGAAATCATTATATTGAGTCAAATAGAGACTACTTGCCCTGGACTTGCATGGGCTTCATGCAGCA